>OX637339.1:10118109-10239080 GCA_951799405.1 Agapetus fuscipes
ATAATTTTTTATAATCCTTAATTATATTGTCCTTCGTGGTCGTCTTTCGTCGTCGAGTTACGATTTTCAAAATAAATGCCATCACAGCAGATGAAACACATTCATGACCTATGGCAAATTAATTTTTGTATATATGCTGCAATGCTGCGAGCTTTCGCGTATGTGTTTACAAATGTATGAAAACATCTTGCAATAAATCTGTTTGTTCATACTGAAAATGTATGGAACTATATTGACATCTAGCGGCAAAACGTGAAAGTTTTTTTTACATTTTCTTTTATTTCATGCAAATTAAAAAAAAATAAAAAATGGATTTCAATCTGTAATCTAAGTTGCAAACATATATAACATTTGAGATTCATATAACATGCATTCTTACAAGCAGACATGTATAAGTTCGCGCTTACATATGCTGCATGTGTACATACAACATAACAACCCATTCCAAATGAACATAAGCCCTGCAACTATTGCCAACCTTCCCTGAAACAAAGGTGAAATTTGCAAAGTAAACCATTTTTTTAAGTATGGGTGGTCAGCCTCATACCAACCTATAAGTCAACGAAATTATTTTGTGTATTTCTTTACATAATCTAAGTTGCAAAGATACATACCATTTGAGATTCATATTAAATGCATTCCCTCAAGCACACACTTATAAGTTCGCTCTTACACATGCTGCATGTGTCCTTACAACATAAAAACACAATCTCTAATGAACATAAGCTCTGCAACTCTTGCCCATCTTCCCTCAAACAGGGGTGACGTTGGCAAAGTGAACCATTTTTACAGTATGGGTGGTCAGCCTCATACCAACCTATAAGACAAGGAAATTATTTTGATTTCTATTCTTTATAATCTGTAATTTAAGTTGCAAAGCTATATTACATAGTTATATAACAGTGACAAAACGATACATGACCAAATAACAAAGTAACAAAACAGCACAGTGACAAAAAAAGCACGGGGACAAATAAACAGTGAAAAAACAGGAAGGTGACAAAAGAGCACATTGACATAACAGCACAGTGACAAAACAGCACGGTGATAAAACAGCACAGTGATCTAACAGCACAGTGTCAAAACGGCACATTGACAAAAAAGCACGGTGACAAAACAGCACAGTGACATAACAGCACAGTGACAAAACAGCACGGTGACAAAACAGCACAGTGATATAACAGCACAGTGACAAAACGGCACATTGACAAAAAAGCACGGTGACAAAACAGCACAGTGACATAACAGCACAGTGACAAAACAGCACAGTGAAAAAAAATGACGGTCACAAAACAACACAGTGACAAATCAGCACAGTGACCAAACTACACGGTGACAAAACACCACAGTAACAAAACAGCACAGTGACAAAGCAGCACGTTGACAAAACAGCATAGTGACAAAACAACACGGAGACAAAAAAGCACAGTGAAAGAACAGCACAGTGACACAACAACACGGTGACAAAACAACACGGTAACAAAACAGCACAGTGACAAAACAGCACAGTGACAAAACAGCACAGTGACAAATCAGCACAGTGTCAAAACAGCACAGTGACAGAACAGCACTTTAACCAAAAATCACAGTGACATAAGTACACACACAAGTACACTAGCAGACTCGTAAAAGTTCACGCTTACACATGCTGCATGTGGACTTACAACATAAACACCCAACTCAAATGAACATAAGTGCAACTCTTTTTGCACTTATGTTCATTTGAGTAAAAAAATTTAATATTTGCATACACTATCGATGTATTTATTATATTAAGGTATAACCGTTTACAGTGCGGGATATTCCCAGTATTTTTTTGTAATGGCGGATTTTCATAAATTTATTTTATCAAAGCCTAACAAATCTAAGTAAATGTTCTTTTACAAAAACTGTGTGTTTTTATTTTACATGTTTTTTAATACTACGAAGTTTAACGCAAGGAAACTATGTGCAATATAAACATTTCACAAATGCTAAGGGGTTGGGCTGCGTAGCAGCCAGGGGCAACGCCCCTAGTTATTTATATTATAACTATCTTATTACAAAATTCCTAACACAAGGATCAGGCCATTTGATAATTTTTACTTTCCAGACTCCGCCATCTTGGTTGTACCACTGGCCCGGGGGTCCCTCCAGTGCCCAAGCCTTCCTGTTGGGCCTGGTGTCTCGAGCAGCCTCTGCCCGCGCCCACGCCCTTTCTCTGCAGGCAGCAGGCAGCCCCGCACCTCCCCCCCAGGACCGCCTGCTGCGCCCCGCTAGGGCTCTGCCCGCCCTGCTGTGGGACGCTGCCAGGAAGCTCAATGTGCCCCCGGAGCAGCTCACCACCGTCACCAAGTGGGGGGAAGAAGGTAAGGCTTATATATGGAACGTGTTCTGCCCGGTTTGTCTATGGATTACTGGGAAAATTATATGAAATTCATTGCAGCGGAGAGATTGCACTTTCTCTTCTTTTATTGGGCTTGTTTTTCTTCTTTTTGTGATAATTGTAAATCATTGTAGCAGTTGGAGAGTTGCTTTCCGAGATCTCTTGCCGTGATCTATCAGAGCTGTAGCTTCCCAACGTTTTGCCCTTGTTTGCCATGGGCTTCATCAGCGTGATGATGATGTAATGCAGGTAGATAGAAAAGCGAGGTTTAGAGAAGAAATGGGGTGATGACTGGCAGTCTGCATCACAGGAGGAGTAGCAGCAAAATCAGATCTATAAAATGAAAAAGAAGAAAAAGAAGGTTAAGAGCAAGTGGTGGGAAGAGACAGGCTATCATCTGTTACTGTTACTGTATCCTGCCGCCGTTCCACTAGGGGTGGCCGGTACCTCCGCAGATGCGCCTCCACTTTTTTCCGTCCTTACAAACCACTTTCATTTCCTCAATATTCATCACCTTTTTCATACATACTCTTCTCTTATTCTCACTCTGCAGATTCCATTCTTTCGCAATCTCACCTATTTGGTCTAACCATTCTTTCCTCGGCCTTCCCCTTCCGCGCTTTCCTCTGACATTTCCTTTGTACACTTTCTTCGATAGTCGTTCATCATCCATTCTTTTGAGATGTCTGAACCATCGCATCGTACTTTTTTGTATTTTCATTCTCATATTTTCTTTTATACCACACTCGTTTATCACCCAATCATTACGTACTCTATCATTCAGTGTCTTTCCAGCCATTGCTCTCAGGTAAGCCATTTCAACCGTACATACTTTACTCAGCTCACATTCATTAACTGTCCACGCCTCACTTCCATACATCAATGTCGGAACCAATATGCCATTGTGGACCGCCAATCTCATATTCTTCGTAAGTTTCCTATTTCTTGCAATTCTTCCAATCGTTCCCATTACACTTCTTCCTCTACTAGCGCGCTTTTCCAATTCTATCGTCAATTTCCCATTCGACTCAAACTTGCTTCCCAGATAATCAAATTCTTTCACGACCTCCACTCTTGTTTCATTCAGTCTTACATATCTCAATTTCCTCAGAGACAGGCTGGTGCCCTGCAGGACAGACACTCACACACTCTCGCCCATAGCTATACACATGTTGTGTGTGTGTTTCAGATGAAGTGTATGTGTTGCGGGACTTGTGGCTAGAGGGAGCAGTGTGAGAGGGAGACCTGCAGGACAGGCACTCACACACTCTCACCCATAGCTATACCTACACATGTGTGTGTGTTTCAGAGGGAGCGTATGTGTTGCGGGACTTGTGGCTAGAGGGAGCAGTGTGGGAGGGAGACAGGCTGGTGCCCTGCAGGACAGACACGCATACACACTCGCCTGCACCTCCCATAGCTATACACATCACACGGAAGGTGAGTATCCAAAACTGTAATTAAATAGGAGTTTTAGGCTAACACGGAAGGCTGATGATGCTGGAGAGTTGCTTTGTCTGTAGAAGCTGGAGCTTTCGCCCATGTCTGCAATGGGCTTCTTGAGTGTGAAAGTGAAGTGAAGATTATGTTGATAGAATTGTGATGAAAGTACACTTGGGGTATAAGAATGAAAAAGGAAGACGAATTTTTAACAAGAAAGTATAAGAATGCAATCTTTTAATGCAATGTTTTAGATTAACCTACTGTTTACTGATGCAGGATTCTTCCGAGGCGCGCCTGCAGGAGAGCTGTGTGGAGCTCCCCATGTACACCAGCAAGGAGAGGTGTGAGCTGGTGGGGAGTGTGAGGGCGCCCGCAGCCCAGCAGTTCAGCTCCAGCCTTTGGCTGCTCAACGCCACTGCGCTCATCATCTCATGAACAGCAAATCCTCTATCCATTTCCTGCAACCTTAAGCATTTTCTATAAACGTTTTCTCTGGTGTGACATTTCTTCTTCTTTAACATTTTTAGAACCAAATTATCTCACCATTAAATCGATCAATATAAATAGACATGGGCCATGGCATACTTCTGTTTCTTACCATAGCAACAAACGTACCATGAACACACAATAATTGGTAAACAATGAAAAAATGTGACATAAGATATTAAAGTTGTATGTCAAAAAGAGCATAAATATGACGGTTGCCGGGAAACTGATTATATCAAGGCTTTGTTTGTATAAAGCGTGCGCCCTACGGCACTCTTTTTGGTAGACAAATCGGCTCAGATGCTGTATCTATACCTTTATGTTTATCAATGCCATTAACATGTTTTTTTTTATAATAATTGATTTCTACCTTAAATCTCAAGTTTTCAATGGCAGCTGCCTTTACAAACTTTTATGAATGGCAAAAAATAATGATGAATATTGCTACAAGCCAATCTTATGATTGAGCAGAAGAAAATGTACTAACTGCACTAAGTGCTCATGATGTCATTACCTGTAATGGAGCAACTTAGTGCCACCTTCCTCTTCTTGCCAGTCTGACTACTAGGGTATGTAGTGCCTTCAATCTATTCAAATGTGCTAGCCATGTCAATGAAAAAGTTTTCTTTTAGTATATTCAATATATTTTTTTATTTGTAATGTTGTATATTTGATTACATTATAATTTATTTATTTATATTCACTAATGTGTTGTTTTATAGACAATAAGGTACATTGCAAACACGTAGTATAGATGCCATATTCACAAATAACACTATGATTCTGCACTTTAATGTCAAACGTATGATTGATGCTTATGTAAATTCAAAACAACTAATCACTTTCCTTGACACATAAATTGTATGAGGCTAACCACCCATACTGTCAAAAATGTTTCACTTTGCCAATGACACCCGTATTCCAGGCTGTGTTGCAAAGTGTATCATCATTTGATAACTGTTTTTATTTTGTACTTATGCAGCATCAGTAAGCACAAACTTAAACATGTCTACTTTTTGAAATGCATTAAATATGAATATTAAATTATATACTTTTGCAACTGAGATTACAGATAGACATGATGCTTTAATTGCTTTTGACACCTTGCTTACGTTTTGCTTAAAATGCTATGTGTAACTTCTTCAGAGCTGTTCAAATCAACCAATCGCAGGCTTGAGATTCACACACAGCCTTGTGAGGTTTCATAGCGTCATTTGTGAATAAGGTGTAAGTATTTTAAGCTTACGGCAGTGGAAACATTCCAAAGCCTAGGTATATTAAATGCCTTATGAATAAGAAAACAATAATTTTGGACAGATTGTTCTATAATCCAGAAACACACTATTTTTACAAGTTTTTTTTAGTTCTATTTGGGATTTAAGCCACACAAGTACCTTTCGATTTGTAGCTTTAGCCCAATAGAGCTAAAATAGTATTTTAAATGTTTTGGATTGGGTTTTAATTAGTATATTAATAACAGTTTACTTAAATTGTATACACTTGATAGAGATTTTATATTTTTATATAGATTTGAGATAGTTCACAAATATATGATAAAATTGGTCCTAACAATCGATAAAACATCTTAAAAAATATTGTTTAAAAATTAAATAACTTGGATTATTCTGTTTAATGTACAATAAAGTTTATAAAATATAGTCAATGTAAAATGGAATAGAAATTTCAGTGTCTCATAAAAATCACAATATTTGGCGAGATAGACAAAAATAGGGATATTTTTAAACATAAAACTAATACGAATAAGGCTGGTTTTAGTGTCGCGCTGACAACGCGCTGACCATCAGCGCTGACCGTTCAAAATATATGAACCTGTAGGAAGCGTTTTAGAATGGCGCGTAGCTGTCAGCGCGAGAAGTTCATATATTTGGCTGTCAGCGCTGACGGTCAGCGTGTTGTCAGCGCGACACTAAAACCAGCCTAAAAGAGACGACCAGTTAGGTTTTACAGAGCCTCGAATAACAATGGACTCCGAAATTAAAGTATCTCTCAGCTATATCATGCCACCCATAGTAAACAAGAAATTGGATTCCCAAAAATCAAAGAATCTTTTTATTTTTAGAGCACCTGATTTTATCTCTGGGGTCAAAGAAAACTCAAAAAATTTATTATCAATGCAGATTATCACTAAAAAATACACATTCATGAGATATTAATTGCACAACATATTTATTTTTGCAAAATTACAAGGTTTATGCCCGCTTTCCACTGTGAGCGGGAAATAGCTGAGCGGAGCGTAGTGAAATAGTTTTGGCCTTCCATTGCGAAAGAGTTTTAAAAAATAATGGTATTTGCCTTCCACAGCCAACGAGCTCGACGGAGTGAGCTAGGCGGGAAATGAGATGAGTCAGATGAAAGAGTTGTTTGCCTTCCATCTACAGCGGGCTTAGCGGAGCCCACAGAGTAGCCAACTAGGCGACATGACAGTTTGTGACGGCTCGTTGCAGCCTACTCCCAGATCAAACGTTTTAATTATTAATACTAATGTTATTTAGTATTTGTATTCCTTGACTTATAGGTTGGTATGAGTCTGACCACCCATACTGTAAAAAATGGTCCACTTTGCCAATGTCACCCCTGTTTCAGGGAATGTCGGCAAGAGTTGCAGGGCTTATGTTCATTTGAGGTTTGGATTTCATTTGTAAGTACACATTCAGCATTTGTAAGCGCGAACTACACGTGTTTGTTTGTGGGCATGCATTTGAGAGCCTTAAATGTTAATATATCTCTGCAACTTAGATTATAGATTATGTAAAAAAGTTTTTTTTTGTTTCGAAAAATAAAAAGTAATGTATTATTTTGCTTTAATACATAAAAAGTAGATGTTTGAAATAAAACATACATTTTAATATTTTCAAATTTATAAAATAATGTATGTGTTTTTGTAAATCCTGTATGATGTGTTTTATCGCTGTCACGCAACTGCGCGGGGGGCACGGGGGAGCGGAGTCCGTTGAAAACTAGCGGCCGAGACCATGACACAGCGGACTCATTTTTTACTCGCTCAGTCCGCTCCGCTCACTCCGCTGTCGGTGGAAGCACTTCTATGAAATTTACTGTTGCTAGTCGAGCGGAGTCCGTACGGAGTCCGCTCGAAACTCGCTCAACTCTGCGACCACTTTTGTAACTCTTTGTACTCGCTCAGTCGTCGCTACAAAGCGCCAATACTCAAGCAAGACCCAGTTGCTGTAAGGCTGGATGGACCTTTGGTGATCGGTCATTGGTAAAGGTTTATGAATTTTTCAACTCAGCGAAGAGCACATTCGAAATATAAATGGTATATTTTTGTGCTCCGCCGGGATCCGAATCCACAACCTTCCATTTACGAGTCCGAAGTGTTGCCACTACGGACTACGGACCGGTCCTTAGCAACAGATTTAAATAAATGTTTACCTTGTTTGATGTCATAATTTAGTTGTCTATGGAATTTGTTCAGAGTCCATTTTTACTTTTAGAAATGTACAATAAGTACATAATCATAATAATAGGAGATTTGGTCATTTTCTTAGTAATTAGAAAATTCATTTAAACAAATATTAATTTGCTAGTGATTAGAAAATAAGTTTTTATAATATAAAATTGTTAAGTATAGAAATATAACGTAAAATGTAATTTCTTTGGTTTTTTGCATTAAGTAGGTATACATGTAGCACAAACTTAAACAATAACTCAAGTATTTTTTTTTTTTTTTTTTAAGAGATCCTGTGCGGGAGACTCCCTAGATTCTAAAGACTCTAGGGGTCTATGACACTTGTTGTAGTGCCGCAGAGGTGTACGAGCTTGGTCGTCGCTACAAAGCGCCAATACTCAAGCAAGACCCAGTTGCTGTAAGGCTGGATGGACCTTTGGTGACCGGTCATTGGTAAAGGTTTATGAATTTTTCAACCCAGCGAAGAGCACATTCGAAATATAAATGGTATATTTTTGTGCTCCGCCGGGATCCGAATCCACAACCTTCCATTTACGAGTACGAAGTGTTGCCACTACGGACTACGGACCGGTCCAAGATGCCAACGACACGCAATGTACCTGAGCGGTTACCCATCCAAGCACTGACCACGCCCAATGTTGCTTAACTTCGGTGATCTATGGGAACCGGTGCTTTCAACATGGCTAACGTCGTTGACTATAAGTATATCAATCATCGTAGAAGAAAAGAAAATAGTATAAAAAAATAGTTTCTAGTATAAAACTTTCACTTTCATGGTGGTGTTTAGATGTCAATTTTTTTGTTAGACCATGCTCTGACAGCCATTTACCAACAAACAGTATGCGAATATGAAGACTGCTGCGTCACTTTGATAACCAGCCTTGAAAATGCTTTCTGCTCGTGAAAGCAAAACATTGGCAAACAAAAAAGCTGCAAATAGAACATGACTTAACCTGAAAGAATTTCTCATCAAACTTGGTTCACATTTGCCAATGCCACCCCAGTTTCAGGAAAAAGCCGCAGGAGCTGTAAATTGTATGTTCATGTGAGGTTTGTTTTATTTTGTAAATACACACGCAGAATGTATAAGCGCAAACTTACATGTTCCTGCTTGTGGGTGTGCATCAAATATGAGCCTTAATGCCAATAAATCTTTGTAATTTAGATTATAGATTAAAATGAATTATTACCTAACATTAAAATGAGATACTTGAGTAAGTAAATGTACTCAAGAAACAAATGTGATAAAAGAAATGAAATGTCACAAAATAGACTATGAAATAACTTGTATGAGATAACAACTGGTTACTTAATATAAATGCAGCACCAAGTATGTACACTAAGCATAACACATCACAATACATTAGATAAGTCATGTAATAGAATAGAAAGCTTGTAGACACAAATGACATTTACTTTCCCGATTGCGTAATCACTGTTACGCCAATTTTGGAAATCTAACTTACTCTCGATCAAAAAACCATACAAGTCCTATAGAATCAAAACTGACCATTATTTTAATGAATTGAGTTTTCTATTTATAACCTACTATGCCGTTTTTAATCAAATACAAACATTTATGTTTTTTTACAGATTAAGATGCACATTCATAAAAACAAGCATCATCTTTTTAAGTTTTCATCTGTTTCTATCTTTATATCCAAATTTGTATAATTTTGAGCATTTTTAAATGTCACAATATGATAAATAAAATATTAGTTTTTTCATTAAAATGAATAATACGAAGGGCCTTGCTAATCCGGATCCCCGCTTATTCAGTGGTTGTGATAATCTCAAACAGACGATGCAGGCATTTGCAGGGAATCGAGAGGCAGTTCACAAGCATCCCACGGGTGTTTAGCCTTAACCAAAAGAGCCCCCTCAGGTGTTAGACCACTCGGAAGTCCCAGGATGCGGTGGGCAGACAACGTTGAAGCCGACGCCGAAGTTCTGGGAGTGAGGGGACCATGGAGGGAAGCAGCACAAGACAGAGAGTCCTGGAGGATTGTGGTGCGGGAGGCCCTGAGCCTTCAAGGCTTATGAGCCGAAGAAATTAAAATAATGAATGAGTTTTTCACTAGTATATGTTGTCTGTCTCACGTATGACAATTAAAGCGATTGAGTACATAAACACTTCAATCTTTTTATTATTCAAGTTTTATAGATATTAAACTTATACAGACCACAATCTAGCCATGTTGAAAATCCGCCAATAGTCTGTTTTTTTGCCTGTTCGGATTAGCAAGGCCTTATTGTATTAAGTTTTTCAATACGTAAATAATATAAACCATTTCTTTAATGCTAAATTAGTTTTGTTTTCCATCATAAAGGATTTAACCTATTTTTGTAAACTTTGGAATGCATTTTGTAATGATCCTTTTAAATAACCGTAGTATTTTTGTAGCAAGGACATTAAGTCACTAATGTAATAGGTCAGCGTAAGATTGACCACCCTAAGGCCCGGTATTTTCAATGTTAGCTTATGTGACTTTAAGCTGGAAAAAAACTACCCACACACAAGTGTCCTTTTCATTCAGTATAAAGCCGCCATGCTAACATTGAAAGCATGCAATTTTACTGAAAAACAATATACTCCTGTTTCCCGAAAAGAACGCAAGAGTCACAGAGTTCATGCTTATTTTCAGTTAAAGTTTTCTTATAAAATTTCACTTGAAGTATGTGTTTGAAACATTTGTGTATCTTATATGCCAATGAGGCCATCTTTTGAGACATCATCAAAGGAAATCTTCAATCACGAGCAACAACTATTTCAGTTCGTGCCTTTTTGGCATAGAAGAGATTGGCGTACAACTCCGACGAAACAAAGAAAATGTAGATATTTATCTTCATCATAGATTTAAGTACCCCTCATAGGTAGCTATCCTGCCATTATGACAAGGGATAGGAATCTCTTTTAGAATAAAAATTTAAATCTTCTTCGAATAAAGTTTTAAAAAAATTACATAATTTTAGTTAGAAGCCCTAATATAAGTGATTCTCTCTCGTACTCTCACATACAATTTAACGCTGGGCTTGAGAATGGTCAAAACCAAAACCATGAGCAGCAACACCAAGCTGACGTCCCTCGTCAAGTCACTGCCTTTCCACCACTTGGAAAACAAGCCCAGCATCATCGTTACCATGCCCAGAGAAAAAGTCAACAAACCAAACATGCTATGGATCAATTTGAGGTAAACCGGAGCTACCATCTTCTTGAATTTTAAGCTGTAGAGAGCAAAGATGCCTCCGCAGGCTGTCGTAATGGCGAAAAGGAAGGAAGTGAGGCCGAAGCAAGCGTGCAAGGTGGTGAAATGATAGCTATTATTGATGAATTTGTTGGTGACGATGACAATGAAGCCGAGGATCGTGAATGTTAGGCCGACGGTCTGGAGGATCCAGTGGCGAGTGTTGCGGTTGGAGGTCGGCATCCATTCTGTGGCTGCATCCCCGGGAGAAAGGGAGTTGACGGCCGTGCTCATCAAGATCAACCACTGGAAATGGGAAATTCAAATGTTAGTAAACAAAGAAAAAATAAATTAACAATGACTACTTAATTAACGAAGGCAGATTATTTAAAAAAAAAGTATGATTCCTTGACTAATAGGTTAGTATGAGGTAAACACCATGCTGCAAAAACTTGGTTCACTTTAGCCAATACCACCCCAGTTTCAGGGAAAGGCGGGAAGAGTTGCAAGTTTTATGTTCATATTATGTTTGTTTTTTTGTAAGTACACACATCATGTGCAAGAGCAAACTTGCATGTGCTCGCTTGTGGGTATGAATTTAATATAAGCCTCAATAATGTCAATATAGCAGGCGCGTGCATAGGCTATAGGCAAATACATTTCAGAATAAATATTTTCTCCCATTCCTTTAAAATAACTCATTTGAAATTGACTGAAGTGCTAACGATGGCTCCAATCGAACTTAAATTTTGAATTTTAAATCTGAATATCAAGCTTAAATGTTGTTTTACCATATATTGCCTACCTATCAGGCGCATGTGCCTGTATGGGATGCACGCCCCTGCAATATAGTATATCTTGAGTCAATATATGTATATCTTTGCAACGTAGATTATAGATGCTTGCGCCCTTACACGTGAAAATAAATAAGTTTCACTCACTACTTGCAACCCCTCTGGGAATAACCCGGCAAGAAGTTGACCTAAATGTGCAGGACAACAAAATTGTGCTATTTCAATATGTAATCTAAGTTGCACAAATACATAATAGCATTTAAAATTCATGTTAAATGCTAGCGTATATTTTTGCAACTTAGATTAATTGAAATACAATAATGTTGTGCTGAACATATAGGTCAACTTCTTGCCAGTTATTCCCAAAGGGGTTGCATATGGTGAGTGAAACTTATTTATGTTCACCACTTTAGAGAATGCGGCAAGAAGTTGCACATATGTGTAGTTTAGTTGCGTTGGGCTATCAAAAAGCTAATAAAAATATTATCAAACAAATGATAACCATACCAAACAAAGTTGACATTTTATCTTTTACATTTATCTCCCAACCCTATAATTGAAATCAATATTAAAACATATGTTACTGATTTATTTTACTCACTCCAATGGACATGCAGACTGGATGAAAGGAAAACAACGTTACTCCGTCCCCGAAGCACAAGTACATGATGTAGCAGGCAAAGATACAAGCAGACACGTTGCTGATGATGTTCAAGATGTTGGTTTTACTTGCAGCTGGCGGACCAACGAGTCCGGAGTTTTCTCCTTGGCGGGCCATGTCCTCAAGGGTCTGATCGTCTTCGCGCTCCTCGTCCAAATGCTCCATGACCGGAACTGACGATTCTACTGCCTAATCGAGCCAATCATTGATGAAATCAACAGATTATAGGGAGGAAGTCGCGTCACACCACCGTCACACGACGTACGAAAAATTTAATAAAGTGCAACTGGTGGTGTGCTGTCAACTAGTATTTTTACGTTGATATTTTCGATTCCATTCGATTCTACAGTAAATGTCGTCGGATTCCGTCAGCATCTACTCGTAAAGGGAATCGGAATAAAATATCTACCCCGATTGTAATTTTTTGTGGAAATTCTCCTTCTATAATCTAAGTTGCAACAATTTATCAGCATTCAACGGTGATAGGATAGGATAGGATTGATGTAATGTCATGTGATGTTTTATCATGAGACATTATGGGTGTTGTTTTATCACTGTGCTGTTTTATTATGGATCTATATTCAACTTTAACAGTTCCTTAATTAATAAGTTAGTATGAGATGGACCCCCCCCCATGTTGTAAAAACTTGGTTAACTTTTGCCAATGACACCTCGTTTCAGGAAAAGGCTGGAGTTGCAAGGCTTTTGTTATTTATTATTATATTTATGTAAAGTTTCTTATTATATTAATTATGTAAAGAAAGAATTGATGACGAAAGACTGACGAAGAGAGTGTACGCTGCAACTATGAATGGAAGCCGTGGTAGGAGAAGACCGAGAAAAGTATGGATGGATCAAATTTCCGAAATAGCGAATGAATGGGATATTCAGAGTCATAACAAAAGGAGAGAGTGCATGAAAAAGATTATGACTCTGAATGAAATGAAAGAAGTATGTAAGGACCGAAAGGAATGGCGGTTTATTTGCAATAATGGCGGCTAGGGCATTAATTCTAAGTGTAATATTAAGTAATTTTTTTTTATTTTTTTTATTTGTAATGTGTCTCATTATGAATTTCTGTAAATCATTTATAATTTTTTGTGCTCCTTGACTGATAGGTTGGTACGAGGCTGACCACCCGTGCTGTAAAAATCGGTTCACTTTTGCCAATGCCACCCCGGTTCAGGAAACGGCGGCAGGAGTTGCAAGGTTTATGTCCATGTGAGGTTTTCTTTATTTGTATGCACACATGCAGAATGTGTAGGCGCGAACCTACATGTGCCTGTCTGTAGGCACGCATTTCATATGAGCCTTAAATGCTTACATATCCTTGCAGCTTAGATTATAAATTATAAAGTTTAGTTTATTTTGCAACGAACGAAGCTAGATTTTTTGTAGATTTTTTGCGAGCAAACGTTACGGTTGATAAGACACATCTTCAGCAATCAATACAAAATATTAATGCCTTTTCTGTTGCACTGACCCTGTAGAAAAATGCGATAGACGGACGGTGTTAACATAGATGTAGCCAACGCAGACATTCCTACGTGGCTGAAGAGCAAAAACAATAGACAGGTGAAAATGTAGGAGAACGCTCGATTCAGCCAAAGTTCTTCCGGGGCTGTCGAGCTCATGATGACGATGATGATGATTATATTGCAATCCGCAATGATGTGACCAGATGTGACTGAAAAACCACCAAGCTGGCAGCACTGCGTAGGTTTAGCAAATAAGGCTCAGTTTAGACACACGATTTTTTTTTGAAAAAGTTTCGATAGTGACGTCAAGCAAGATGGCCGCTCCGCAGTGACAGTTGCTGGCAATTTTGATATTATGATGATTTTTAAAAATGCCGCAAGACCCGCTTATTTCGTAATGTTGGTCAGACTGAGTTCTCAGACATTTCACGAGACGTTCGCGCCAGTAGGCTCTTGGCTGGGGAACCGGAAATACATGAATGGTGGTAAATTAAAATTGGCTGCAAGGCGGTAAATTTAAATTGGCTGCAGTTTGAAAATATTATTCTGAGTATTAAAATCATGATATTATTATATAGCCGTTATTATAATGGCGGTAAATTTGAATTTGTGGCAGTTTGAAAATATAAAGCTTAGTATTAAAATAATATTATTAGGTATTATTGCAAAAATGTCTTTCAAATTTAAATTAAATTAAAATTTATTTTCACTTAATTTTGTATTTTTAGTTAGGCTTTTGGCTGGGGAACCGGAAATATATAAATGGTGGTAAATTTAAATTGGCTGCAGTTTGAAAATATTAATCTGAGTATTAAAATCATGTTATTATATAGCCTTTATTATAATGGCAGCAAATTTAAATTTGTGGCAGTTTGAAAATATAAATCTTAGTATTAAAATTATGTCATTAGGTATTATTGCAAAAATGTCTTTCAAATTTAAATTAAATTGATTTTTTTTTGTAATAGATTTAGTATTCTTTTAGCTATTAAATATATATCACTATTGTGAGTAAATGGATGTGTGTGTGTGAGTTTCTGCAATCTATTTATTGTAAAGGTAAATGTGCACAACTATTTTTACCTATTTGTATCTTATTCATTACTTTACTTATTTTTATGAGTGAAACTAATTTTATTATTTTAGAATCTTGGTATCTTTTAATGTCAGCATGTAATTGGAGCAATACGTAATTTTATTTATTTTCATATTTTTTTATATTCTGAAGTATCCTATCCATTATTGTATTGTTCTAAATAAATTAATAAAAATGTGATTATATGGCCCATATATAACGGCGGCAAATTTAAATTCAAAATATAAATCAGTTATCTTTAAATTTTAGTTTTATAATCCCGTGATTCAATAGCCCTTATTTTAAAAGTGAATACTGTCGTGTGTTAGGTGCGTACAGTTTTTTAGTTTTGAGTGTCAGCCGCTGAGCTTGAGATAATATATAATTATATTTTGTTTGTTAACTGAAATCTTTGACATGGAGAAAAATATTATTTGCGTGGAGTGTAATACAAAATTTACCTTAAAAAATAATCTCTTTGCCCACATACGAAGTAAGCACGACAAGGATCCAGTTGCACATAAACCTAAAACGATAAAAAAAAGTGTGTGAGACATGTGGAGTACATTTCGCGAAGATGGCAAATTATTATCGTCATGTAAATACTTATGGAACACCGGCTACTATAATAATCTATAATCTATAATCTAAGTTGCAAAGATATATTCATTTAAAGCTCTCAAATGTATGCCCACAAACCAACAAGTGTAGTTCGCGCTTACAAATGCTGAATGTGTACTTACAAATAAAATCCAAACCTCAAATGAACATAAGCCCCACAACTTTTGCCGACCTTCCCTGAAACAGGGGTGACATTGACAAAGTGAACCATTTTTTACAGTATGGGTGGTCAGCCTCATACCAACCCATAAGTCAAGGAATATGAATAACAAATTACATTTAAATACAAAAAAGAACAAAACCTTACAAAGAAATCCATACAAAAAAAGTCAAAAATTTCCTATGCAAAAAATGTAGCAAATGAATACACCAACATTAGAAATCAACATTGCAGATTAGCCGCCACTTCTTCCTGTCCTTGCATACTTCTTTCATTTCATCCAGAGTCATAACCTTTTTCATACAAGTCCTCCTTTTATTATGACTCTGGATATCCCATTCATTCGCTATTTCAGAGATTTGATCCTTCCATACTTTTCTCGGTCTTCCTCTACCACGACATCCATCTATTCTAGCAACATATACTTTCTTCGTCAATCTTTCATCACTCATTCTCTCCAAGTGCCCGAACCATCTTAACATACTTCTTTTAATCTTCACTTTCACACTTTCCCTTACACCACATTCTTCTCTTACAAAATCATTCCTCACCCTGTCACTTCGTTTTTTCCCAATCATACTTCTTAGATAGTCCATTTCTACTGTATGGACTTTACTAATTTCCCTTTCACTCACCGTCCAGGCTTCACTTCCATACATCAAGGTTGGCACTAGTATACCACCGTGCACCGCCAATCTAACATTTTTTGAGAGATTTTGGTTCCTGGCGATGCAAGCGGTCGCACCCAGTACACACCTGCTTTTCATTATTCTTCTTTCAAATTCACCGGCCATTCTTCCATCTTTTTCAAACTTACATCCCAAATATACAAACTCATTTACAACATCAACATTCATTCCATTAATTTTAAATTCATAATTCATATTTTCATCATCTCTTTCAAAAATCAAAACTTTCGTCTTTCTTGCATTCAATTTCAAATTATTACCTTTCAAAGCTTCGTTCAATCTAGAGAGCATCATTTTTACCAAGAGGAATAATAGAATTGTTTGTCCGATTGAACTTTGCGACGTGTCTTTTTTTAATTATCAATCCCTGAGAATTCATTTTAATTCGAAAAATACGACACGCTTAAGTTTAACTTTTAAAATAAGGGCTATTGAATCACGGGATAATAATACTAAAATTTAAAGATAACTGATTTATATTTTGAATTTAAATTTGCCGGCGTTATATATGGGCTATATAATCACATTTTTTTAAATTTATTTAGAACAATACAATAATGGATAGGATACTTCAGAATATAAAAAAATATGAAAATAAATAAAATTACGTATTGCTCCAATTACATGCTGACATTAAAAGATACCAAGATTCTAAAATAATAAAAAATTAGTTTCACTCATAAAAATAAGTAAAGTAATAAATAAGATACAAATAGGTAAAAATAGTTGTGCACATTTACCTTTACAATAAATAGATTGCAGAAACTCACACACACACATCCATTTACTCACAATAGTGATATATATTTAATAGCTAAAAAAATACTAAATATATTACAAAAAAAAAATCAATTTAATTTAAATTTGAAAGACATTTTTGCAATAATACCTAATGACATAATTTTAATACTTAGATTTATATTTTCAAACTGCCACAAATTTAAATTTGCTGCCATTATAATAAAGGCTATATAATAACATGATTTTAATACTCAGATTAATATTTTCAAGCTGCAGCCAATTTAAATTTACCGCCTTGCAGCCAATTTAAATTTTCCACCATTCATTTATTTCCGGTTCCCCAGCCAAGAGCCTACTGGCGCGAACGTCTCGTGACATTTCCACTTCGGAGTTAAAATTTCTGAAAAGTCAAAGACAATAATGCTATGGACTCGACAATTTTGGTAGGTATTTAAATTTTTTTTGTTAATTTAAAACTCGAAAACCTTTATTTTCTGTGAAAACTAAAAACAATTTGGAAAATATAAAATAATTGTTAACCCCTTGAAAAGAAAAAAGAAGTAGGTAATAATTAAATTGAGTTTGTTCTTACTTTTGGATTAAAAACAATTTTATTTCACAACGGTGTTTTTTCCATTGCAACGTTTTAATTATGAAATGATTCCGTGAAATTTTTCACGGAAGAAACATGTTAATCAATCATTTTTATAAGTCGTAAATAATTTCAGTCGTAAGGGAAAATTAAATTTAATGTTGGTCTCGGCAAATAAGCGCCAAAAACAATGACACAATATAATGTGAACACAATATAAAATACCAATGCAATACAATATTGCATTCTGTTTCATAAAAATATTTTTGAGGTTAAGAACCCGTAATATATTTTCACAACTAACATTGGAATATTTAGCCAGTTTGTACAACACCACGATGAATTTTAAATTATCTGTATGATTCTTTTTTTTACCGACGCATAGTTAAACTTAACACGTAAAATAATTTAATTCCATTCGATGTTTGAATAAACCGCAACAGCTAAATGCCATTAGAAGAAAAAGATTCTGTTTTGTTCAAATGTGTGTGGAGACGGAAAACCGATAGTTGCCGCTAAAAATCGCTGTCTGACGTCACTATCGAAACTTTTTCAAAAAAATTTCGTGTGTCTAAACTGAGCCTATTAAACAATGAACTGTCAAAGCTGACATTTGTGTCAAAATTCAAATTATGTAATTCAATGTAACCATTTTCTCAAATTATATCATTTATTTGTTGAGTGAATTTATTATTTATATAACAAAATACGATACTTCCATTACTGTCGAAAAAGATTCACGAGTAAATATTTTTTACAGTATGGCAGCTTTAGAATTTTGTGGGGTATTTGAATTTGCAGGGCCTATATTACTGTCCAAAAAAAATGCTTCCTTATTTTATTCTAAAACATAAAAATGTTTTTTTAAGAGTAGTAAATAAACTCACCATATGCATTGCCTTACACTTGTTGCTTAGTGATATTTTTTTTCTTTCAATATAGATATTAAAAAATATAGCATAGAAATGGACAAATTTGAAATTTGTTTTTTTCTCAATTTCAAACCTGCATGAGACTAAGACCTTTAGCAAGAAAGAAAAAATATTTGTCCGTTTTTTTTTTTTTTTTTTTTCAAACAGTTTTTATTTATTTATGAATAAAATACAATATATGATACATAAGAGCATAGAAAAAACCAAAGAAGAAAAATAATAAATTACAAGAAAACTAAGTCAAAAACAAGATAAAACATGTATGAGCAGAAAAAATAAACTTGAAGCAGCAAAAGCATAAATACATAGTGTAAGATTTAGCAAACATATAAAACACATAAAAGCAGAAAAAAGAAACAAAGAAGCAGCAAAAACATAAATACATAGTGTAAGATATAGTATACAGGTATATTAAAATAAGTATAAAGAGCAGAAAAAAGAATCAAGAAGAACAAAAACAAAAAATGTGTAGTGTAACAGATAATAATATATAAGTATGACAAAATAAGCACAACAGCAGAAAAAAAGAAACAAGAATCAGTAAAAATAAATAAATGTATGCATAGTGTTTTGTTAAGATGGTTTGGGCATATGGAGAGAATGAATGAGGAAAGACTGACGAAGAAAGTATATGTTGGTAGAATAGATGGATGTCGTGGTAGAGGAAGACCGAGAAAGGTATGGATGGACCAAATATCCGAAATTGCGAATGAATGGAATATCCAGAGTCATAATAAAAGAAGAGCTTGTATGAAGAAGGTTATGACTCTGGAGGAAATGAAAGAAGTATGCAAGGATAGAAAGAAATGGCGGTTAATCTGTGATGTTGGTGGCTAGGGTTTGTTAAAGTGAAATTGGTTTTATGATTTAGTTTTTTATGTCCATGTATATATTGTTATTTATTGATTTAAAAAAATGTAATTTGTCATGTATATTCCTTGACTTATAGGTTGTTATGCGGCTGACCACCCATAATATAAAAAATTGGTTCACTTTGCCAATGTCACCCCTGTTTCAGGGAAGGACGGCAAGAGCTGCAAGGCTTATGTTCATTTGAGATTGGGTTTTTATATTGTAGGTCCACATGCGTGTTAGCGCGAAATTATACATATCTGCTTGTGGGAATGCATTTAATATAAATCTTAAATGATATATATCTTTGCAGCTTAGATTAGATTAGATTAGTGTATAAAAACCTAAAGCTTAGCAGTGACAAAAAAATGCTTCAAAACTCCAATACTGTCAGGGGCAAAGGGGTCGAAATGCTTCAATTGCTTGTTGTAGACAGTGCATGCACGCAAAGGAATACTGAAGGTAGCTTGTCCTGGAGATGCCAATATAAAAGAGGATCTTTTCACGGAAAATCCGATTAGGTACATTTATTTTTATCCTGTCGAGCAAATACGGCGAGTCAATTTGATTGTTTAAAATTTTGTATAGAAATAGTGCATCTCTATATGATCTACGGGTTTCAAGAGTTTGAGTGGAGTATAGGCTACATGAAGATGCGTAGTCAAGATAATGGTGATTTCTGAAATTTAAGTATCTTAAAAATTTCTTCTGCACTCTTTCTATTTGTCTTATGTAGACTTTATAATGTGGATTCCAAATGACTGAACAGTATTCCAAGCGAGATCTAACAAAAGCGTTATAAGTCAAATTCTTTGCATAATCGTAGGACATATCCTAACATGCTCAGGGACTTTTTGACTGTAGAGGATATGTGAGCTTGAAAATTAAGCTTACTATCTAGAAATACCCCTAAATCTTTAATTAAATTGGTTCTGGGAATAGGTAAATTTTTTAATTTATATTCGTGGAAAACAACATGATTATTTCTACAGAAAGAGACAACACTACACTTGCTAATATTAATGGATATATTGTTATTGATGCAATACATCTGTAAACACTCAAGATCCTCCTGTAGTAAGGCGCAGTCGATGGGGGAATTGATATTTTTGAAAATTGTAGCATCATCTGCATATAATAATATTTCGGAGTGTTTAATATAAGATGTTATGTTATTTAGAAAAAGAACAAACAAGAGAGGGCCGAGATGGGAGCCCTGAGGTACTCCAGATGATACTGAAAGAAAATTTGAGATGTATCCCTTAATAGCCACTGCCTGTGTTCTATTTTTTAGGTAAGAAGATACCCAGCGTAGAAGATCGCCATGCACACCAAGGTCGCCTAATTTTCTTATGAGAAAGTTGTGGTCAATTTTGTCGAAAGCTTTAGAGAAATCGGTGTATATTGCATCAACTTGACCCTTTACTCTAAACGCTTCATAAATGTGACTTGTAAATTCGCTCAGATTTGTTTCAGTGGATTTCTTGCTGATAAAGCCATGTTGTTGATTAATTATGTGGGGGCGAACTGCTGCATATAGTTGATCATAGACAATTTTTTCAAAAACCTTGCTAAAAATTGGTAGTTTTGAAATTGGACGATAATTAGCTATATCATTTTTGTTGTCAGATTTGAAAATTGGAGTAATGAAAGCTCTTTTCCAGGAAGTCGGAAAAGTACATTCCGCCAGTGATAATTTAAATAATATAGTAATTGGGATGGATAGTTGTTTTGCACATTTGGATATGAACAGGGGAGGGATGCCATTGGACCCCGACCCTTTATTTAGGTCAACACTAACTACAAACATCAGATTTATCGACGGTAATCGAGTGTATATCACAAAGACTATTTTGTACAGCATTAGAGGTATTATTAATAGGAAAAGGTTCTTCAAAGCTTGAGTGAAAATAATCATTAAATGCATTACATATGGACAAACCGTTGGTGAATTTATTTTTACCGAAATAAACTTCATCAGGTATATCTTGATTGGTTACGTTTAGACATTGTTTTACATAGCTACCGGCCGTGTGACGTCACAATTTTGTTGTTTATGGAATTTGTGCTGGGCCCAGTCGATAGTCAGGTCGATAGCTCTCAGTAGGTAGAGTGCTTGCATTCCATACAGAGAGCTCAGGTTCGAATCCCGCTAAGGGTGTCAAAAATTATTTCCAGTTTTGGTGTTGATTTAACTCTAATATAAAATACCAGCAAGGCTTACTCAGCTTTCACAAGAAATAAGAAGGTAATAGTCAGTGGCGTAGTGTGCTATCTCGGCGCCTGGGGCGGGAGACCCATTTTGCCGCCCCCATTCTATAGGTTCTTAATTAAAATTAAATTTCACATGCAATGAGGTACCTTTTATTGAAGTTAAAATAGGATGAGCGGTTTTACAAGCGGATTCTACGGGCCTTATGAGCAGCGAAGTCAGAAATCACTTTGTCAAAATCAATATTAGCAGCCAATTCTTGTTCAATCGACAATATAGCCAAGTTTGATAGTCTAGCGGAGCTCATATAGTAGATCTGAGGTAATTTTTTATTAGCTTCAACTTCGAAAAACTTCTCTCACAACTTGCAACACTAATCGCCAAAGTCAAATATATATACGAATCAAGATGACTATATTTGGAACTGAAATTCCGAGATTCAGTTTTTGAATGAACTGGAGGAGCTCCAGTGGTCCTTTACCACTTATATCTTCCTCTGATTCAGAACAGGCAACAACAACAAACTGCTGAAGACGCTTCCGCTCCATCTGAAACTCGTCCTTGTCGATGTCTTCTAATACATGGGAAAGATCACACTCGAACTTGCTGTCCAAAAGTTTCGCTGGCATCAAAAATCCGAACTTGTCAAAAATCCGAATCGAGTCGTCATTTCTTGAATGATCTTGTCGAATGATGCGATCATCTCTCGACGGATTTCCTGTTCGTGAGACAAAGCTGCATCTTCAGAAGATTCATCGCCATGCATGCGTTTTTTCCTGCGAATTCTTCTCGTTTTGAGTTCGATTCTGAGTTTTTCGCAGAGTCTTAGCAAAGTCAGTTGCTTCTTGCACGAACCGGTCTCTACTTTCCACTAAGAGGGTTTTCAAAGCGCAGAGTTTCTGAGCACACTTATCCACACTTAGTCCTCGTTGCTGCAGGTAAATCTGTGCGTCATCTACTTCAGGTAGCACTGCAGCCCAAAAGCCAAGAAAAGTTACGAAGTTAAATGACTACATGGCTGTCAGGAGAAGACTGGCTCCCGATCTTGTTTCGGAAGTTTGAGATGAATCTGTTAATTGTTCCAGTACCTCAAGAACTACCTCAAACTTATTTTTAAGCATCTTGACCGCTACATGTCTAGCGCGTTTGAGTGACTCGTTTTACGGCTTGACCTGTGACGGCAACCAAAGCGTTCCATCGAACAGTTGATGCGGAAAAGAAGGCAAACAGCTTCTCCAGAGTTCCAAAAAACGTCACGGAATCCACTGATTCAGAAGCAGCGTGTACCCCAGCCAAGTTTAGTGAGTGGTTTGTGCATGCAACGATTTGTATGTAAACAAACAAACGTTATAAAGAGCTCTGTCAGTGATTTCGCAGTTTTTCTTTTAAATGAATATTTAAAAAAAAATGGTGCGCAAAGTTTTAGATAAAAATGGAACATTATAGTGTGTCTGACACATGTGATGAATGAATCATAGATCAGATCTCAACCCGCTTCACTGGCGACCCGCGCCCCCGCGGGCTGCCGCCCGGGACGGGCCGCCCCCTCCGCCCCACCCACGCTACGCCACTGGTAATAGTCCCCTTAGGAGCTGGGAAACCCCCCCTTCAACTGAAGTGGCTGGCGCAAGGTCGGTTTATACCTGTAAAAATAAATAAGTTTACTCACCACCACATTCCACTCTGAAGAAGTTGCTATAGCATACAATTTATGGGATGATTTTCTTCATTTCCAGTGCTTCTTCAACATTTTCTACACTATTTGATTCTTTTGGGATCGTAAATTTAATAAATAAAACAAAGAATCCCATGGGTACCCACCAGGAAGATATTCTTTCCAAAGGAAAAATAAATGAATGATCGCAAACGCAACACAACTAAGCTACACATATAGTGTAACTTCTTGCCGCGTATCCCCGAAGGGATCGCATGTGGCGAGTTGAACCTATTTATTTTTACAGGTAAGGGGGCCGGCCTTACGCCAACCACTTCAGTTGAAGTGGGGGTTTTCCCAGCTCCCGAGAGGGCTGGTACTCATTTCTTGTGAAGGCTGAGTAAACCTTGCCGGTATTTTATTTTGGGGTTTGAAATAAACACCGAAACGGGAAAATCATTTCTGACACCCTTGGTGGGATTCGAACCCGAGCTCACAGCATGGAATGCAAGCACTCTACCAACTGAGTTATCGACAAATGATGAAGAGGAAAAATGACTCGGCACAAAAAAAAGAGTTTTTCTCGATGGACAAACTTGAGAGTAGGTCCTTAAGCAATCAATAACAAAATATTACTTTACCCTTTCTCAGCAACCCGACCAAATGAAATTACAATCCAAAGAAAAAAAATGTGGCATCACTCAGACAGGTTGCTAGGGAATAGGCTGCCAAATATTTTTTTGTTGGCTGCTAAGTACCCTAGTCACATAGACCTGTGACTTTCATCTGTCGCAAAAAAAAATCAAATATTTTTTTTTGTCCATTGCTAACTCGAAGTCTATCATGGATTTCTAACCATGTTATAGAATTCAACCTTTAAAACTATGCAATATTGTAAACTTATATTTAGTAGGGTACTAGAAAGAAAGAGGAAAAAGAAACATCAAATTTAATAGAACAACGACACAAAAATATACTATTTATTTCCTCGAATGTTATTTTACACAGTTTAATTCACAAAACTCTATTGACTCCGCACTGAGCAGCGTGTTTTATGGTTACAAAAAATGTAAATTGATAGTTAAACCGTTCTTATTGATTCCCATTTGGAATTTTCGATAAGGAGAATAAAAATCATTCGCATAACGCGTGATTCCTGTTTCAAGTAAAATTTTGGAACAAATAACTTACAACCTCAATTACCCAAGTTAAAACTCAGATAATTAAGATTCTACTGTTTTTCCCTCATTAAATAAGGTCTTATTTTTACTTCTTGTTTTACTAGGTGTTGTCAGGACACAAAACACACTGAGCTGTCAGTGGGGAATCAGAATGTACACGGTAACATTTATAAATGAATATCCATAATTTTAAGGTAATGGTGAACAGCGATATGTACTCTTTACATGTAACGAGTTCCTAAACAATCATTTTATTATTAACAAAACTATAACATCCAATATAAATACAATATACATCGGCATCTGTCAGTTATATTTTATTTTATACATTTAAAATAGATTTCACTTATAACTTCTATTAGGTACAATGTCTTTTTATTTCAATTTTGAATCTACAGGGTGGATAAAACCTTTTAACGAGGCATAAACTGTTAACGAATTCCATATTTAGCGGATGTTCGGAATTTGAATTTTCTAGTGAACAATTTCAGTCTAAGTAAAAGAAATGGCGGTTGATCTGTGATGTTGGCGGCTAGGGTTTGTTAAAGTGAATTTGGTTTTTATGATTTAGTTTTTTATGTCCATGTATATATTGTTATTTTTATTCTTTGATTTTAAAAAATGTATTTTGTCATGTATGTTCCTTGACTTATAGGTTGTTATGCGGCTGACCACCCATAATATAAAAATTGGTTCACTTTGCCAATGTCACCCCTGTTTCAGGGAAGGACGGCAAGAGTTGCAAGGCTTATGTTCATTTGAGATTGGGTTTTTATATTGTAGGTCCACATGCGGCATGTGTTAGCGCGAAATTATACATATCTGCTTGTGGGAATGCATTTAGTATAAATCTTAAATGATATATATCTTTGCAGCTTAGATTAGATTAGATTAGATACTTAAGTGTGCAACTATGGTCCTAAGCAACTAATAACAAAACATTAGTTAGCTTTTTCCCTACCAACCTGGCCATATTACATCACATCACTTTTGTTCATGTTATTTGTGCAGAATCTGTTTGTAATTATACAGCTTCTGTCTGCAAGAATTTCAATTTTGAAAACAGCATTTTGTATTTTTTACCTCGTTAGAAGATTTTTCATACCTATACCGCAAATCGTTTAAACATTAGATTATTGATTATTTTTCAGACAATTATACGGTATCCACATATTTATCTACCTTGGGTTTTATCTTTTTAATTTTTATTTTATTTTAATATCTTGTAATTGACACACTCTGGATAAAATAACAGTTTTCGCACAGGTAACTATTCTATTTTTGAACTCGGAAGGCTTACTCAGCCTCCACAAGAAATCAAGACTTGCCTCATTGGAAGTAGGGATCAAGTAAAGTGAGCGACGCAAGGCCTGTCTTACCTGTGAAAATAAATAGGTTTGAATTGTCAAATGTGATCCCTTTGGGGACAAGAAATTCTCTATATGAGTTTTGCAGATGAATGGCATATTTTTTTTAACTAATGTAATTCTCCACAACATTCTGAAAATGGAATTTTACATTTTTTTTATATTGGCACAACTTTTTGAATTTGCCAGTCCTTTTTAAAAAGATTAAAACACAATTTCACTAATAAATCAATGTGTGCTTCAATGAACTCAGTATTTTTTAAATTTGGGGAATAGTTGTGATGTCACCTGGCTGGGCTAAAGACAGTGCAAAGTGTCATAATGTCTATACAATATTATGCAGGCAGTTTGGGAAGACACTAGAGCACCGTCCTGCATTTTATTCCGCCAAGTGTATGGACTGATATTGCTGTGCAACAGAAAAATCCCTGATTATCAGGAATCCATTTTATATTTACTATAAATGACATCACATAGACGAAGGATACTTTGAATGTTTGGAGTCCATTGAACACAACAAAACCTTTTTTAAAACATTCTTTACATCCATTTTCATTTATCGACTTCCACAATTATCAAATTCAACATTTTATTTTCATTTCACTCAAATCTAGCACCGCAACATTAGAAAAGTAATGCAAAACGCCTAAAACTACAATATAAATTTATGTATTTCCAAAAAACATTTTCAAAATTCATTTTAGCACCCGGTCCTCATGAAAAATGTTAAGCTCAAAGTTTCAAAAATAATTCAAAAGTTTCTTTCAAAAAGCCTCCATAAAAAACTTGTACAAAATATTAAGTTTTTCTTCTAACTATCTAGTTTCTATACATTCTCCAATTTGCATTGGATTGTTTGAATACACTTTGGAACAAAAAACAAAATTTGCATGTTTTAAATACTTTCCTTTCAATATAGAATCAAAAACGGCAAAAAGAGTTGTATAGAATCAAATACGGCAATCTGTTGCAGGAGCCCTCCTGCATGCCCATGCATTATAATAAATATGAATCTTAAATGTTGATGTATCTTTGAAACTTAGATTATAGATAAGTATATAGGTTGGTATAAGCCGACCACCCATAGTGTAAAAATTGTTTCACCCTGCCAATGTCACACCTGTTTTAGGGAAGGTCGGCTAGATTGCTGGGTTTATGTTCATTTGAGATTTGGGTTTTTGTTTTTGTGAATATTTTGCGTCATGTGAAACCACAAACTTGCACGTGTCTGTTTGAGCATACATTTAAGTGATATTAGTCTAAATGTTAATATATCTTTGCAACAGAGATTATAGATAAATACATGGAAACACGGCAAACAAATTTTTCTGTGTTTTCATACATTTATCTTCTTCAGAAAAAAATCTAGATTGCTGTTTTTGATTCTTCCGACTCTTTATTTATTTCAACCATTAATCATTATATAATATTTTTTTTATATTACATGACTGGGTTTTCACTCTCAGACTTGTAATATTCTGAGGAAATGGCAACTAGAATGGGCTCCGACTTTACCAGGTTCCATTTGAGTTATTTTTTCAATCATACTTCATTTAATATTCAATACATTTATTTAGCAGTCAATTTCATTGCAAAAACTTAAATTTTACAGTCATAGATAAAAAATGGACTTTAGGACAAATTTTAATTTTAAATCTGCGCAATATAAAACTTCCACAATATAAAACATTGCGTAAATATTCAACCATATAGGAAGCACCATAAACAGAAAGATGAATGGAAGATACAACAGTGCCTCTAGTGAGCATTTTAATTTTCATACATTTTTTTCTGTTTCCTTGAGGAGCTGAATTTAATAGATTTTTATTTTTTATTATTCTCTATCGTTAAACATTGTTTATTCATGTATATTTTATTAATTTCACCATTGATGTATAATGTAAACAACCCTGAAACTATTTTAATGCAAATAGATGCTATATCCATTTCAATCTCCCTCAGTACAACGATTCCTTAGTTAGAAAGAGCAAAGAACAAACACGTGTGAGAGAAGCTACATAGAAAATTTATCTAAAATGTTGGTATAACTAAATGTCATATCTGTCTGGAAATTGTGCGCAGTGTTTTAATTGTTTGGTGGTAAATTTGTCTATTTTAAAAGATAAAAAGTTATTATTATAAGACGTCATGATATTGGGTGTAGAAATACACGATGGATAAAGCTCTCGCTTGCGGCATAAACTTAGGACTTCAGATGATTATTCAGTATCCTGTGTGTGTTTGATGGGGCTTCCACACGCTTGCCAACCCATCTCAAGTCAAGCGCACAGTGTGTCGTCTAGACCATGCTAGCTGGACAAAATTTTGTCTAATGGACTAATTTTGTCCAGCTAGCATGTTCTAGACGACACACTGTGCGCTTGGCTACAAGCCAAGTGCACAGTGTGTCGTCTAGAACATGCTAGCTGGACAAAATTAGTCCATTAGACAAAATTTTGTCCAGCTAGCATGGTCTAGACGACACACTGTGCGCTTGACTTGAGATGGGTTGACAAGCGTGTGGAAGCCCCATGACAGGTCTCTCATTGACAGTCTGTCTATGACAGATATAGTTGACATTTGTGTCCCGTACCTACTGCGCTTCAATGCCGTAAGCTAGTTTTAGGTTCATTTATATTATAAACCAATGAATTTCACAGTCTTTCCTACCACAAATTTTTTATGTTGGGTTTGACATCTACGCGCTAGTAGGGTTGACATCCCAGTGATTTATACAGGTAGATATTATTTATCAACTAGGTAGCCCTAACCTATAAATTCTAGTTCTCTTATTATTTATTTCTCCATCTTTTAAGCAAACAACATCCCACAATATATAATTTACTGCATGAGTAGTCTTCGTTGGAATCTTTGCAACTTTATCAAACACTTTTTTATTCAATAAATAAATCACTTTTGTGCTCTTTCGGGTTTGACCATGTTCTACTTGCAGCTCCCACATCTGCCGACGTTTCGCTTTCACGAGTAGAAAGCATCTTCAAGGCGAGTTTACGTCAACGCGCGTCCGCGAAGACATCGAAGACCGCCACGGCGCTTTGAAAACTCCCTTGAAGATGCTTTCTACTCGTGAAAGCGAAACGTCGGCAGATGTGGGAGCTGCAAGTAAAACATGGTCAAACCCGAAAGAACACAAAAGTGATTTATTTATTATTAACACCGGCCATGAAAGTGAAAGTGAAAGCTTTAAACTTTATTTAACTTTTTTATTTATTTAGGTATAGGTAGGTATGTTGTGTACAAAACAAAAAAGTCTGACGACTCCAGCTCCTACAGACCACAACAAAAGATCCCAAAAAGCAACTCTTCAGTGTCAACTGCTGACCATGTAAGCCTAAAACTTCTATCGAAACAAAAAAGTGCTTGTTTTTGTTGCAAACTTCAAGGCATTTCAATTCAGCATTGTTTTGTGTACCTCCAACCTTAAATAAAGTGATTACAAGTAATTTAATCTACCAATCACAGCTAATAAACAGTCACTAGTTGTTAGGTACATCAAACATTCAGTATTAACGACGTTTAACATTACTTTATTGTACAATTGCTGATATTTAAGGTTAACGACAAAACTTTATTTAAGTCTTATTATTAATATACTTTTAAACCTAAATAAGCATGTAAACAAAAGTATTTCATCTATCTTTTTAATGGTTTGTGTATCAACACTGTGAAAATTCATTATTAATTTTATAAACAACTCTAAAGATTTGTTTTCTATATTAGAACAAGTGTTTTTATTTTGAAAATACTGATGATGATCTGGGGACCGAAAATGTTTGTAATTTGTAATTTATACAATAATAGTGGAAATAAAAGCAGACTTTCTAATAAAGGAAGATGGGTTTCTTTAGAGTCATTTAAAAAATTACTTCAGTTCACAATTACTTACTAATAAAAAAATCAATGAACTCTGCACAGATGTTCCCGATTTGGTAGGCAAACGTGACTACGATCCTCAGCAAACAATGACAAAACATTAGTGTAGCAGTTTCCTTTGCAACCCGGTCGTATTACGTCACAACTTTTTGGTCTATGTCATCTGTGCGGACCCCATAGAATGAGCTACCTATAATATTTTACTTGCTTAACGAGCGTTAACCAAACTTTATCTCTTTATGTAAAACAATTATCGTCAACACATAATATGCTAAACATTGACTAGGATTAGATTTATTTTACATGTTTATTTAAATGATTAAAAAAAGGCTTTTTTTTATTGAAATAACAAATAAGAACCACGGGCGAAAAACACAGCTTACTTCATGGTGAACCATCAAAAGTGTCATTTTAGGAGATGGCACCGGGAGCTATGATTGTTACTTTAGGAGATGGCACCGGGAGCTATGATTGTTACTACTCTCATTATGATCCTTGTAGGTATATATATCTACTCTTTTTTTGTTTTAGTCTAAAATGGACTCGGAACAAAAAAATAATATTTTGACTTTTAGGTTGGTATGAGGCTGACCACTCATACTGTAAAAAATGGTTCACTTTACCAATGTCACCCCGCTTCCAGGGAAGGTCGGTAAAAGTTGCAGGGCTTATGTTCATTTGAGGTTTGGATTTTAATTTGTACATACACATTCAGCATTTGTAAATGTGAACTAACGTGTCTGTTTGTGGGCTTGCATTTGATATGAGTTTTGAATGTTAATATATCTTTGCAACAATTGCAACTTAGATTATAGATAGACTCAGCAAAAAATTTGAAATTAGATTTTTTCTCTGCGGCTAAAAATCACACATCTATGAGATTAGGGCTCTTAGCAACCAATAAATAAACATTAGTCGATAGATTTTCTACCGAGTCCGATAAAAACAAGTAGGGTGCATCGGGGAAGTTCCATTTATGGGGGAAATCCAAAAATTAACAAAATCTACCTAAATTGGTGTAGGTATTATTCTATATTGGGTCTTAACGAGATTGTATGAAAACCTGGAAAAATAGTAGAGCATTGTATCCAATATTTTTTTAGAAAAAATATCTTTTTTAAACTGGTAATTTGGCACAAAAATAACATTTTCTCTTACATTAATAAAACAATTGAAAATATAATTTTATAAAAAATATTTTTAGCATTTTCACACGAGTAGGATGAATATTTTAATTTTATAAGGGGTCGTCCATAAATTACGTCATCGATTTTGGCCGATTTTCGACCCCCCCCCCCCCCTTACAATCATCCTATAGTCATTATCTAATGACCCCCCCCCCCCTCTTTCTGTAATAATGGATGAGCTTAATAATTAATAATGTTATATTACTTACATAATATTTTGTATATTTTGTAGAAATTGGTATTTACAAGAACGACGTCACTTTTGGTACTCGTACATCATTTGCCATCATCCGCAGACCAGACTCCCCCCCCCCTTAATGCGAATGACGTAATATATGGACAGCCCCTAAAGGTACCTACCTACATGCAGTATTAAACACCCTGGCTAGATGCGTAGGAAGATTCTTATATCATATCTCTTGTCTATAGAAAAATTCTAAAAGTACAGCTTCAAGTTCTTTCTCCTTCTGGAAAATTCTAACCTAACCTTGTTTATAAACATCACTCTAAATTAAATATAGATGTAATATAACAAGAAAAAGTAAATTTTAAATTCTTCAACACATGAATTTTGTGCAAAATATATCATTTCTTATACAGTCAAACATGGTTACAGCAAGTTCACGGCTTTAATTAGCAGTTACTTAATGATTTGTTAGTTTGGGTTTATTCTCATACAAACACGTTTTTTTTTAACGTCCAATTAATACAGTCAGCTCAATGCGCTTAGGTAAAATACACAACAATTTGTAACAGTTTAAAAATATCATAAACAAGAAAAGATAACTTCTAGGTTGGCTTGGCAGGGAACTTTCCGTCAATGGAGTTTTCGTCCTTTTACTCCTTGACTTATAAATTGGTAGGAGGCTGACCACCCATACTGTAAAAAATGGTTCACTTCAGGGAAAGTCGGCAAAAGTTGCAGGATGAATCTTCATTTGAGGTTATTTTAATTTGTAAGTACACATTCAGCATTTGTAAGCGCGGACTTACATGTTTTTGAAAAGTTTTAGCGGAAACATTGTAGAACTTCATTTTAATTATTAAAAAATGATCACAAACTTTGTTTAGTTCTACTTTATTTTTTTGTTTGTAACTAAATAAAAATAAATAAAGTAGAACTAAACAAAGGACTTACATGTGTCTGTTTGTAGGCATGCATATGATAATGAGTTTTGAATGTTAATATATATTTGCAACTTGGATTATAGATTGTAGAGTGTTTATAATCCCTGATAGTTATTGCTCTTATAACCATTTATTCTTTCATTTGACTGCCGCATGCCCAAATTGTATCTGGTTTTCCCAATTTCATAAAAATGTGTTGTTTTATAATATGAAAGCATTTATACACCACGTAAATATTAACATTGTATAGTTGGTGCAAGCTAACATTTATTATGAGTAACGGCTACAAGGAGAAAAGTTAGTTGATCTCTTTGAGCTCGTCATAACCGAGTTTATTTAAGAATTTATGAGAATTAAGTAAGTTTGCCTAATATCAGAAAAGTGTAATTAACATTCATTTTAATTCAAGTCTAATGACCGTAACTCCCTCTTAAAATTTACAATAGCTGAGTTTGACTGTAATTTCTTAAAAACAATGGAAGGGGGTAAGAGAGATGCAATTTTGCCAAATCATCTCCTTGCCAAAATCTCATAATTTGGCCGAGCCAATCAACACATATCACAGCGTCATACTTATAAAATACTAGTAACATTCACACATTTCTAGAAAATTAACAATGGAGTCGAAAATTCCTTATTTCTTTTGGCTGGATAAAGTCACAGGTTGTAAATGATTTCTCATAGTAAAAACAATGTTGGCACATTAAAAAAATCCCTCATCGATTTGATGTTACACACATAGCAAATAAAAATGGATTCCTGATAATTAGGGAATTTTTCCGTTAACAGAACTATGAACCCTATGCAGTTGAGAGCTATAAGTATTAGCCATGATGTAAGCTACATACTTAGTTTTGTATTGAAATTATGATGTGTACCATTATATGAAATTATGATGTGACCATCTCCAGCCTGGCCAAGGACTTTTCCCCTAGATTTAAATGGGCAGCAGACTCCATGTCAAAAAGTAACAATAATCCTCGATCAAAATTACATTACTAACCTATTTTTTCTTTTCCCCTTTTAGATTCATACCACCTACGTCTTTCTTAGGTGCATCATTCCCTTTCTTTTGTTCATTTCCTTCTTTTGAAGATTTGATGTCTACATTACTTTTCATCTGACCAGAACTGGATTTTTTTTCTAGATTGATGGCAATGTTCTTTTCTTCTGCAATCTTCTTGCCATCGGAACTTTTAACATTTTTCATTACTTGACTTGTACTGGGTTTCACATCTTCATTGATAACTTTATTTTTATCATTCAAATCATCCTTCTTTTGTTTACCTTGTCCCGTATCTTTATAAGAAACATTTGAATCCTTGGGATTTTTCCCAAGGTCGGTTTGGCTTAGATTCAGAATTGTCCCATTGCCAGCATTTTTTTTACTCAAATCTTTATTGTCATGTTTACTCTTTTCATCTTTTCTGTCATTAACAGCAATTTTATGAAGTTGTTCATTGATTTTCTGTGGAGCAACAACTTTATTTTGGTATTTTTGTTCAACTTCTTTGTTAGACAAAGTCGCGGTTTTACTTTTTTCATCTTTTCTATCATCAACAGAATTTTTAACAGATTTTTCTGCAGTAACAACTGTATTTTGGTGTTTTTGTTCAACTTCTTTCTTATGCAAATTTGCTGTTGTACTTTTATCATCCTTTTTGATATTTTTTTCTTGTTGATCATTTTCTTTTTGGTTTAAATTAAGTATTGTTCCATTTGTAGCAACTTTTGATATTCCATCTTTCATTTGACTAGTTTTTCCTCCTATTTCTTTAATAGAAACATCATCAACTTTACTTTTAACCTCTTTTTTGCTATCAACATTCTTTGTTTGACTAAATCCAGGTTCCATCCTTTCAGATATTTTTGATGGGCCGCTTTTCTGTTTTTGATCCAAACTATTTTGCTTTAACGCAGATCCATCTACTCGTATTGCAGTTGCTGTATAAGATGAAGGTTTTTCCTCTTCAAGTTTATCTCCTCGTTTTCCTAAATCTTTACTTACTTCCACCGCCTTCAGTTGAGGTTTTTCTTTAAATTGAGTATTTTTATTTAAATCGCTACGATCATCAATTGTCCTCACAGTCTTTTCATTGTTTTTTTGAGTTTTATTGTCACTCTTATCCAAATTAGATTCCACCTTTTTAACTGCAGCAGAAATTTGAGAACCAGAAGCAACAATATTTAGTTTCTCTTCTTTGCTTTCAAAACTATCATTTTGTTTGATGCCACCTCCTCTGACATTTGAAGCAGTTTTATTTTCATCACTCTTCTGTTGTGATGGAACATTACTATTTTTAATTTTGTCCTCTACTTCATTTGATTTAAAATCTTTACATGTAAAATTTCCTCCTTCCTCTGTTTTAGTATTTGCAGCATCAGATGTGATAGATTTACTTTCATTACCTTTATTGCTTACACTAGAAACGGCAACTTCATTTAAAAACTTATCATTTTTGTTTGCACCACTTTGTACATTTGATTGAAGTTTATTTGACGACATCACCACACTATTTGACGTTCTATTCAATTGAGATAAACTTGAAACTTTCACTTCTATCTTTTCAATTCCATTGTTTGAAATCTTTCCAGCCATTGTGGAAACAAAACTATTTTCTCCTTTATTCAACTGTACGGGACTTAGAACTTTAGCATCATCCTTTTTATAATTTGGATTATTTGAAATGGTTACCGTCATTGGTTTTGTTAAACTGAAATTCCCAACATTTTTACTTTGAGCTTCAGTCACATTGGTCACTTTTGTTGTCCCAAAAGTGGATGTGTCAGAAGAAAATTTATTATTTTGTGATATTGATGTAACATTTGTTTTTCTTGAATCAATGTTGATAGCCACAATTTTTGATAGATCAGTTTCAACAACTTTTGGTTTAAAATCAGCATCCATGCCAGTGTCAAAAGGATCTGTGACCTTGATCGTCTTGTTTACTGATAATTTTGGATCCACGTCGTCAAAAGTATAAGGAAAATGCTGGTACGAAGTTTTAGGTGTCGAGCACACAATATTTGAAGGAATAGACTTCGGTGAAATTTTTTGTTGAACTTTTGTTGGCACACTTGTTTCTTGGACATTTGTTTTGGCTATATTATTACTGATTTTATTAATTTGTTCATTTTTCTCATTGCAAGATGGGATGGGCGCAGGAATCGCTTGACAAGGCTTGGTAAACTCTTCTTGCTTTGTCCCTGTTTTAGCAACAGTGAAAATAGCACTACTGTCACCGGAGCGACTTGAAATTGTAGCTAATTTCTTTGCCTTTTCTTCTACCTTTATTTTCTGTTCGTTCATTTTGAGAGGAAGTGTTATACTGATTGGACTTCCGACGTTGCTGCTTTTATTTGACCCGCTTCCCTGACTCTCATTCAACGCACTCAACTGCAAGGCTATTGCATCGGTTGCTAAAGATTGCTGACTAGACCTTGTGCTGAAAGCCTCAGAGACCAAGACACTTCTAGACAACTTACTGGCATTCATATCATTCACTGAAACACTGTCTTTCGACAACTTACAAACAGTATTATTGGTAGGAAAGTTTCCTTTCTGTTCTGACGAAGGAGTCAGATTCAAACTGCAGTTGCTCTTGATGCTTCCGTTCTTGTTTTTCATTGAATCATTCTGAGATGAGATACTGGACAACGAAGTCCTTTTGAAACTGGTGATTTCATTGATTTTCTTTTGAAGGTCAAAGTGCATGGAACTTGGGGTTACACTGTCACTCTCTACTTTAGCCAGCATATTGTTGAATGCTTTTGTGATCTCAATCTCCAGATCCTTTGCTCTGTGCTCAGGACTTTCATCTAATAATGGCCTTGATGAAATATCCAAATTATTAGACCTAGATGTTTGCTGTTTAGCAACAGGTTTTAGTAGCTTATCATCGTTGGATTTTGGCTCCATTTTTAGCAGTGGTTCCTTAGCAGAATCTGTGGGTACTTTTATGGTATCCTGGCAGGATTTCTGTGACTTCTTGGATGTCTTCAAGATGCTGGGTCCTGGCATCTTGCAAGGACTGACTTCTACATCAATTGACATGGATGTTCCACGGCCGCTGTCATCCGACTGAAAAATTATAAAAAAACCCATGATGATCAATTCAATTACATTGAGAAGAGTTATGGAAGCTTTCACTCAGGAATGAGGTGAAAAATTAAAAAGTTGAAAATAAATAGAGTTGCAAGACAATGTAAAAGTAAAGACACAAATTAAACTTATATCCAAATTAAGAATAAACCGAAGTAACAAAAGAAAAGCAATGTTTACATAAAAAAAAAAATATCATTATAAAAATTACTCTTTGTTTTACATAGAACAATCACAACTCCAGTGTAATTTAATCTGATAGTTAATTTTAATTCCTGAAAGTATGAAATGTTTGATGATAATGTGAATAAGTATAAGTTCATTTGAAAGCAGGAAAAATGTATGAGGGATATGAATGACTTGATGGGTAATATTTCAGAGGTTTAAGCCACCTCTATTAAAAAAGACTACAGTGTAACAGTTGATTCTAATTACACATTCACAACGGGACAGCCGCCCCCCATGATGATGGTGTTCTGTATGAGTTACCTTGTGTCCCGACTCCCTGATATTGGGGGTCGGGTCCCTGTCTCATGCGCCCCTCGCCCTCACCACGGGACAGCCGCCCACCATGATGATGGTGTTCTGGATGGCGTCGTTGGCAGACTGCGTGGAGCACTCGCCTCTGCATGATGGATCCCATTCAGACGTTGGCTGGACCAGAGCACGCGCTTTCTACAATAATAATTAATACTTGATCAGAATCACGGTGCTGTAAAAAAGAATAAATATGATGATGTAGATTTCCTGATATTATTTGCGTTAAAATAGTTTCGTGTTAATTTATATTACGCGTCAATGCTTGTGATTTTTTGTGTTACCCACCTGAGCCAGAGTGAGGTTGTCGGGCCCATTGCACAGCTGGTAGAACGCCATGATGATGACAACCATCACGGGCAGAGCGCTGATGACCCAGCCTACTGCGTCTGCCCACACGGGGTACACGTAGGGCCCATACGTCGCTGGCTTGTACTCTACCCAGTTGAAGAATAGGATGAACTGCAATTTAGAAGGAAATAAAACATACATTGCATAAAAAAAAAAGGAGCCGGTTCGAGTCCCATCATATCTGTTTGAAGACAGCTTCGACCTTGAGTTAACAAATGTCATTAGATACTTATTAATTAATAATTCATTCAGAAAATAGACTATGTACAAGTAAATATCTGTTTTCAGCTAGGCAAAATTAGGTTGGTGAATTGCATGCCCCTTCACAATTGAAAAAAATAAAAAAATAAACATGTCAGTTCAAATGAGGCAGTGCCTGAAAGACATATACATTTTATTTTTATTTTTGGGTGCAGCTATCTAAAAATAAGCCTTAAATATGAACTAAGGAAGAGGAGAATTCTGGATTCAGCCAAGGCCCACCCAGGGCTGTTAAGCTCATGATGATGTAGATGATTCTCCAAGCAACCAGGCCGGATGACGTCACATATATGAGTGGTGTTTACCAGGAGAGCGGAAGGCGTGATGAGCTTCCACATCCAGCTCCAGAAGAAGACCCAGAGGCGGGACTGCGGGCCTATCATGTCCTGGATGTCCTGCAGGAACCTCTCCGCCCCGTACAGCCAGCTGATGAGGAAGCACTCGCTGATGGCGATCAGCAGCACCGACCAGTTGGCCGCGTACTTGTCCATCAACTGCAGCCAGTACATGCCACTCTGCAAGGAAACATGCATCAGGATTTAACTCTATTGGAATATTAGTTTATAATGATAATGATGGATGACTTCTTTCCTGTGGTGCCGTTTAATGATCTATGACAATCTTAAGAGGGTGCTAGGAAATTTCTCGAAAACACAGTTTTTGACGTGGTTTTTTTTCAATAAATATGGACAAATATAAATTTTGGATAACTTTAAGTGTTAGTTAAACATTTCATTTGCAATATGCATCAAATAATATATGTCTATAAACGCTTTTATTACTTGAAAAAATAAAAATTACGAACACCTTCTTGCGGTAAGTGGAAAACATACAATTTTTGAACCAGTTTTTCTGTAAATTGGTGGTGTTTTGAAATCTAAAAAAAAATTACAAATATACTTTATATCCTGTTTTAGTTCGTGGTGTGATTTAAAATGTGATTCAGATGAAGAAAACTGAATTAAAAAAAAAAATCTAGAAGCAAAAACGGACAAAAAAGTGTACATTGTATCTTCGAATAAAATCTCAAAAAATGGTTATTTGTGCCCAATTATTTTCAAATATTGAACAATATAATCTTGAGCTTAGTTGTATTTTTTTTCAAATTTTTTATTTCACAAGATGTATTTTTTATTATTATTTTACAAATGGCTTTTAAATGCGAGATTCGCGGGGTAAACCTCAGTCGAGCGCCAACGCTCACAGAAGGCGGGACCTGCGGCACTTTTTTTTTTTCGCTAAAACTATCTCATAACAAACCTTTGTTTCGTCGGCAAGTGATATGCAACATTTTCGAAGCGAGAACATTTTACGATTTTCCATGTTACATTTTTACAAAAATATTATTTTTTGCAATCAACAATTTCTTAATAATACATTCCTTGACTTATAGGTTGGTATGAAGCTGACCACCCATACTGTACAAAGATGGTTAACTTCCCCTGTTTCTGGGAAGGTCGACAAAAGTTGCAGGGCTTATGTTCAACTTCTATGTGTGTGCTTGTGGGAATGTATTTAATATGAATCTGAAATGATATATATCTTTGCAACTTTAATTTAGATTAAGACTTTGATACTTAACTTAGAAATTTATTATTACTATTTTAGAAATAATCGGTCGACATTCTACTTCCTACGGATTTTACGCTAAAAAATAATTTTAGTCATCAAGAAAGCGAAATTGCGAGAAAGGAAACGCAATTTTACAGTATGTAAAAACTAAATATTTACTAAGAAATTCTGCGTGTATGCACTATATTGACCACTTTTTTCATAAAATTCCTTGGAACCTTCACATATCCATAACATCTGTAGTTACGCTTACGAGTAACTAAAAACTTGTTTTTTTTTTATTTAATGTTTTTCAAAGTTCTAATGAATTAATAAAGTGGAAATACACAAACCATTACCAAGACCCGTCACCAAAGTTCATCCAGCCCTACAGCAACTTGGTCTTGATTGAGAATCGACGCTTTCTTTAGCGACGACCAAGCTCGCTGGGGGCTCTTGGGGTGTGATTTACACAAAAACAGCGCTCGCAAAAATCATCCTGATATTATTATTACTAAAAATATAATTTGCGAAACTATTGATTTATTGTTGAACATTTTTAGTTTTGATGTTGAAGGATGGAAAAGGTTGAGTCTATCTGACCGGCATAAAAAAATGGCTGCCAAAAAGTGTACTGCAAGCTACTATGAGTAATAACATAGAGGAGCGGAAACTAACGTGCTGATTTGATACATACTGCAGTTGTCATAAGAATAAAATTCTTCACAATCTGAGCTAAGAATAAGTGTAAAATTCGTAATGTGAGAGTTGTTTTAAATATTTTTGAAATCAATTTCCTGTTTTCATAAGACACATTGGTCCAGTACACATGCAAAAATTGCTCATGTAAAATTAGCTTAATGGTCTCTACGGCAAACAAGAACAAAGGCAGCGACATGCTACCACTTGCGTTTCTCTCCTGTCACACGTTGCAGTGGTTATAATGAAATGAGTGATAAAGTTAAAATATGAAATATGAAATATTGCCACGACTTTGGCGATCACAATATTTATAACGTGTGTTATCTGTCAACTCTAGTTATTACCGGTCTAGTCGGCAGCCGTTATTTGAAATGGCACCAACATTCAAGATTTTTTTTTCGTTGTGCCGAGTTTTTTGTACACATGGAAATGCAACTGTGAAGTTCTTTGTTATTTTTATTACTAATGAAATGCAACTGTGAAGTTCTTTGTTATTTTTATTACTAATGACCATTTTCGTAAGTAAGTTGAGACATATATATATATGTCTTTTTTGGTTAAAATAATTTCTAGTCCACAGATATTATAAGTTAATATACGTACCTTTCAAAAACTACAAAATAAGAGCTCCGAGCGTGCGGCTGTGGCATAGATAGGTATTAAGCGAACGCAGATTTTAAAATTAAAAATATTCGAGAGCGCTCTTAAGGGCACCACGGCTCTTTAACCTTTTTGCTTCTGAATTTTCTGTCTATATGAATATCCCCAGTATGGAATACTTTTTCAAACACATTTTTAAAAATCTTTATTGATTAATTAACTCCTTAATTGATTGACGACACTTCAAACTGCGTGAGCAGTCACATGTATAAATTATTCAAGAACAAAAATCACAAAGGTGTAGCACGTATTTCCACCTGCAGACTTTTGAATTTTTGAACACAGATGTCAGGGATAAGTTCAACCTTGGATGACGTCTATGATTGACAGCCGCACTGTATGCAAGTTTACACTTGACGCCTATGTGTGTCACCTGCAGTAAGCAGTATTTCTTTGCAATCAAAATAATGTTTTGATATGTTTTGTATTGTTATGTTAATAGTACTTAGTTATAAACAAAATAAATAGGGTAGGTGTATATAGACTCTAGCTGTAGGATAAATTATTATTAAGTACATAGAGTAAGCAAATATGATATAAGTAGTATAAGTATTGGCAAGGGCGTCGCCAAGGGGGGGCAGGGAGGGGCAGCTGCCCCCCCCTAGAGATTCTAAAAAAGTTGCCAAATATAATACAACCAAAGTCCTAAGTCTTTGAGTTGATTTGCTTGAAGTTCAAGCCTTGAACAATCGTTCCCGTACGTCGAAACTCGAATGAATTCACCAATTCCACTCCTAATATTCCGTACGCTCAACTACGCTCCGCCTGATCTACTCTATCGTTGAAGCGGGAGAGGGGGAGGGGGGAAGCAACATGTAACCGCGCGGCGCCTTAACAGATCAAACCGTTGTTGACATCCTAAAAGAAGCAAAAACTTTCTTTCCCGACACGGAAAAAGCGTTGAAAATTTTGATCGCTCTTCCATGCACGACGTGTACGGTAGAGCGATCGTTTAGCAGCCTCAGGAGACTAAAAACCTGGCTAAGAAGCACTATGAGTGAAAATCGCCTCAATGGTTTGGCCATGATGAGTGTGCACCGAAAACTTATACATGGAAACTTACAAGATTTTAATAATAAAGTGGTCGAGAAGTTTACAATGAATCCCCGAAAAGTATGTTTTAATTAACCTAATATAAACAAACAACGACCACTATAATATTAAAATCGTTTAATTTAAAAAAAATACGCTGTACACTTATTTAAATTCAAACGCCTTTTTATTTTATTTTTCTAATAAATGTTATTATAACTCATTTACAAGTTCTTTATTGCATAGTCAAGAGCTCGTGCTCGTGTAGCTTTATACATTGGACTCTGTACTGTCACAGAATATATATGTATATAGTACTAAGATACTGTTGTTATTACAATCGCTGTAGATGTAAGGCTCGTAGTAAAAGTGAAAAGTTTCATGTGCTGTCGACTTTACCTACAATTCATACCTACTTTTCTCATTCATAGAGAATGAGAAAAGTAGGTATGAATTGTAGTAGGTAAAGTCAACTTGCCCCCCCCTGCGCCATCAGCTGGCGACGCCCTTGAGTATTGGAACCTTGTAGAATATGATAGATGTTTCCACACAAATCTATGCCCAGAATGTTCTGATTGTAGTAAGTATATTTAAGGCGAGAATTGCCTGCAAGGAGTGCAGTCTCGAAATACTCTTGACCATTACAGACCAACTCAGTGAAAGTAAACCATCCAAGTGAAACTGTGTAAAATAAATTGTGAACTAAAATAAATATGGTAAAAGAAAAACAGTTTTGTTTTCGATTACATGAGTATATTTTTATATACCACAACCGGTTTCGCAAACATCCGTTCGCATCATCAGGTGGATAAATTAATACTAAATGGTGTAGAAACGGAATCAATCTTAGAGGGTGTCATTGTGTGAGGGTATGAGGGAGGGAGGGGGGGGGGGGGGTGCAGGATGGCCATGTGGCTTGTGTCATCCGGATCGTTTAGCTTCCTTGGGAATATGGTCAACAGGGGGGATGGATTGGGTACTAACATATTATTTATAAGTGTATTAGGTGAATTTTTTAATTTGTTAATTTCGATTATTTCAAGTGCAGAGAGGGTTGGTCCGTAGGAACTAGGGTGCAGAAGCTTAGTGGTGTGGTTGGGAAAAGAATGTCCAGTCTCTATGATATGGTTAGCAAATTCGGAGAAATTATTATTAGAAAGGCATCGTCTATGTTCGTCTAGTCGTATTTTTAGGTTTCTAGAGGTCTGTCCAATGTAAATTTTATTACAGTCTCCACATTTAATCTCGTACACTCCACTTTTTTGTAATATATCAGTCCTGGTTTTTGCATTCAAAAGTATATTTCCCAGTTTATTAGTGGTATAGAATCCTAGGTAGGTAGAATTTTGCACCTAATACACTTATAAATAATATGTTAGTACCCAATCCATCGCCCCTGTTGACCATATTCCCAAGGAAGCTAAACGATCCGGATGACACAAGCCACATGGCCATCCTGCACCCCCCCCCCCTCCCTCCCTCATACCCTCACACAATGACACCCTCTAAGATTGATTCCGTTTCTACACCATTTAGTATTAATTTATCCACCTGATGATGCGAACGGATGTTTGCGAAACCGGTTGTTGTATATAAAAATATACTCATGTAATCGAAAACAAAACTGTTTTTCTTTTATCATTTATGATGAACGATTACAAAGTTAATGCCTCTACAATCAATAAAATAAATATATTTAAAATAAATCTCCGGCTGTTTCTATTAAGAAGACCGTCATTCTAAATTTTAAAACATTAGAACCCCAAGAACACTACAGTATCTTTGGAGATAATTAATATCAAAACCAAGAGTTAGGTGGCTGGATAACGCCTGAAAATCGCTATTACATCAGAGGTTAATGAAGAATTAAGGCATAGGTGCGTACATTGGTGGTAAAGATGAGTCCTCCGAAGTATCCAAACACCGCCACCCCCAGCACCACCCAGATCTTCTTCTCCCGCAGGTTGGGGAACCTGTCCAAGATGGCCGTGGTTACTGTTTCCATCAGGGCAAACTGCAATCAGAACAAGCATTATTGCAACAGTCTAATACTAAACTATTTATAAAAAAAATAAGTGAAATTACACTATTCTCGAGCAAAACACACTTTCAGTAAGGCTGGATGGGCCTTTGGTGGCCGGTCTTTTTTTAAGGCATATATGTATTTTCAAACCAGTGAAGAGCATATTTGAAAATACAAATATTTTTTGTTCAGATTCAGCTAGGAATCAGACTGACAACTTTTGGATTACGAGTCGGTAGAGTTAACCTCTAGACTCCAGATATATGCCAGTCATCAAACAAGGAAAGCTGATGTACCTCTATGAGGAAATACATTTTTAGGAATGAGATTCCTTGACTTAAAAGTTGGTATGAGGCTGACCACCCATACTGTAAAAAATGGTTCACTTTTTCCAATGTCACCCCTGTTTCAGGGAAGGTCAGCAAAATGTGCAGGGTTTATGTTCATTTAAGGTTTGTATTTTAATTTGTAAGTACACATTCAGCATTTGTAAGCGCAAACTGCACGTGCCTAATTGTGGGCATGCATTTGATATGAGCTTTAAATGTTAATATATCTTTGCAACTTAGATTATAGAGATTATTATAGATATATGGCTTTCATGTACCTGAGAGTCCAGGCCCAGCGTGAGCAGCATGACGAAGAACAGGATGGACCAGACGGGAGCTATGGGCAGCCTGGTGACCACCTCAGGGTAGACGATAAAGGCCAGCCCCGCCCCCTGGTCCACCACCTTCTCCACATCCACGTCCAGCTCGTGGGCCAGGAAGCCGATGACGCTGAAGATCACCAGCCCGGCGAAGAACGAGGTCAGGATGTTGGAGACGGCCACAATAAGAGAGTCCCTGGGAGAATGATAGATTGACGAAGGAAATTTATTATTAGCAAATGAAGTGATCATGATTACATTGCTGTTTACTTAAATTGCTATATAAAAAAACGCAACTAAGCTGCAAATATTGGGTAAATCTTACTGCATTGTCCCCGAAGGAGTCCCATGGGGCGTGTGGAACCTATTTATTTACACAGGTAAGGGTGCAAGACTTAGGCCAACCACTGAACTTAAAAAGTGGGAGCTTTTTTTCTCCCGAGGAGGAAAGCTCTTATTTCTTGTGAAGATAGAGTAAACCTTGCGGTATTATGGTTTTGAGTTTGGAATAAATATTGAAATGGGAAATCATTGCTGATACCCTCAGGATCAAACCCCAGCTCTTGGCATGGAATGCAAGCATTCTACCTACTGAGCTATCAATCTGACTTTGTGAGATTGGTCATCGCTGAAGAAAGCACCCATTTTCAACAAAGACCTACTTTCTGTAAAAATGTTGTTTATTATTAATATTATTATCTATAAATCTATAATCTAAGCTGCAAAGATATGTTAACATTTAAGGCTTATATTAGTTGCGAACCTACATGTGCCCACAGACAGGCACATTGAACAGGCACAGGCACAGGCACAGGCACAGGCACAGGCACAGTGCCTGTCTGTGGGCACATGTAGGTTTGCACCTACACATTCTGCATGTGTGCATACAAATAAACAAAACTTCACATTAACATTAATCTTGCAACTCCTGGCGCCTTTTCTTGAAACGGGGTGGCATTGGCAAAAGTGATCCAATTTTTACAGCATGGAGGATCAGCCTCATACCAACCTATCAGTCAAGGAGCTTATATCAACTCACTTATAACAGTTGTTGGTGAACTTATTGTATGATGAGAGAGTGATGAGGCCTCCCCAGGCGGGGCTCAGGGCAAAGAAGATCTGAACTGCTGCGTCTCCCCAAACCTGAAACACACAATCAGCCTGATGGGTTATATGTTTGACAGCAGAGTTTTATGTACTAGTCTATATAATCAATGTACTCGTATATTAAGATGTATTATATTTGTAAGGGTTTGGTTTATAGTTCACACACTGGAAATTCATTGGATCATTAAACGTCATCACAGGAAAGAAGTCATTCATCATCATCAACTAATAAGACCTCAGCTTTGATCATTAAATTCAAGAAGAAGATGGATGATCACCTGTGCATTGGCCAGCTGCGTCCAGTCAGGAGTCAGGTAGAACAGGATCCCAGTGCTGGCTCCTGGCAGAGTGACTCCTCGGACAAACAGCATCACCAGCACCACGTATGGGAACAGGGCTGTGAAGTACACCACCTGGAATACAATACAATAAATGTTTCAACCTTTTAACGCAGTTGCACAATATTTTAGCTGTTCTAGAATTGTAGACAGGTACTTAGTTACATTTTGTAAAGCAATGTTTGGAAGTGTGCATTTGAAGTTGCTGGTTCTGCGACCTGGAACCACCTGCCTCATCAAGTGAGAGAGATAGATGAACATAGGAAGTTCCGAAATATACTGAAGACAAGCAACTTTCTGACATCATTTACACAAGCGCCGTTGGAGTATTTACATCACGAAATGGCGCTCTACATATGAGTCCCTTAAAAGCAAACACGCCACTGTCCATCACACTCACATTACGGGAAATCAAACAATTTTGAATTGAATAGCAGCTTAGTTATTTATATTTTTAAAAACATGCAAGGTGTATAAAATTGTTTTTCTACTCCCATTTGGTAATTTACTAATTACAAAACGGCTAACGCAATCACAATGCCATACATTTCTACACCCGTTGCATAATGTTACATTATGCAACCGGTAACCGTGTTAAAATGAACATGTGCGCATGCGCATTGTCAGAATTGGAACCATTTTTTAATTTCAAATGTCAACCTTGTATGGGGGTATGAAGACCTGTCAATCCAAGATGGCCGCAAGCGATCAGCTGATTAGGCTTCATACAGTATTAGTGATATTCGGTAGGTAGGAATTACCGTGGTGATGAGACTTTCAGCCCTGTTCAGATGAAAATAAATAAGTATATTTTATGTGTAGAGTCAAATAAAAATTGTTAATAGTGCTAAAATTTATCGAATTTATTTATCGGATTGCTCCAAATAAAGCTTTCCTTTTTTCAATGGAAAATAAAAGGCTTGAAAGGAAAACAATACAAAAAATTTCACCGCAAAAAATAAACAAACTCAAAAAGTTACTTGGTTAATAGGTGAGTATGAGGTTGATCACCTATGCTGTACAAATTTGGTTCACCTGCCAATACAACTGCAGGGCATATGTTTATTTGAGTTTTGGGTTTGAATGTTTAAGCTTATATGCAGGATGTAAAAGCGCGACCTTATACATATGTGTCGGCTTGTGGGCATGAATTCAATATGAAACCACAATATAATTTATTTTTACAACTTAGGTTAGATTAGATAATCGAAGGGAATGATAAATCACACGTTTTGACAAAGGTAAGGTTTTAATTACTTCAAATGGACGAGTACATTATAATGACTATTATTCACTATTTTGTTAATTCTCTCATGGTCGTAGAAAAAGTATTGTATGCCACTGCACGTAATTAGTCTTTGTAACACTCGTGCTTTCTATTGTGCCATTCGGCTGCGCCTCATGGCACAAACTAGCACTCGTGTTAAAAAGACTATCATTACTTGGCAGTGGCATAAATAACTATAATGGACATACCATACTTTGTAAATATGTATTTTTTTCATTAAAGTAATCTAAATGACTAAATTAGATGATTTTGTGATTCAAAAGTTATTTGTGTTTTTTTTATGGACGGTGGCGTGTTTGCTTTTAAGGGACTCATATGTAGAGCGCCATTTCGTGATGTAAATACTCCAACGGCACTTGTATAAAGAAATCATCAACTCATCATCATATCTCTCACAAAGGTTCATCAAATGTCCAAAATGTTTAATTGATTTAGAGTTGATTTAAAAATGTTTATAAAGTATACCTTTCCGGAAGATTGCACACCCTTGCAGAGGCACAGGAAGACGATGGCCCAGGCTGTGAAGAGGCAGGCTGCCATACTGAGTCTCACACTGCCCGTCTCTTCTATGCCAGATGACAAGCCAAGGACGTGGTTACTGCAACAATAAGTAAGCAAATCATGAAGAGAGTTTATAAATGGAAGTTGAAGAGGAAAGTCAAACTAATAGAACACATAGCTCCTTTCTCAGCAACTCTCTTTGTTGGAAAAATCTTAGAAAAGTGTCGCCCAAGAACTATACTGCCACTGAACTATACTGAACTATACTGCCAGAATTTGAAGTGGCTCATGGATGTCTCCTCCGTTTTACAGCTCGGCAACCAACAGAAACTGATGACTAGCACAAAAAGGCACTGCCTTTGATTACGGAATTTAATAATAATAATAACACGCTCCCTGACCCTGGAAACCTAAAACGATGGGGTAAAAATACAACTGCTTCCTGTGATCTCTGTGCCATTGACAAATGCACAGCAAGACATATTCTAACAGGGTGCAAAGTGGCCCTTGAAAATGGCAGATATACCTACAGACACGACAGGGTACTGGAAATACTAAGGGAGAGTATAAGCCTAACAATTTCCAGAGCAAACAAAGGTTTGACAAGAGAGTCCATTGAAAAAATAAAATTTGTTAAGCCTGGAGAAAAGGGAGAGCGAAGGGCCAGGACCCAGACTTCCATTATAAAAAAGGCAAAGGACTGGAGGCTTGTGATGGATTCCACCACAGGACGATACATTTTCCCAGGAGAACTATGCACTACGGCTTTGAGACCCGACATAGTTCTATACTCAAATGAACTAAAGCAAGTACTCTTGGTTGAATTGACGGTGCCGTGGGAGATGAACATCCCTAAGGACCATGCCTACAAACTAAATAGGTATAAAGGACTAGTGGATGAAATCACAAATAATGGATATACCACAAGATTGTATGCAGTGGAGGTGGGAGCGAGAGGACTGCCAGCCAAATCGGTATATACTTTCCTTAAGGATCTGGGACTGAATAGATCCCAAATAAATGGATTTCTGGAAAGACTAACAAAAGCGGCCATCTCGGGATCATACCACATTTGGCTGCGAAGATCTGAGAGCCCAGACACCTCTGGACATGCAACGTAGTTAATCGGACTTACATATTGGAAGGAAGGATGAGTTGGGAGGAATTGGGAACGTTGTCATGACAAAAGGATCCTTAACCAACCAAAGACAGGTCGTAAGTCCTGTGACTGATCTGATTGACTGATGAAAATCTGACTGACTGATGAAAAATCTCATCCTGACTCCGTGCGGCGGGCCTGAGTTTGGGTCTTGGATTTTCAAAATTAGAGACCTGACTCGGTGAGACCGTGGATGCTCAGCTATTTCACAAATTAGGATGATTTATTTGGTGAGCGCTGTTTTTGTGTGTATCACACCTCAAGAGCCCTCTGCGAACTTGGATGCTGCTGTAGAAAGCGCCAATTCTCAAGCAAGACCCAGTTGCTATAAGGCTGGATGGACCTTTAGTGACCGATCTTTGGTAAAGGTGCATATGAATTTTTCACCCAGGGAATAAATAGCATATTATGGAAGTAAATACTTAGTATATTTGCCTAAATAAGTACCTATACAAAAATCTATGTACATAAACTGAGTTTATAAATTCTAATTACTTAAGTTGGCCTTGTTTTCAAGTTTTGTTTACCTGACGATGACCTAAATAGTGATTAAATACAGAATAATTGATTTTGTATATAGTATTTTTTAAGATTAATAATGAATTTTTACGGTGATAATGGAATGAATGTTGATGTCGTAAATGAGTTTGTATACCTGGGAAGTAAGTTTGAAAAAGATGGAAGAATGACCGGTGAATTTGAAAGAAGAGTAATGAAGGGCAGGTGTGTACTGGGTGCCACAGCTTGTATCGCCAAAAATCAAAACATATCAAAAAATGCTCGATTGGCGGTACGCAGTGGCATACTTTTACCCACCTTGATGTATGGAAGCGAGGCCTGGACGGTGAATGAAAGTGAAATTAGTAAAGTCCATACTGTTGAAATGGACTTTCTAAGAAGTATGATTGGGAAAAAACGGAGTGACAGGGTGAGGAATGATTTTGTAAGAGAAGAATGTGGTGCAAGAGAAAGTGTGAAAGTGAAGATTAAAAGAAGTTTGTTAAGATGGTTTGGGCATATGGAGAGAATGAATGAGGAAAGACTGACGAAGAAAGTATATGTTGGTAGAATAGATGGATGTCGTGGTAGAGGAAGACCGAGAAAGGTATGGATGGACCAAATATCCGAAATTGCGAATGAATGGAATATCCAGAGTCATAATAAAAGAAGAGCTTGTATGAAGAAGGTTATGACTCTGGAGGAAATGAAAGAAGTATGTAAGGACAGAAAGAAATGGCGGTTGATCTGTAATGTTGGCGAATAGGGTTTATTAAATTGGAATTTGTTTTTGTTTGTAAATGGATATTTTGTATTTGAATATTATTATTTAATGATGTATAAAATGTAATTTGTCGTGTGTGTGTGTTCCTTGACTTATAGGTTGGTATGCGGCTGACCACCCATGCTGTAAAAATGGTTCACTTTGCCAATGTCACCCCTGTCTCAGGGAAGGACGGCAAGAGTTGCAGGGTGTATGTCCATTTGAGATTTGATTTTTATGTTGTAGGTTCACATGAGGCATGTGCAAGCGCGAACTTGTATGTGTCTGGTTGTGAGAATGCATGTAATGTGAATCTTCAATGTAACATATCCTTGCAACTTAGATTAGATTAGATTAGATAATACTTTAATACACATAAACAATATGATTTTCTTTTAATTTTTTTTTCAAGTTTTGCAATTGAGGTTAATGTAATGCTTTATACTCGGTGCGAAGGAGAAAGAAATTTTACGTGAAGTATTCCTCTGCGGGAGGCCTGCGTATGGCGTGCTCTTCCAACTCTATGATGTTGTTCTTCTCCGCGTAGGTCTGGTTGTAGCACTGCCGCAGATAGAAGGTGCCGTTCATGGCGGCGCACTGGTCCGCCTTCTCATACGAGTAACAATCTGAAATAAAATATTGAAGTTATTACTCTAACAAGGTTATACACAACACATTTGATCCATAGTTGATCTATGGATCATCGTTTTTTCTTATGGAAAATTCACGTTAGGTGGTGGTTGAGCCATGGATTTGCTGTGTGTGAAGAAAAATAGAAGTATATAAAACAGAATGTAGGTAAATATGCATGTTCCCTATAGACTTCTAAACCCCTCAACCAATTTTTATCAAATTTTCAGGAAAATGTAAAATATTCTCGAAATGATTTGTGGGTAGTTTGGGGCTGATTGAATTAAAAGAAACTCCCTATTCCAGATTTCCATGGAAAAGGGGTTGGTAAACTCTAAAACCACCCAACAGAAAGAGAACATATTATATGCATTTACATCTAAGATTATTATTGAAATCTTTGGGATGTTTTGACCTGGAGCTCATCTTCCCTCAATTCTTCCCTGTATGATGGGATGTAGGAGTGAATACTTCTCATTTCTCATTATGTGACTGAAAAAAAACAGTTTTTGTTTTTTGAGGGGCATGAGTCCGGCTCTGGTACTCATACAGGAAAGAACCTCGGCATTTGTGACTCAATCCATCCAGGAAACCTTCAACAGTCTCTAATAGAGTCTTCACAAGGGATAAAAGGTAAACTTACGGGCTGTGCTCCAGCTGGCCTCGCAGTTCTGCCACGGCAATTGCTTAGTGAAGGAAGCCGCCATGTAAAAGATGGTCCAGGCTATGATGAGGTTGTAGTAGAGCATGACCACGGTGGACACGATGACCATGCCGTAGCCCAGGCCGCGGAACAGCGGACAGAACTTGTTGTACACGGCCACGGGGCCCAGGGCGGCGTACTGCCCAAACGACAGCTCCATGAACATCAACGGGAGGCCGGCGATCACAAGCATTATGGTGAATGGAATCAGGAAGGCACCTGAAAATATGGAAATTATTATAAGAAACATGGACGAGTAAAAACATCTTGTGACATCTATCCATGTCACCTGCAGCCATACAGTATGAACTGACCAAAACGGACCCAATTCGGGTGCTGGATAAGCGACATAAATACCATAAGTATACAACATTTTGAATACTCACCCCCACAGAGCAAAGACAAAAATTAATGAAAACTAAATCATTCATCTAAATCAGTGATTCCCTAACTATGGTACGCGTACCACCAGTGGTACGCGACGCTTCTTAAGGTGGTACGCAAGCAGCCATGGCCATATGACATACATAGTAAATAATTAGATAAAACGTTTTTACAGTGAGTGAAAATGTAATCAATAACATCAAAAATCACAGCCAAATGACTGTTGAAAAATTTCAAGAATATTTTAAAGAAGATTATTCAGAGTTCAATTGGATAACGAACCCATTTGTTTCGGATTTGGATAATGTTCGTGAAAATTAAGTGTAATCGAAAAGGAATCTCTGATAGAACTATCTTGCAAACTAGAGTTGTGTGAATTTTGGCTAAAAGTTAAAAATGAAATCCATTGCTGTCCAGAAAAGCATTAAGTACTGTTTCTGATTCCATTTACAACTAAGTCTCTCTGTGAGAGCGGATTTTCTGCTATGTTGATAATAAAAACAAATACCGTAATAAACTTAACATAGACTCTAATTTGCGCTTAAAATTGAAAACAACTCAGCCAAATATTTCCTCTCTTGTCTCGAACATGCACCACCATTTTTTGCGTATTGTTTTTTTTTTAAATGAATAAATAAACATAATGTTGTCATAAACAGTTGTTGTAGTTTTTATTACTTTTACCATTTTGAATGATTTTTTAACTGTTACACTTCAGTGGTACGCTACTGATTTATAATTTCGCGAGTGGTACACGAAATTAAAAGTTTGGGAACCGCTGATCTAAATCACTCACTAGCGATGCTGTTCTATATTCCATACAGTTTTCTTCATACAAGATTGAGGAGTTTAGACAATGCTTTATGCTTCTATCCATAATCTATCTGTAATCTTAGCTGCAAAAATATGTTAACATTTAAAGTGCATGCCCACAGACAGTCACATGTAGGTTCGAGCCTACACATTCTGCATGTGTGCATATAAATAAATAAAATCTCACATGAACATAAACCTTGCAACTCCTGCCGCCTTTCCCTGAAATCAGGGTGGCATTGGCAAAAGTGAATCAATTATTATAGCACAGGGGGTCAGCCTCATACCAACCTTTCAGTCAAGGAGCGGAGTCAATGTCAGTAATGTAGTCAATGGAGTAAAGTAATAGGTAATTTATTGCAATTCATACCTCCCCCGTTGTTGTAGCACAGATAGGGGAACCTCCATACGTTGCCGAGGCCCACGCTGTACCCCAGCAGGGACAGAAGGAAGTCAAAGCGCCCCGTCCAGTTGCCTCTCTCTGGGGGCATGCTGCTGCTGGAAGACGGGGGCGCCAGGGCTGCCTGCGAGTTGGCCACCGATACCATATCGGTCTGAAAGAAAAATAACCAATATGTCAACTTTTACAAGTGTCTAGTGAGACGAATTCCACCCAGATTTGTCTCTGGTTTTTCTACCCGGTGCGCAGTAGTGTATGGGCTTATATGGGAGCGTTCAGACTAGTTCCATTCTATCTGACAAACACCAGCCAATCAAACACCAGGTAAAAACTCCCGGCAGAAAGAAAACTAGTGTGAAAGCAAAATCACTACAGACGATCCGAGCAGAATGGTTTGTGTCTGACGCTTATAGTATTTCCTTGTGATTCTTTTTCATTTTCTTCAATGACGCTGCAGACCAATGGATTCAGAACTTTCAAAATGCCCCCATGCTATATTACGTCACCCATGGTAATTAAATAAATTGCACAGAATCTGCACTCAACTTTCTTGCATAAATTAACTCATTGTATTGTAAAGCTAGAATCATCTACTAGCTTATGCCGTTTCAATAAAAATATAATATATCAATAAAAAATCAATTTTATTCCACCGCGGTGTGTACCTGCATACTCGTACAATATGGAAAAAGCCATATAAATACTTAAATGAATATAAATATTTGGATGATTTATTTGGTGAGCGCCGTTTTGTGTGAATCCCACCTCAAGAGCCCTCTGCGAGGCTGGTCTTCTCTGGAAAAAGCGCCAATTACACAAGAAAGATCCTTGACTTATAGGTTGGTATAAAGCTGACCACCCATAGAGTAAAAAATAATTCACTTTGTCAATGTCACCCCTGTTTCAAGGAATGTCGGCAAGAGTTGCAGGTTTTATGTTCATTTGAGATTTGGTTTTAATTTGTAAGTACACATTCAGCATTTGTAAGCGCGAACTTACACATGTCTGTTTGTGGGCATGCAATTGATATGAGTTTTGAATGTTAACATATCTTTGCTGTTTGCAACTTAGATTCTAGATTATTATATATGGTCATTGAACCCTTTTGTATGCAAACTAAGACTTTGTATGGTGGGACTTTTTAGTTATATTTTGAAAAAGTAACGACTGATTATTATTGGTATTTATAAATTTTTAAGAATCTCAGCCTTTTATCTAATTTTAACCCTTTGACTACCAAGAAAATTGCAAATACATTTTGAATGGAAAATTTTCACTTTGTATGGCAGCTATACTACTGATTCATTTTTTGGAAAAAATAATGATGGTAATATATAATTTATCATTATTGTTTTACATTTGTAGAAGATTATTTTTTATTAACCCTCTAACTGCCGAGAATTTTTCAATATTATTTTACTTTTGTATGGCAACTCCCTAAACCGAGATTATGATGAAGCAATGATTATAATTGTTAGATGGCACTATTTTATAACCGGATTCACAGAAAATTTAAGAAAAATTGTAGCAGCCGTTTTTGTGATAATCACATTTAAAATTTTCAGCTCTTAGGAAGCCATCTTGAATTTTCAAAAAAATAAAAAATCTTTGATGGTGAATTAAAGTGATAAAGTTGTTCTTTCTATCAAATTTAAATATCTTGCGTTTTTGTCGATTTAAAATTTGAGGTCGTGTAAACGGTGTTTAATAATATTTTTTTCAATTTTTTTTTTTTGATTTTGTTTAATTTATGTTTTCTATAATATTGTGGAACATTATATTTTTGTTAACCCTTTGACTTTCGAGAAAATCACAATAGTTTGTTTTTTTCGTATGGCAACCCATTGACACAGATTAGGAAGAGTGCTGCCATAACTAATTTATTAAGTTAAAAACTACTTAATTAGTGGTAACATTGAAAAATTTAAATAATTCTTTGAGCCGTTTTTGAGTAAAGTGCAATTTTATGTTTTTTTTGTATGGCAGCCATCTTGAATTTTCAAGTTGGTGTAATGCCATGTTATTCATACTTAATACATGTCCAAAAAAGTTGATATAGCCAAAATTTGGTATCTCTAGGTCTCTAGGTTTAATACTTTGGAAAGTGACACACATAGGTACATACGTACATACATACATACATACATACAGACGGACGTTTTGCAAGATAGTGTTTTTTGGCATCTCCTAGGACAACTCATTTCCGTGAAACCTCAAAAAAAAAATTCACACCCAATCAATACTTTCTTTAAAGCCTTCGCCTATAGCAAGAAAGTAAAAATGGATTCCCGATAATCAGGGTTTGTAAATTTTACAGAACTGCAATACAGCAGATTTAACCCTAGTCTAGTGGTAACTCTTCAGAAGCGCTATTCTGCTAAATTGCTTACACTTTGGATATCCATACAAGTCCGGAATGCTAGCGCTTGCGAAATAACTTTACGAATCGCCAGCTCGTTGCCTTAAGCTCGTAAGGAATTTAGCAGAATAGCGCTTCAGACTCGTAAATGCAAGGTTGTCGGTTCGAATCCCAGCACAAAAAATATTCAATTTATATTTTCAAATATAATAATATAATTTCAAATAAAATAATGCTCTTCGCTGGGTTGAAAAATTTATGTACCTGTACCATAGACCGGTCACCATCCAGCCTTACAGCAACTGGGTCTTGCTTGTGAATTGCCGCTTTCTATAGTGATAAACAAGCTCGCAGAGGGCTTTTGAGGTGTGATTCATACAAAAAGCAGCGCTCAACAAATAAATCATCTTAATATTATTATTCTTATTATTAGGAGTCTGTCCTTTCTTTAGATGGACAAAGTGGTAACATATCGACGGTTAAAAGGCAGCGCCATAAAGTAAATTGTTCGGAGAGTTGTTTAAAGTTTGGAATTGCAGAAAAATGGCATACCTAACTTTTTTATTTTTTATCACATCGTTAAAATCAAAACAGCTCCAAAACTAGAAAAAATAAAGGTATTTATTGGCATTCCTATTAATGTGGTTTTACGATGTTTTACGATGTTGTAGGGGGCACAATTCCCCTACGATTTTTTATGTCACAACAAAGAAGGCCAAAATATTGTCGGTTACACCAAAACCATACTTCGAAAACGCATTTGTTTGCTTGAAGAATAAGCAACACAAAAATCATCGTAGAGCTAGTAGGATAGCATTCATAACTCATTTTGTGCCAAATGTAGAAAAATTTGACCAAAATATGCCCTACTACCTTTACAACGTCGATATTTTCCCTACATTTTAAATTTGCGAAGTCTGTTAAAATCCTGGCCTCATTAAACTTCTGCTTCCACCTCCGGCTGTCTTCAGCTGGTAATCATTTTACAACAACCAAAACTCGCTATACGACCTTATTTTTGGTATGCAACCATTATTTTTTTCCTTCATTTATCTTAAACAGATGATAAATTGGAAATGTTTTCAATATACGTCATTGTTAAAATTAACACAAATAAATATCGTGCAATTAATAATACCGAAAAAAATATAATACCGTAGCAAGTCAGATGATGAAAAATAAACCAAATGGAAAAGGATTTAAATAATTCTGGGGAAAAGGCCTGCTCTAATAAATAATGGAGTATCTACATTTTCAATACATAACATTTTATATTTTTATTTACATTGCGTAAATTCCCCTCGATCGCGTAAATAAAAAAAATGTATCGAATATATAGATGCAGCTGCGCCCCTAGCGAGTAATTTAGGGACCACACATTTTTTCCTATTTACTTGTGGCACTTATTGCGAGAATCTCCAGGGCGAGTTCATACTTATATTTCGTATGAAACATTAAACTAGTTGCTGTACAATTTTGTTACTACCTATTTAATAATTATGTTTGTGTCCACCCTTCCATGCCAATTAAAAGTCGTATACCAAATGTGGGTCATATACCAAACATGGGTCGTATACCGAGAATTAGCTCATTCTGGAATATGGTCGGCCGGTCGCGGCGTTTGCATCCGAGAGGCAAATATGCAACAGGAGTTATTGATTATGTATTTAATGGACGTAAATCAAATAAACTCACAATACGGTACTTTTAATAAATTTTGTGTCTAACTACCTGAAAGCATAATCAATTACCATCGATGGTGCACTCAGTCTTCCCGACATAAACACACTTCACATACATTGCAATATTTTGCGTTAACCCCGAAGGGTTTGCATGTGGCGTGTGGAATCTAGTTACTTTTGCAAGCAAGGCGCCGGCCTTACGCCAACCACTTTTTTTGAAATGCAGGCTTCCCAGGAGCCGAAGGCACTGGTTCTCATTTCTTCTGAAGGCAAGTAAACCTTGCCGGTATTTTATTATGAGTTTAAAAATAAACACAGAAACAGAATTTTATTTCTGACACCTTTATTGGGGATCAAACTTTAGCCCTCTGGAATGGAATGCAAGCACTCTACCAACTGAGCTATCGATACAACTTATAATATTTTTTTGACTAACTACCTGAAAGTGCAATCGATTGCCATCGATGTCGTTTTCCAAGCAGGTCAGGACGGTAACTTCGACTAGCGTGTTTGTAATAAAAAAAAACTCGCTGGTTCGAGTCCCGTCGGAACCCTTGACGATAACTTTGAACCTGATTCAACATATGTCATTGGGTTATATCATAAATTAATAGATCTATAATCTAAGTTGCAAGGATATATTCATTTAAAGCTCTCAAATGTATGCCCACAAACAAACACGTGTAGTTCGCGCTTACAAATGCTGAATGTGTACTTACAAATAAAATCCAAATCTCAAATGAACATAAGCCCTACAACTTTTGCCGACCTTCCCCGACACAGGGGTGACATTGGCAAAGTGAACAATTTTTTACAGCCTCATACCAACCTATAAGTCAAGGAATAGATCGTTAAAATTAAATGGATTTATGAATTTCAAAAAATCTTGACGAATTTTAAATTATTTATTTTGAATGATTATATTTGAAAATTATTAAAATAAAAACATCAATGTCACAATTTGTCACTCAGTCTTCACGAAATGAATACGTAATAAGGTAAGTACCATAAATTACACACCTCGTATTGGGTACGAGCTGTAAAGATACAGTTTCACACTTCATGCACCACCTCAAGAAAACACGTGTAAGTTTACGCTTATATATGCTGCATGTTTACTAAGAAAATATAACCCATAATACCATAAGGTTTTCGCTTCTTGCTAAGACAGGGGTGGTATTGACAAAAGTGAAGTATTTTTTACAGTTGGGTGGTCAGCCTATGAGACTCAGATGATTGAATGCTATGCAAGAATTATTGATATGAAGCCTCATTCTTTTGATAACTTGTTCACTTGTGTCAATACCACCCCGTATCAGGGAAATGGAGGCAGTAGTTTCACGGTTTACGCTCGTGCTAGGTTTGGTTTAATTTGTAGGTGCACATGCAGCACGTGTAAGCGCGAATTTACACGTGTCTGCTTGTGGGCGTTGATTAAATTTATATATTTTCAACTTAGATTATAAGGATGATATAATCTAACTTAATTTCATTTGAGATTCGGGTTTTTATATTGTAGGACTACATGCGGCATGTTTAAGCGCGAACTTAAACATTTATGTTTTGTGAAAATGCATATAATGTGAATCTCTAATGGTCAATTCGCTGTTCTTGACTAGCGTATTTGGAACAGAATAACGTTGGTTTGAATCTCAAACTTCGACCCTGGTTCAACAGATGTCATTGCATGCACACAAGCTTCTGCTTTCGCATGAAGACAACTGGCCAGGCAAAATAGGTTGGTGAATTGCATTCTTCTTCACAAATCTATTGAAAATAAATAGTCCAGCCCTGCGTTATGCATGGGCTGGTCTAATTCCTCATTATGCGTTATGCATGCACCTCACTTAAAATAAGGATTTTCCTTGTCTCCAAAATAGAAGATTTTCATTTCGTGTGAAGTCTGAGTATAAGCTACGCATATTGTGCAACTTCTTACCGCGATGTAGCATGTGGCGAGTTAAACCTATTTATGGGATGGCCTTTCGCCAATGGAGAGATTGCGCATTTTCTGGAAATATTTTTTTCTTGTCGTCTAAGTCTACCGAAGCATAAGCCATTCATTTTTTTCTCAAAATTCGCAATATTTACCGAGTAATTAATTTTCAAAAATGGCTTTGTTCGCTTTCGGCTAAAACGGAAGTCGGCCATTTTAAAACCGGATGGGGTGGCTTTTATTGTCTATGATGAAACTTGGCAATTTTTAAAAGGTTTTAAAAGTAAAATTTCCTTGTTACAGTTCACAGTGAGTTGTATTGTATTTATTACATATTAAAATGGACTTTCACAAAGTAACTGCCGAAAATAATATAAATAAATAAATAATATACCTAACTAAGCTTGGCAATTTTGTCGGTAGCCATCAAAATACTATTTTAAAAAGCAATAAGTTGACTTTTCATAGGGATGGGATAATGAAAAAAAAACAATTACAAAACGATATTTTCAAACACTATCGAAATATTTCGACGAAAATAAAAATCGAAAAAAACAAAATTTTCGAAAAATGTATCGGTCACGTGTCCATATTTTGAAAATTTCGAGTGTTGAAACGACTATCAAAAAACATCAAAATTTCTGGAAAAAAATACCGGTCGCTGGTACAGGAAAACACCATCGCAAGGGGAAACGGGTTAGTACGCGATTTGCAGTGTTACCGCCCACGAAGCAAGAAACGCATTTGAAGAAAAAAACACCATTTTTGATTCTCCGAAATCAATATGAATATATCGATAGTTAAAAAAATTCAGCCGTACGTACTTTTGAGATTTGGGAAAATATCGATATTTCGATTCTATTGAAACGTGCTTCAAAACAATATAAAGTTGCTAGCGGAGAATATTTCCAACAAATAAGATGGTATGGAATGAAAAGGTAGGGAGGGGTGGAAATTCATTTAAAAAATCATTTTTATGTAAATGTGTGCCTGGCGACGAACACTTTCAAAACATTTTTGTTGTTCAAAACCATTAGGGAGAGGTAGAAACACATTTCAAGAATCAACAATTTATTGTCGAAATATCGATATTTTTAATATCGAAGAAAATATCGATTTTTTTTACAACGAGATTAATATAACGCCCATCCCTAATGACGAACGTCAATATTCTGCAAATTTTGTTTGTTGTAAATTAAAAAAAAACAACAAAAATAAATAATACCACCATGCCTCATCCCGCTGTATATTAAGGCCACAGAGTAGATTAAGGCATAAGGAATGAAATTTTGCACGGTTCGTGGCCTAAGTGCAAAAACCCCTCATGACTCAAAGGTAAGTTGTTTTAAGATTTTACCAGGTGTGTGTGAGTATTTATTATGCTATTTAGTTGAAAACTCATGCTGTGAGTAACAATTATGAAATTATTTGTGTCAGGATTAAGCATTTACCATGTTTGTTGATGAATGTAATTTTTGAGGTTATGTTTTTTTTTTCTCATTTTTTTCTTCCAGCAAACATGAATTTTTACTATCTGTAGTTTAGCCAAACCTGTTTGTGAAACCATTCCAGATAAAAATCAACTGAATGTCTAAATATAAATCTAAGCTGCAAAAATACATATCATTTAAGATTAAGATTCATATTAAACGCATTCCCACAAGCAGACATGTATAATTTCGCGCTGAAACATGCCGCATGTGGACCTAAATATAAAAACCCAAGATTTGGAGTTCTTCACTCGGGTGGCAGTCTGTTCCACTCCACCGGACCCGCAACACGGAAGCACGGTCTCCAAAATTGGTATGGATCTAACGGTGCGGCTGAACCAAATTGATTGCACCATCAGCCGCGGATCTGAGTGTCACCCATCTCAACAGGCGAAATCATGTCAGTCAGATAAGGTGGAGCCAAGCCATTGATGGCTTTATATACCATCTAGCACTAGGCGAGCATGACCACCTGATGGTGCTGGAGAGTTTGCTTTGCGGGATCTATTGCTGTGGTTTGTAGGAGCTGGAGCTTCCAAACATTTCACCCATGTCTACGATGGACTTCTTCAGCGTAAAGTTGAAGTGATGTTGATGAATCTGTAAGTTTCTTCACCTTCAAATTTCACCTACAAGCTGAAGAAGCCCATGGTAGACATGGGCAATACGTCCGGAAGCTCCAGCTCATATTAAACCTGAGCAACAGATCCCGGAAAGTAGCTCTCCAACTATAATCATTGTTTTGATTGTTTGTTTACAGATTTCGAGAGTGAGGAAGATGTAGCAGAAGACAAGCCACCCTGTCAGGCAGATAATCCGTACCCACAGTAGGCCTAAAGGGACCTGAAATAATGGAGCTGAAGAAAAATATCTAAAATGACTTAGACAGTAGAAAACATCCAAAATCATCTCGCCACCTTCCCATTGAGGATTTTCAGGGTGCCTTTCAAGCATGGAAGATACATCTCTGCAAGTATACTGATGTAGGAGTTGAGTATTTTGAAGAATTTTCAGCATTTGCGCACATTGCATCAATTAATCATAGCCGTGAGCTTGGGTTTGTATCTCACCGAGGGTGTCAGAAACGATCTTCCGCTTCGGTATTTATTTCAAACCCCACAATAAAATACCGGCAAGGTTTACTCGGCCTTCACAAGAAATGCGTACCAGCCCTCTCAGGAGCTGGGAAACCCCCACTTCAACTGAAGTGGTTGGCGTAAGGCCGGCCCCCTTACCTTTAAAAATAGAAAGGTTCAACTCGCCGATCTATTTTCCCCAGAGAATGTGCATTACTATAATAATGTAAAATATCTTTGCAACTTAGATTAGATTAGATAGAACGACTCTGCTTGTTGTCATTCAAATATACAAGCTCAGTTAACGATAACCAGTTTTGATAAGGCTGGATCAACCTTTGTGATGGGTCTTGCTAAAGGCACCCAAATATTCAGCCCAGAGCATTGCTGAAATTCAAAAATATTTTTTGAGGATGAAAATGTTGGTTTGTGGGCATACATCTGAGAGCTTTAAATGAATATATCCTCGCAACTTAGATTATAGATTATAGGGGATTTGGGATTTGAAATATTACAATTTATCTCCATGTAGTTACATTTACATAAAAGTGTTTCTCTTTCTTTCCAGACAAATATTACATTGTACGTCAAAAATGCAGAACCATTCTCCGCAGGTATAACGACACAGGGGAAGATTATATTAATGAGTTTTAGGCATTTGTACAGTTTACATCAATAAAATTATTTTTTCCCAGAAAAAGCGATTTATTTCATTATGAACCTTGTAATATAAGCTTTACAAAAGAAGGATTAATGAAACATAATGAGACAAAAAATTGGACGAGTAAACCCAAAACTAAAAGCAGATTCCTACTTCAGTCATCAAAATAGAAGTGCTAAAGGTTCAAATCTTGACTGCTCAGTTCCCATCCTTGTTTTGTGAACTGTAAAAACCATTATATCAGTAGAAATCATCCTCAAGGCGAGTTATAAAAGCGCGACGGCATTCTTCGTTATGGAACTGGCTGAAAATACGTTGCACTGTCCTCATCTTCCTTCATTCTGTGGTGGGGGGGTAAGTGTGACAGGGGGTGGTAGCGATGTGGGGACTTAGTGACTTGGTTCTCTTCATCCACCTCTAACGCCGCAGTATACGCCTTCTTTTTCATTTTATGTTCAGGTGTCATCTATTGTTGCATAGCCTGCCTTTCCTCATGAACAAAGCCAATGGCTTCTGTAAAGATCTGGAAAATACATTTATATACATTAGTTAGGTTCTGTATTCATTTGGAGGTTTTTTTTTAAATATATAGATTTCATATAAACACCTTCCACAATAATTAAAATGACAATGATAGGTGTGTAAAAGGAACCATAACCTCAATATCACAGTTGGACAACGTGATGTTTAATCCTATTTGAAGACTAATACTGCGTGGAATTATTTCATTATTGTTATGCAATACACGAATTTTCAAGAAAACAGCATAAATAACCCAAGCTTGCCTCTTAAAAACAAAAAAAGACTTACCTTTGAGTCTTGACATTTACATCTCTAAACTGCCGTTGTATGATAAAAAATCCAGCACTATCTCATTGCTTATTGATGAAATTTTATGCGACTGCACTTTTGCGTACCCTACATCCATTTTTATCCATTCAAAACAAAATAGTCGATTAAAAAAATCCGAGATGTTGACATAGGATTGACGTTTCGGTGTGTAAATTTTTACCGACAGCCAACAGTGGTGCCAACTCAACGCTGGTCATAAAGCCCAGTGACGGTTTTATCACTATCAGCGCCCTGGGCAAGATTTCTTAGGCGCCCTTATCCATGGTCGCTAGCAGAGAACGTACTCATATTTCATCTCTCAAAATCATCGTCGACGGGAGGAGGGGGGTTAGACATGCTATTTCCAAATTTATATGGCGCCTTAATACCTAGCCTATGGCGCCCTATTTTACCTGGCGCCCTGAGCGGTCGCCTTACCTCGCCTTACCCTAGCGCGGAACAGATTTCACGACCCCTCCAATCACAGAGCGTTTCGTTTTGAGCTATCTGGAACACGTTTTCTTTTGCGAATTAAAATATGAAAACTAAAATTTCCTCATTTCCCGCCAGGCTCATCGGGTTCAGGACAAAATACTTTACACATTTCAAGTATTACTTTTGAAATCCCTGACACACGCAATCTCTCCATTCCACTTCACTGAATGTGTGTGTTTTCCCTGCTCCCGAATGGGCAGGTTTTATTTCTTGTAAAAGCTGAGTAAACTTCAACAGTTTTGGGCTTGAAGTAAACACCGAAACTGGATGCCAGAGGCTAGGGTTGAATTCCCACCAAGGGTTGGAGCAATGATTTTTTCTCCCATTTCTGTGTTTATTTACAACCTAAAACCATAGTAGGTACCAGCAATTTTCTCTCAGCCTTCACAAGTAATGAGAACCTACCGTTTCGGAGCAAGGAAACCCTCACTTCAAGTTCAGTGGTTCGCGTATGGCTGGCATCTTATCTGTGAAAATAAATAGGCTTCACTCATTTTTAAGACGAAACAAATGTTGTACTTAGTATATTTGCAGCTTACGGATCTTATTTTCGAAAAAATAAATATATCCACCCTGGATTCTATACGATTGAATTTCACTTTTTTAAATTAAAAAATAACTACAGCTTACCTCCCACATATCGAGGTCCAGCCTAATTTTCGCATCCGAATTTGTCTTCTCCATTTTTAAGGGATGTTGTCGGTCGAACCGCACGCACACAACTATATTTCTTTCTAGCAAAGCATTGAAATCTCGCACTCCCAGTGACGTCACAATATATCATCGACTCCAGCCAATTAAATTCTCATATATTTGTTAATTAATTCCGGATAGGAAAAACAAATTCAATGTCGTTTCTTCAAATGCTTAACTAACGATATATTTATTTAAGAAATACCACCATTTTTTTTCAAAGTCTGTATACATTTCAAAAAAATAATTTAAGTCTCTTTTTAATTGAATTTCTATCAAAATGATGCATTTTCTTATTTGCATTTCTTATCTATCAAAATGATGCATTCACAAGTTATTTTATTTTTAAGTTCAAATGTATTTCAATCCATTTTGCATTAACTTATTTGTCTATCAATTCCATACATTTATAATGATTTATTTATAACAATTAGGTACCCTTTTTATTTATGATTATTTGCTCAATAAAAATTGATAATTTAATCATTTATTTATGAATAAAATGATAGAATTCGCGGGTTAGCCAGACCATACCGAAAAGTCGATATTTTCACAGAGAAAATCAAGGTCGAAGTTTTCAAGGCCAACATCTTAACACAAGATCACAGAAACAAATCAATCAAAAGTAAAACTAAAACTAAAAGAAATACGTAAAGTTAACACAATTTAAACACAACAGAATCACAAAAATGTAAAATTATTTTTAAATGTTTTTATGCCGTTTTTTAAAACATCTGTTTTGATTGACTGTTGAAAGATTTGCACAAAGTTTTTTTATGACAATTTATCTTGTTTGTGATGGTTTATTTTTGTAAAGTTAGCAAGGGCTGTTACTGTTGTTTTACCCATTAACCCATTTTAATGTGTGTTTTAAGTTGATTTTGTTAATAAAAATTGTGCAATTTCTAGTTTCGGATGCTGCGGGTTGTATTGCAGATCTGTACCCGGCGCCCGCGGGGGAAACTTAAGACCTTGGGGGTGGCAACAACTACCCTTATCAGATATTATATTATTCACAAATTTCCCTACATAAAACAAATTTCGATATTCAGCTAAATAAACCTGATTTTGAACTTAGCAATGTACCTACCTACAGTGAACGAAATAAGGATGTCAATAGTAATTGTATGGACTGAGCACAAGTTTAAATTTAGATTTTTTCTCGGCGGGTAAACATTACACTTGTACTATGGGATTACGGTTCAACCAATAACAAAAAAAATGTTTGTTTTTTCCCAAGCTACCAGGCCGTCTGATGTCACAATTTTGTCTATGTCAATAATCATGTGTGGACCTCATTCAGTTTCTTATGTAAAAGAACACTGATTCATTATTTAATTTATGTTAATTTTCAATATTAATTTGAGCTTTCCACGACAAAAGTTGTAACATCATAATATGAAAAGGCTGCTAGGGCGAAGGTCAACACTGTTACTAGCTATAGTGCAACTATCGCGTTGTCCTGAAGGGTTCGCAAGTGGCGTATGGAGCCTTTTTTTATTTTCACAGAGGCCAGCTTTACGACAACCACTCACTTGACGAGGGGATCTCCCAGGTCCTGTGGGGCTGGTTCTCATTTATTGCCAAGATTTATGAATTGAAGATTGAAGTGGTTGGCGTATGGAAGACCCCGTAACCTGAAAAAATAATTAGGTTCCACTCAAAGTTACACTAAATGTGTAGTTGAAAAACGTAGCCGAGTAAACTATGCGTGTGTTGTGATTTTGGGCTTGAAAAACACTGAAATGAAAACTCCTTTTTGATACCCTGGATGGAAATTGAACTTTAGCCCTTTGGTATTGAACGCATGCATTTAACAACTATCCTATCGACCGGAGTTATATTTTTTATTGATTGCTAAGGACCCTAGGTAACCTTTATAAGCATGTTACCTACGTTTGCCCGTTAAGAAAAATCAAATTTGGAACATCCTTGGCGAAAACCTTGCGACTCAAAATATGGGCATATTTATTTTACCGAGATTTAGGGAAATTTCCCTGTTTTCCCACATTATGGCCGTCGCGACGGCACCTCCTGCGCATGCTCACCTCAGCTGGATAAAGCTCTGCACCCAGCACACAAGCCGCCTACGATTTTTAATATTAAAAACGTAGCAATTGAAGGAAAAGTCAAGTATGCTCAATGCATACTTTTTCCAGCCGGTCCAGTACCCCGGGCGGCTGTCTAGGTCAGAACCCCGAGTATAATACCCAACCATAGCGTTACCAAAAAAATATATATAAAAATGAAACGCTCACTAGAGGTGCTGCATCAGATTATATATATATTTTTTAGTAAACGCAATAGCCGAATTTAAACATACAGCTCTATACTTGGCGTACAGAACTAGACTAAAATATTACTAAGTAATTCTTATTTATTCGAATTTAATAATTTTCTTTCAAAAATGCATAAACTACAAAAAAGCATTGATGTTACAAATAAACGCATAAAATTTGCACACACATTGTTCCCGAAGGAGTCGAATTTATCGAGTGGTACGTATTTACTTTTACAAGTAAGGGGACCAGTCTCACGCCAACCACTTCATGTAAAATGGAGGTTTTCTCCCGGGGGAAAGCTTCCGAGGTGGCAGGTTCTCATTTCTGTAAAGGCTGAGAGGGCCTTGATGGTATTTTGATTTTTGCTATACCTAGCATAAACATAGAAACGGGAAATCATTTATGACATGCTTGGTGGAGATCGAACCCTAGGTCTTTCTGCCAACTAAAGCATTGACCAGAATCTTCGCGAAATTGAAAAAATTATCTGCCTTTAACAAATACCGGTCGCCAATAGCCCATCCAACCTTACAGCAACTGGTTCTTACTTCGGATTTGGACAATCCCTTTTAATAGTTGCAGCATGTCGGTCTTATGGTAGATTATTTGGAACCGGATAACGCTGGTTCGAATCCCGCGACGATAACTTCGACCCTGGTTCAACAGATGCCGTTGCATGCACACAAGCTTCTGCTTTCGCATGAAGACAACTGGCCAAGCAAAATGGTTGGTGGATTGCATTCCTTTCCACAAATCTATTTAAAAAAAAAAAAAAAAAAATGTAAAATAAAAAATCTCTATGAGGATTGGTGATCTCCTATGGAAGGGCAATAGAAGAAGTAAAACAATAAATTCAAGTCTACGATTGCTCATAGCACTTGCAGAGTTATTGTTTTTTTTTTTTTTTTCATTTAGTGTTTGTTTTATGTACCTAAGTTGAGCGTAAATGTTATTTGTGTTTCTTAAAAAAATATGAAATTGACCGGGCGGTAGTCTAGTGGTTAACGCTTCGGACTCCTAATTCAAAGGTCGTGGGTTCGATTCCCGGCAGAGCACAAAAAATCATTTTAGTTGAAAAATATGCTATTTGTTGTTTGGAAAAATTCCGATTTCTTCACCTAGCCCGGTCCAGAAAGCCTTACAGCAACTGAGTCTTTCTTGTGTACTGGGCGCTTGACACTCCTCGGATATGTGACGAAATTTTATGCGAGAGCTTACATTATTTTCGACGTTTCACTGGCGACGTAGCCAACGTCTACAGGAGACACCCTTTCTGCACGACGATTGAGGATGAACTGACGATAAACTGACCCACAGCTGTTCGCCTAATATACGGAAAGCGTAATTAATCATGAATATTATCAATAATCTAAGTTGCCAAGATATATTACATTTAAGAGCCCTTATTAATACCCTAAATGTGCCGTTTTTGTTTCTTACACTTTATGGTCTTAGCAAAAGAGTTCCAGTAATGAAAAAAAATAAGCATGTTTAATTTATAAAAATTATACGTGTTTTTTTAAATATATTCTTGCGGTGCCATTTTTAAAATTATATATTTTGTGTAAACTTTATATTTAAGATACTTTTTTTACAAAACACGCTTATTTTTTTTCATTACTGGAACTCTTTTGCTAAGACCATAAAGTGTAAGAAACGAATAAAGGGCTCTTAAGGTTCGTCCATAAGCATAAATGTTTGCATTTACACATGCTGCATGTAGACTTACAACATAAAAACCCAATCTCAAATGCACATAAGCCCGCAGCTCTTGCCGACCTTCTCTGAAACAGGGGTGACATTGGCAAAGTGAACCATTCTTTTTACAGGTGGTCAGCCTCATACCAAACTATAGTCAAGGAAAAAAATAAAATATTTAATTAGTCAAACGACCGTAACTCCAATTAAAATTTTACCTGTATCTACTTAACTTAATTTGCTTTTATTCGCCGTCCATTCCTCACTTCCATACATTAGAGTCGGTAACAATATCGCATAGTGCACCCGGTGCACGCCCAGGCTCATTTTTTTGCTTGTGTGAAATCAGCTGATGTGCTTATATTATACTAGTTGGATACTTGGATAGGTATTTGGGGGGAGATAGATCAATATAACTCCCCTTCAGTTCACCCCCCCTCCCCAAGGTCAGACATGCAGGTGAGCGGGTAGGTGTGGGTTGAGAGGGGGGGGGGGGAAATCTCAAATCGAGGGGAAACATATTCAACATTCAATCATGATAATGATGATAATTGCATTGGTTCAGTTTTGCTCATCTTATATTGTTCATCTGTCATCCAAGTTACAAGGATAATATGTTAACATTTAATATTCATATTTAATGCACGCTCACAAGCATCATTTGTAAGTTCACGCTTACAAATGTTGCATGTGTGTGTAGGTACTTGCTGAATAAAATACCTCAAATAAGCATACCTACACATGGGTGTAATTAGGAAGGGGCAGATCCTGGGTAGGCCCTTGCGTACCTACACCGTGCAACTTTAGCCGACTTTCCCTGAAACAGGGGCAAAATTTAATTATTTTTTACAGTATGGGTGGTCAGCATCATAATTTAATATTTGTCTTGATTCTTTACGAGCCATGTCCATTTTTCACAAAAAAATACGATCTACACAAAAAGCGCAATTTCTTACTGTGTTTTCGCCGAAGGACTCATGTGGCTTGTGGAACCTATTTAAGAACCATAAGGGGGCCGACCTCACGCCTTATAACACTTCACTAGAAGTAGACGTTTTTCATCCCTCGCGGAATCTAGTTCTCAGTTTTTGGGTAGGCTGAGTAAACCTTGGTGCTGTTTTTATTTTGGTTTCGAAATTCGAAACAAAGAAAGGCGAAATCATTTCTCACACACTTAGTGGGGATCGAATCCTTGGGTTGCAACGGGATGCAAGCAGTCTACCAACTGAGCTATCGACCGGAGAGTTTTCATTTTCATGCTCATGTTTCTAAATTGAATGGACTCGGAACATTTTTAAATTTAGAAGGTTTTTCTCGAACAAGCGTCAGTCTTATATGGGCTGCCGTCCTTAGCAACAAATAACAATATTTTTTGCAATAACAGGAAGTTTGCCTTTTCCCTAGCAACCTGTCTGGGTGACGACACAATTTTGTCCATGTCGATTCACGTGCGGACCTCATTTTATGGCTCATGATGCACCTATATGTACCTTTACAGATTGCGTTTGTTATAAAAAAACAACTAACTACCTGTTATATTAAAGTCCACATACGTATAGAAGCGTATCGAAGGACGGGACGAAGGTTGCGGGGGGAGGGGCAGGGTCAAGGACGTCTGGGAGAAAGGGGGGGATAGAGAAAGAGAAAGAGGGGTACATAGAGAAAAGAGAGGAGACTGCGCAGTAAAATATAATAGGTTGGTACTCTACACCAGAGGTCTCCAAAGTGGCTCATATTATGGGCCCTTAGGATTCTCGTATGTCGTAACATTAGATCAAAACTACGCTTCTAAGCCCCACACACATTTTCTCCAAAGGGGTCGCATGTGGCGAGTGGAACCAATTATTTTTTCCAGGTAAGGGGGCCGGCCTTACGTCAACCACTTCACATGTGATTTTCCGTACTGAGGGAAGAGGGAGAAAAAGGCCTCGCCGGTTTTCTTTGGTTTGAAACAAACACCGAAATTCAAAACATTTGTGACACCCTTGAAGTCGGAAGTTTCCCATAGCTTCCGAGGAAATTGGTACATATTTCTTGTGAAGGCTGAGTAATACTATACCTTGCCGCTATTTTATTTTGGGTTTGAAATAGACCCCGAAATGGAAAGTTTACGGAAAATATTAAAGGGTGATTTCTCCCAAAATCTGCCGTTTTTGTTTCTTACACTTTATGGTCTTAGCAAAAGAGTTACAGTGATGAAGAAAATCACGTGCAAACAAACAAAAACGGCGGATTTTGGGGGAAATCCCTCTTTAATAATTGCCGTAACCTTGCCGTCGTTACCATTGCCGTTACCTACTCAAGTTTTGCAACTCGTTTTAAGGGTAGGTACTGGGTGGGACTTGAGCTTGAGTTTTCGGCACGGAATGCAAGCACTCTACTAACTAAGCTATCGACTGGAATTAATATAATTAAATTAATTTAAGTACGTTGATTTCACTTGGATTGACTCATTAACACGCGGGAATTCGCCACGAAGAAGAAGAAGAAAAAGACTCATTAACATTTAAGATTCATATTTACGTAAGCCCCCAAGCAAATACGTGTAAGATTGCGTTTACGCCGTTTACGCAGATGCTGCATGTTTATTTGAAAAATAAAAGACTAGGAAGTTCAGTTGGCATGCTTGCATTCCATGACGTAGGCTAGGGTTTGATCCCCAGCAACTGTGTCAGAAATGATGTCGTTGTGTTGCTTATTTAAAACTCAAAATCAAAATACCGGGAAGGCTTACTCAGCTTTCACAAGAAATGAGAAGCATCCCTCTTGGCAACGGGGAATCCCATATCTCAGCTAAAGTGGCTGGCGTCAGGCTGGACCCCTTGCCTATATAAATAGGTTTAACATGGCATATATGCAAACCTTTCGTGGACAACGCGATAAGAAGTTGCACTTTATATGCAGCTTATTTAAGTTTTTTTTTTTTGCAACATTGTAAAAATCGATTTTTAGATTATGGATGATCAGCCTTTTTTGTTTAGATCGATAGACGGTAGAGCTTTGGACCAAAAAAATTATCATAAGGCAAAAATTTTGAGAACCTCTGCTCTATGCACACAAGTAATAATTATTATTTGTGCATGCTCATTGAAGGTGAGAAGGCCTGGACTAAGAGCGGCTCCATCGCACCATGGCCCCCAGCGTCCTATATGTGCCACCAAAGATTAAATAAAAAGGTTGTATTTTAGCACAATTATTTTGGGAACCGCAAAGAATAGTAATAGGTTACTGTACAGAGGACAGAGTTATCTGTCCCCATTCCGCTTGAGGTGGCCAGAGCCTCTGCAGAGCCGCCTCCATTTCTTCATATTACATGTGCCTGCTTGTGGGCATGCGTTAAATATGAGCCTTAAATGTCAATACAACTTTGCAACATCTATAGACCAAGAGATGGCATAGGAATTGTTAAAAATATATATTCTCAGCACCAGGGCTCCTGGTGGGCTTAATGCGGACCTGAAGTGAGTGAAGGTGTAATAGGCAAATATTTATAAGAATACATCATAGTGATGGAATACATACATTCTGATTCTCTGCTTCTCCATCTGCCATTTTGCTCTTCTTCTTTTTCTTATTATTACTATCTCTGTCGGAGTTTGGAGCTCATCACACCGATTCTACAGTCAGCGCCCTTGGAGTGACTACATCACGAAACGGCGCTATATAGAAATCATCAACTCATCATCATCATTAGTAGCTGAACTGAATGGGAACTAAGTAGGTATTCTAATGAAAAAGCCTCGTAAATTTCTCATCCAAGAAATGCGACGTCCAGCCCCATAGTCTAAAGCCCCCTTTTTTCTGCAGAATCACTTATTTCCTTTTAAAGATGTTGAGAGGGCTTTTGGGTAATGCTTTGTAGGTTTTCCACATCTCGAAGGAATATATAAGGATGGGCTTAATCAGTGTTTTATAGAGTAGATTTACAGCTCCGTGGCAGTATAGTCGTGATTTAAACTGTTTTTGACCGGTCACCAAAGGTCCATCCAGCCTTAGGTACAGCAACTGGGTCTTGCTTGAGAATTGGCGCTTTGCAGCGACGACGATCAAGCTCGTAAAAAAGTCGATAGCTCAATTGGTAGAATGCTTGCGTTCCATGCCAAGAGCAAGGGTTCGATCTCAAAGGTTTACTCAGCCTTCACAAGAAATGAGAACCAGCCCCCCCGGGAGCTGGGAAACCCCCACTTCAACTGAAAGTGGTTGGTGTGAGGCCGGCCCCCTTACCTGTAAAAATAAATAGGTCCCGAAGCGCCACATGCGACCCCTTCGTGGATAACGCAGGCAAGAAGTTACACTATATGTGCAGCTTAGTTGCGTTATGGCTTACAATATATTGTGTTTGATTCCTTCATTTGTGTCATTTTTGTTGTCTATCCGAGCTCCTAGACAGACGAGGCTGTTCACGGCATCAAACTTGCAGTCGCATGTCTGAAGTTGCGTTCTGCTGTCCAAAGATCCCACGGGTATGTATTTTGTTTTACCTTCGTCGTCCCATATTCTTTGCCGTTGACTCCAAAGGACGAAATGATTCTTGTAGCTTCTGCTGTGATTTAGCCACAATAACAAGGTAATCAGCATATTCCCGGATCTGTACAAAGTTGGTAAATTGGATCCTGGACTAACATGACCTTTGCCAGGAAAATGTTGAATAACAGGCATGCCAGTACATTCCCTGTATTTTTTACCACTTTTACTTCAATTTGCCACTATCTTACCACTATTTAGTTTCTTACAGAAACCATTGATGACAAAACTATTGTAACAATAAATTAAAAAAGAAAAACCACCTTGTAGATATATAATCTATCACAATATGTATTTTTTATTCAATAATCTTACTATATTTATAACAAGGAGTAACCTAAATTAAATTAATAAACATTGATCATCTAAGTCCAAGGTGTTTCAAACTTACAAAATAGCTTATGTGATATCAAACTGAAACAATCACTTATAATATATTTTGACACGTCCATAGTCTAATAGTTAACGCTGCAAGCTCGTAATCAGAAGGGTGTGACTTTGATTCTCAGCACAGCAGAAAAAAATATATTTTGAAGTATGCTCTTCGCTACATTGACAGAATCATATGCTGTATGCCATTAACAAAGATCCCCCCAGCCTTACAGTAACTGGTTCTTGCTTGAAAATTAATGCTTTATATAGAGACAACCAAACTCACAGAGGTGTTTTGAGGTATAAGGCACACAAACACTGCGCTCATTAACTTAATCATTATAATATTAATTTATTTATAAGATTCTCATAAATTGGTTTCTTTCATTTAATATAAAGTCTCCAAGCTAAGTTTGAAACACCTGGCTCTCAAGATACAGTTGCAGTATGTATTTATATGAATACAATTAAATTTTTACAATTGATATACAAACATTTTTAATGAATTTATTAAAAAAACTTGTCTCACAGTTTTATACCACCATCTGAGAACAGGTGCATATTTTTAGTTTTTGAATTCATTCGTAGTGGACTCAGCAAAACATTTGAATTCAGGACCTTCTATTTAAGCGGGTAAACATCACACTTAGCTATGGTCTTTGTGGTAAACATAAGTTATTTGATCAACATAAAAAAACAGTTGATACTTACAAAATATACATTATTTACTTACTTTCTTAAAATTATTTCTCGACACTTCAGCCACTTTCAGTTATTCTCTATATACAAAACATTTACAAATTCCATTATGAAAACAATTTCTTTAACTCGCAATGTTGTAACACTTCATCTCTTCTCCATATACCTTATCATGCTCCCCCAATGTGGATAACATTTATATTATCATTTATTTGTTGCCGCTTATTTTTTTTCAAAATAAAGGTTTTCAAAATATTTTTTTGCTAAGAAATTATAATGCACTTACAAAATATCATATTCCCCATAAATTGTTAGTTTTTTTTAAGCTACACCAGTTTCCAATCTTCATCGTCAAACAGGGTTATCGATACAGTGCAAAAATACATCACCAAAAGTTCTTCCGAGATATCAAGTCTCTGGCAATACGAGCACAAGATATCTAGTCTCTGGCAATACGAGCACAAGATATCTAGTCTGTGACAAATATAATAATGTGTAATTTAAGTTAAAAAGATATCTGAATATTTGAGGTTCATATTAAATGCATGCCCATAAGCAGAAATGTGGAATTTCTTTTTTTTTTTTTTTAAGAAATCCTGTGCGGGAGACTCCCTAGACACACATGTTGCATTTGCACTTACAAAATAAAGACCCAAATCTCAAATGAACATGAGCACTGCAACTTTTGGGACCTTTCCTGAAACAGGGGTGAAATTGGATTACATCCAAAAGGTTAAAATAGGTTGCTGAATTGGAATCCTTTTCAAAAATTTATTTAAATAAGTATAAGTCGACAGGAAGACTTGAGATTAATAAAATAAGATGCTATTGAGCACAGGTCGTTCGCATTTGTTTTCAAAGTCGTGCAACAGCTGGTCGATGTCGTTGTCGAGGTCAGGGGACTGCGCCATGGCCCCCAGCATGTCCCCGATGAGGAAGGCACCCAGGGTGGCCTCCTCGTGGTTGTCCTGGATGTCGATGTTCACTATGTGCACGGGCTGGCAGTAGACTGACGGCTGCGAGGCAATCCATTCCACTACCTGGAAATGTTACACAAAATATTAAACTATTACATCATACTTAAGTAAACAAAATATTAGTTGCACATTTACAGAGTGCAATTTAATTTTTAAATGCCTTAGCACCCATTTTTTTGTTGCTTTTTTGGATCACCGGAAACGCTGAATTATTAGATTTTCATAGAAAATATCAGCTAGTTAGTTACAAATGGACTGCAGAATGACAACAAACAGTGTCTCGCTGTGTGATCGAGGATTGTGGTGCTGAAGGATTAAGATGTGGGAGACATGGAAAATTGTAGGGCGGGATTCCAATTGTGAGCTAGATTACGTAAATAAGGATTACAGAGTAGGAGAGCTGCTGGTTTTTAGGCTTTCACAGCCAACTTCAAATGCTTGATATTGTCTTTCTGGGCTTTGAGCATGCTCCATGGTTTCTTTCTTCTCTTGCTTACGTTTTGTCACTACTGTGTGTAACTTCTTGCGAGCTCTGCTCCCTTCTGATATTTAAAAAATAGATTTGGATTTGTGGTCACCGAATTAGAGTGCCTAGTGTATTTTGATTTTGGTTCGTAACCTATGTTAAATGAAGATAGCTAAAAAATATGTTATATTGTCCATTTAATATGTATACCTATTATCTGAGTTGAAAAGATGTAGACTGCTAAAGGGAACTCGAGAGAAATGGGCAAAATTAAAAACAACATATTTTCCTCAACAGCTAAGGGCCATACTTCGTTGAGATCCGGTTAAAAGATTTGTTTGCTTTTTTCCTATCATCCCGGTCTCATAATGCTGTCTGTCAACTCATGTTAAGAGTTCATTGAAGTCAAAGAAATAGAAGAAAGTGCAAGAAAAAAGTGATGGACATCAAAGTAAGATGCAGAAGCGTCCACCACAAGCATAGAAGCGATAAAAGTTTCAGCTACAACATAAATAATCCCTCCACCTGATCATATACACGTTCTTCGCACGTCACAATGATGTCAAACCGCTCCGGGGACGCCTGAAACTTCTCAGGGCACGGCTTTATCCTGCGATTCCTGTCCAGCATATGCAGGAGGCCATTTTGTGTGTAAAATGACTTATCCTTTTCAATCAGATCATTGTAGATGTCGTCATAAGGTACTCCGAACTCGTAGCAGTTAGGTCTGTCGGCCGCAACCCCGGGAAGCTTCACCTTGTCTCCTGTCCCAAAGGACTTGACCCGGAAACCTTTCTTGGCCAGGAAAGCGTGAGCTTCCATACTGCGATTCATATTGGACGAGCATACTACAGCAACGTACAAATCAGTCATTTTTAAAGTAAAAATAATAAATAATAATGTAACGAATAATTAGAAACACAGATATTAAAAGCCTTTATTTGATCCTGTGTATAAAATTAAAATTAAGTCCGGGGGGTTTAGTGACGAAATATATTTTTGAGGTTATGCTGTATAAAACAATATGCCTAGAGTGGAAATTAAATTTTAGATGGTGTTACGTTTATTCTTGTTTGAAATTACATATTTTTTGTTTTGTCTGTTACTGAATATACATGTGAAATGTATTTAAAATGATGCCGATTTCTCTTTAAAATTTGACAATACGATTTCGAAGACGCTTGACATTTCAAGTTGTTTACGCGATCGAGGGAAGCTAGCAACGGAACGAGTGACATTATTGCGAGGAAAAATATTTTATATATACCTATAGGTATTTTTTAAATGATAAATCATATTAAATAAAAAATAAACAGCTTAATTCAAACCTCTATCTTGGTGTTTTTTTTATCTGAAAAATTAATTTTCCTTTTTTTTTTAACTTTTCATAACGAAGAAAAAGTTGATGGTATAAGTTGTTTATAAAATTTTAACCTCAAAAAATAACAGCTTCAAGTTGCAGTTTCGAGCACTTCGAGTTAGAAAAACTTAATTTTAAAATGGTTCGTGCCGGTCCAGACATATCTGATGATGATTCGGAAGAAAGTGACGATGAATTCGGTTTCTCCAGTGGCTATGTATGTCAATCCTCCGTCTTTATTTTAAAAATTAAAATGTTGAGTTGTAACCATTTTGTAACTTATTGTTACTGCCTTATTTTTTATTGTTACATTAATTCGGTTTAATAGCTTCATTAATTATCATAGTCAAATCATGGCATCGTCTACCAAGCTAGCTCAATGCGTGAGATACAACAGCAATATTGTGTTGGAGTTGTGTAAGTTTAACATTAGTACATTTGTACGTTCCTTGACTTATAGGTTGGTATGCGGCTGACCACCCATGCTTTAAAAATGGTTCACTTTGCCAATGTCACCCCTGTTTCAGGGAAGGACGGCAAGAGTTGAAGGGTGTATGTCCATTTGAGATTTGGTTTTTATGTTGTAGGTTCACATGAGGCATGTGCAAGCGCGAACTTGTACATGTCTGGTTGTGAGAATGCATGTAATGTGAATCTCCAATGTAACATATCTTTGCAACTTAGATTAGATTAGATTAGACATACCAACATTTAAAAAAAAAAACAAATGAAAGCTTCTCATTTCTCGTGAAGCCACAATAAACCGTAATGGTACTTAAACCTATGAAAATACAGACAGAATAGGTAGGTAACCAACAGATCCCGGAAAGCAACTCTCCGATGTCAATCCGTGTAGATGTATATACTTACTATTGTATTTGTTTGTTTTAGACTCGGATAAAGCACAGTGAGCGCTATGTCCCGCCTCCAGAGATCTTGGATCCTAAAATCGAAGCCGAGAGATTACTGCAGAGGGCTGCCACCCTGGGAGATCTGGAGACACTTATAAAGGCCCTTGATAATTGTAAAATTTGCAAATATTAATAAAAATAAACTTTTTGTTGTATTAAGAGTACAGCTAAGTTACCACATATGTCAACGACGTTACCATGTTGAAAGCACCGGTTCCCATAGATCACCGAAGTTAAGCAACATTGGGCGCGGATGGTACTTGGATGGGTTACCGCTCAGATACACCGAGTTTCGTTGGTATCTTGGACCAGTCCGTAGTCCAGTGGCAACACTTCGGACTCGTAAAATGGAAAGTTGTGGATTCGGATCCCGGCAGAGCACAAAAATATACCATTGATATTTCCAAATGTGCTCTTCTCTGGGTTGAAAAATTCATAAACCTTTACCAAAGACCGGTCACTGAAAGGTCCATCCAACCTTACAACAACTGGGTCTTGCTTGAGAATTGGCGCTTTCTACAGCGACGACCAAGCTTGCAGAGGGCTCTTGAGGTGTGATACACACAAAAACAGCGCTCACCAAATAAATCATCTTAATATTATTTATTAAGTGTATGTAATTATCAACATTCCTGTAGGGCCAAAATAAAGCTTTTTAAACTTTTTACCTTTTGATGAACATCAGGAGTGCAGCTCTAATATTCATACAGAAAAAACCTCTGCATTTTTGACTTGATCCATCCAGGAAACCTTCAACATCCCACAGTTGACCCACATTTCAAAGGCAGTGATTCTGTTCTTGAGGCACTGTGTAAGTGTCCACCCTTCCATGCCATAGAGTACAATCTGAAAGATATAGCATCTCACGATACGCAGACATATCTCTAGTTGTAGGTTTCTGTTAGTCACTTCCCTTACAGTGACGGTCTTGTATTTTGTTGCAGCTCAGGGTGTGACGGTGCAGTCTCCGCTGTCAGGTGGCTGGTCAGTGCTGCTGCATGCGGCCGCCTCCTCTCACACACACATAGTGCAGCACCTGCTCTAGTTGTAGGTTTCTGCTAGTCACTGCCCTTACAGTGACGGTCTTGTATTTTGTTGCAGCTCAGGGTGTGACGGTGCAGTCTCCGCTGTCAGGTGGCTGGTCAGTGCTGCTGCATGCGGCCGCCTCCTCTCACACACACATAGTGCAGCACCTGCTCTAGTTGTAGGTTTCTGCTAGTCACTGCCCTTACAGTGATGGTCTTGTATTTTGTTGCAGCTCAGGGTGTGACGGTGCAGTCTCCGCTGTCAGGTGGCTGGTCAGTGCTGCTGCATGCGGCCGCCTCCTCTCACACACACATAGTGCAGCACCTGCTGGACAACGGGGCCAACCCAAACCAGACATGCAGTGAGACAATCTTATTCATTATTACGGGGTAATTCAGTATAATAGTGTCCAAAAATTCAAAATGTCCCTCGGCTGTGTCCACCTATAGTGAATAAAATAGGGATTCCCGATAATCAGGCATATTTTTTAGTTAACAGCATTGAGCCGCCACTCTACGGATCAAAGAAAACACTAACACAACATTATTTTTCATAAAATATAAATAAGATATTAACTGTAAAAAATATTTATTTGTATTAAATTACTTTTAAAGCTGAATTTCTTCTAAATCTACATATATGATTGGTCGAAAGACATAACAAAAAATGCTTGTGGCTAGATGCAGAATGCCATTGTTAAGATATCGGAGAGGCCTAAGTTCACAATGGACAAGAATAACCATAATTTTTATTTAAACTTGGCCAAGAAACAACCATTAAAACAATATCTGTTGCCAAATATTTTGGAGCTAAATCTAAATCTAAGTTGCAAAGGTATGTATCATTTGAGATTCATATTAAATGCATTCCCGCAAGCAGACACGCATAATTTCACGCTCACACATGCCGCATGTGGACCCACAATATAAAAAACCCAATCTCAAATGAACATAAGCCCTGCAACTCTCGCCGACCTTCCCTGAAACAGGGATGACATTGGCAAAGTGAACCATTTTTTACAGTATGAGTGGTCAGCCTCATACCAACCTATAAGTCTTATTTTAATAAACTTGTCATATTGAAGTTGGTAAGGTGAATAATTATAAAAAGAAAATTTTAAATTATGTAGGTGAATCCTAGTTTGCATTAAAAAGATATATATTTTTTTTGCAATTTTCAATTTCTTACCTTGAAATGTCAACTCTCATATTTTTAGATTCAAACGGTTTTATATGGATGACCAGCGCCTTCAGTCAGGTTTTATATGGATGAAAGACCAGCGCCTTCAGTCAGGTTTTATATGGATGAAAGACCAGCGCCTTTAGTCAGGTTTTATATGGATGAAAGACCAGCGCCTTTAGTCAGGTTTTATATGGATGAAAGACCAGCGCCTTTAGTCAGGTTTTATATGGATGAAAGACCAGCGCCTTTAGTCAGGTTTGGAACTAACCCAGCCGAATAACATCAGTTTTTTCTTAGATTCCAATATACTTTGCCCATAGTGATGTACTTTATTTGAGTTGTCTGTTTCCAAACTCTTCTATTTCCACGTAGAAGAGTGAGGCAGTCTCCAAATACTATTAGCCGTTACAGGCCAAGTCAGCGAGAGTCAACCATACATGTGAATTGTAAAATAAAGTGTGAACTAAATAAATTACTTTAAAATAAATCTCCGGCAGTTTTAATCAAGAAGACCAATATTTTAAATTTTAAAAACATTAAAACCCTAAAAACACTACAGTATATTTTAATTCCACAACCGGTTTCGCAAACATCCGTTCGCATCATCAGGTGGTTAAATTAATACTAAATGGTTTAGAAACGGAATCAATCTTAGAGGGTGTCATTGTGTGAGGGTATTTTTTTTTTTTTTTTTTTTAATTTTTTTTTTCAAACAGTTTTTATTTATTTATGAATAAAATACAATATATGATACATAAGAGCATAGAAAAAACCAAAGAAGAAAAATAATAAATTACAAGAAAACTAAGTCAAAAACAAGATAAAACATGTAAGTATGAGCAGAAAAAATAAAATTGAAGCAGCAAAAGCACAAATACATAGTGTAAGATTTAGCAAACATATAAAACACATAAAAGCAGAAAAAAGAAACAAAGAAGCAGCAAAAACATAATTACATAGTGTAAGATATAGTATACAGGTATATTAAAATAAGTATAAACAGCAGAAAAAAGAATCAAGAAGAACAAAAACAAAAAATGTGTAGTGTAACAGATAATAATATATAAGTATGACAAAATAAGCACAACAGCAGAAAAAAAGAAACAAGAATCAGTAAAAATAAATAAATGTATGCATAGTGTATAAAAACCTAAAGCTTAGCAGTGACAAAAAAATGCTTCAAAACTCCAATACTGTCAGGGGCAAAGGGGTCGAAATGCTTCAATTGCTTGTTGTAGACAGTGCATGCACGCTCTACAAAGGAATTCTGAAGGTAGCTTGTCCTGGAGATGCCAATATAAAAGAGGATCTTTTCACGGAAAATCCTATTAGGTACATTTATTTTTATCCTGTCAAGCAAATATGGCGAGTCAATTTGATTGTTTAAAATTTTGTATAGAAATAGTGCATCTCTATATGATCTACGGGTTTCAAGAGTTTGAGTGGAGTATAGGCTACATGAAGATGCGTAGTCAAGATAATGGTGATTTCTGAAATTTAAGTATCTTAAAAATTTCTTCTGCACTCTTTCTATTTGTGTTATGTAGACTTTATAATGTGGATTCCAAATGACTGAACAGTATTCCAAGCGAGATCTAACAAAAGCGTTATAAGTCAATTTGAAAACATCTAACGAGGTAAATTCTTTGCATAATCGTAGGACATATCCTAACATGCTCAGGGACTTTTTGACTGTATAGGATATGTGAGCTTGAAAATTAAGCTTACTATCTAGAAATACCCCTAAATCTTTAATTAAATTGGTTCTGGGAAGAGGTAAATTTTTTAATTTATATTCGTGGAAAACAACATGATTATTTCTACAGAAAGAGACAACACTACACTTGCTAATATTAATGGATATATTGTTATTGATGCAATACATCTGTAAACACTCAAGATCCTCCTGTAGTAAGGCGCAGTCGATGGGGGAATTGATATTTTTGAAAATTTTAGCATCATCTGCATATAATAATATTTCGGAGTGTTTAATATAAGATGTTATGTCATTTAGAAAAAGAACAAACAAGAGAGGGCCGAGATGGGAACCCTGAGGTACTCCAGATGATACTGGAAGAAAATTTGAGATGTATCCCTTAATAGCCACTGCCTGTGTTCTATTTTTTAGGTAAGAAGATACCCAGCGTAGAAGATCGCCATGCACACCAAGGTCGCCTAATTTTCTTATGAGAAAGTTGTGGTCAATTTTGTCGAAAGCTTTAGAGAAATCGGTGTATATTGCATCTACTTGACCCTTTACTCTAAACGCTTCAAAAATGTGACTTGTAAATTCACTCAGATTTGTTTCAGTGGATTTCTTGCTGATAAAGCCATGTTGTTGATTAATTATGTGGGGGCGAACTGCTGCATATAGTTGATCATAGACAATTTTTTCAAAAACCTTGCTAAAAATTGGTAGTTTTGAAATTGGACGATAATTAGCTATATCATTTTTGTTGTCAGATTTGAAAATTGAAGTAATGAAAGCTCTTTTCCAGGAAGTCGGAAAAGTACATTCCGCCAGTGATAATTTAAATAATATAGTAATTGGGATGGATAGTTGTTTTGCACATTTGGATATGAACAGGGGAGGAATGCCATCGGACCCCGACCCTTTATTTAGGTCAACACTAACTAGACGTTTACATACATCAGATTTATCGACGGTAATCGAGTGTATATCACAAAGACTATTTTGTACAGCATTAGAGGTATTATTAATAGGAAAAGGTTCTTCAAAGCTTGAGTGAAAATAATCATTAAATGCATTACATATGGACAAACCGTTGGTGAATTTATTTTTACCGAAATAAACTTCATCAGGAATATCTTGATGGTTACGTTTAGACTTTGCGTATTTCCAAAATTGACAAGGATTAATTTTTATAGAGTTTTCTGTTGTCTGCAAGAAATTCCTACGGCATTGCTTTTCGATTGTCTTCTGACGCTTCCTTAGGGTTGTAAAAGACAGGTAATCAAGAGGATTTCCACAAATTTTCCACCTTTTATGTATTCTCTTCTTTTCGGCTATCAGTTTTATGAGCGAGCTAGAGTACCACATGGGGAAATTTGGCTGATTCTTAATTAAAACAGATGGAATATAACTTTCGATGATGGAGTCAATAATGGAGTAAAAATGTAAGGTTGCAGATTCTGTGTCACGGTATGAAAGTTCATTCACCCAATTCACTTGAGAAAGTCTTTCACAAATGATATTGTAATCAGCTTTGTTGAAAAGCTTTGAGTATCTGGGTGGAGCTCTAGTTGATTTTACAGATGTCTGGTACACAAAAGATAAAGTTACAGGGACGTGATGAGGGTCAACATTTGTCAATGGCGAGTCGCTTTGAGCAACTTCACAAGGTATATTTAAAAATATTAAATCTAGGATTCGATTATTTGAGTTTTGGAAAGAATTAAACTGAAATAGGTTATTTAGAGATAAAAAATCATTTATTGTAGAGAGTATTTGAATGTTATCACCAAAGGGTTCTAAATGGTTTCCATATGAAGAATTAGACCAACTAATAGAAGGAAGATTATAATCTCCTAGAACAATGTAAATGTCATCTGGGTCCGATAGCATTACATCTGAGATTAGGTCGAAAAGGGTAGATATTTGGCTAATATTTGAGGAACCATTTGGGAGATAAGATAAAACCACATTTATAGATCTTTTAGATGATGGAGACTTGATCCTAATCCAGAGATTCTCTCCTGCGTGAGTCCAGGTGCCACAGATGCACGAACTAAAAGTCTTTCTGACAGCAACCAGAACCCCACCACCAGAAAGTTTTCCGGTGGAGATCAAATCTCTATCATTCCTATATACATTATATCGATCATCCAGCAACTCTCCGTCAAAAATACTAGGGGTAAGCCAGGTCTCCGCTATGCATATAATGTCATACTCATTGCAAGATACATTTTCAAAGAAAGTTTGTAGAAGTATGGGGAGGTTGTGGAATTAAAATATACTCAAAGTAATTGTAAACAAAGTTGTTTTTACTTTTTATCTTTTAAGATAAACGATTACAAAGTTAATGCCTCCACAATCAATAATAATGAAATTTTGTAAAATATTTTCTTTAAATAAAATGATATTAAACTTTTTAGATTTTTTGTATTTAAATACAGTGAAAATTCATTTTTATGAGTAAGTATAAAAATGTTTAAAAACACAGTAAGCAAGTCAAAAGTACTCGAGGTAAAATGAGTTCTCAACTTATGAAAATAAAATAAAGTTTTGTAAACATATGTATACCTTATCATAAAGTGTCATTTTTGTTTATTTCCAGACTCTGTCACCGCCCTTATGGCCGCATGTTCCTGTAATGCCAGCAGTGAGCCTAATGCCGCTTTCGTTGTCCAACTGCTGCTGAGCAGAGGGGCGCGGGCTGATGCCGCCGATCACTGCGGACAGACAGCTCTCATGAGGGCCACACAGAATGGGCACTCTCTCATAGTGGAGGCCCTGCTAGAACATGGGGCTAAAGTGGACTGGAGAGATAAGCAGGGATGGTCGGTGAGTGCTTAGTTCTACTTCAGGGCCTTCTAGCAACAGAAGGGACTAAGGAGAGCCACACAGAATGAAGACTTAAAAGTAGAGACCCTGCTGATCCACAGGGCTAAATTAGACATTAGAAATAGGCAGAGATGGATGGTGAGTGCTTGTTCTACTAGAAGATTATTGATCTATGAACCAGGAGCATCAGAAGGCACTGATGAGGGTCACTTAGAATGGACACTCTCTCATAGTGGAGGCCCTGGTATTTTAGATATCAGGGATATGCTGGGACGGACCATGAGGGTTTTTTCTTCTTAATAATGAGATCTCTAGATCTCTCTATTCTAGTACAAGGGTTTTTCAGCTCCTGAGCGGGCTGATTCTCATTTCTTGTGAAGGCTGAATAAACCTTGCTGATACTTTGGGCTTGAAATAAACACCAAATCGTTGAATCATTTCAGAGACTCTTGGGATCGAACTCTAACCCTCTGGTATGGAACACAAGCATTCTACGAACTGAGCTATCGACCGGACTATGGATATAATTTGAAGCCTAGAATGAATCTAATTTGAAACATGCATTCCGACCCCATTTCTGTATACTTTCAGGCATCATTTTACGCAGTGCAATCCGGTCATTCTTCCATTCTCACCACATTATGTGAGCGCGGGGCTCGCCTGGATATTTTAGACCTTCGGGGTCGCTCTCTGACCCACATGGCAGAGACCAAGGGAGACCAGGAGTGTCTTCAAGTGCTGGAGACATTCCTGCCACCAGTTGAGGGGCCTCAAGAGGATGAGCATGACTGGAAAGACCAGAGGATCACTTCCTGGAGGGATATGTTTCCTGGGATATTGGTGGATCATGAATATACGTAAGCTTAATTCTATTCCATGCCGAGAGCTAGGGTTTAATCCCCACCGAGGAAGTCTAAAATAACTTTCAGTTTCAGTGTTATTTCATACCTAAAAGAAAATACCGACAAGGCTTACTCAGCTTTCACAAGTAATGAGAACCAGCCCCCTTGGGAAACCCCCACTTCAACTTAAGGAGTCAAAGTAAGAGCGGTCCCCTTACGTGTAAAATAAATAGGTTTCACACACCGCATAGGACTCATTCAGGGGCAATGTGGTAAGAAGTTGCACATACATGCAGCTTATTGTGTTTTTATTTACTTTTTAGTAAAGAGATTTCTCATATAAAATATTCCTCTATGCTACATCTGCATCAGAAGTTGAAATTGTTTTATTTCGGCCGACTATGAGAAATGAGAAATAAGGTCTCCTACATGTCATCATACAGGGAAGAATCAAAGGTCGACGGGCTCCAGGTGGAAGAAGAACATCTTAGTTGTAGGACCTGAAACATTTGTTTATCCCTCTTTCATACAGCAGTACCTTTTTTCAAAATATTTTTTGTACCTACCACTTTTAATTAATATACATATTTTGACATTTCCTATCCTGTTAATTTTTATCCATGATTCTATTTTAAATATTTCCCCTCCATTAATTTTTTTTGTAGTCACGAGATTCCTTTCATCCTGGACGGCATGCACTGCACCCAACTACTCACTATGCTTGGCTGCCTCCCTCTGCGTCGCCTGTTGACCCTGACCTCCACAGACCTCCTCCGGCTGGGCGTCGTCCTGCCTTACCAGCGACGCAGGGTCCTGCTCGGTCTGCATCGCTTCCACACGCAGCCGTGGAAGACCAAGGAGACAGTCCTGGGGCTGGAGGCCAATAAAGTCAAGGACTATGAGTGAGTGAAGAGTAAATTGTAATGCTTCCTCATATTAGCTCTCTTGAGCTTTTGACGATATTGCCAATGGACTTTGAACATTTAAAATACCCCACCTGCTATTTGACATCATTCATATAATCTAATCTAATGTTATGTTAAGATTAAAAGGTATCTTCAGGATACTTACATCCGGCTAGCTCTCATCAGCGTCACTCTCAGGGCGTGGGGTTCTTTCTTTGGTATTGCTTACTTATATCTTGGGAAGGTTGTATAATTAAAAGATAAGTTTAACATGAACAAATAAGAGTTTATTTAATCTACTAATATGGGGAAAAAGGGGAATTTAGGGATTGGCACGACCTGCAGGTTGTCCCTAGAACACTCCCTATTCTGTTGCCTGGTGTTCCGAACGGAAGGCCTGGGCCAGCGCCCCAGGCTAGCGGCGGCTCACAAGGCGGACGCCTCCACACGTGGGAGCCCCTGGGTGGGCGCTCCTATGCCTCTGGTCCACAAGGCGGGTGCCTTGCTGGCAGGAAATCCAAGTAGATGGGGGGGGGGGAGGGAGCTCCATTGTAGTGCCCCCTCTTGCACCGCTTGGTGCTTGGTCGCTGACGTCTTAGTCGGTTGACATCTTGCCGGGAACTAACGAACGACGGCCTGATTAGTTCATACGGTGCAGTTCGGCCGCTTCCGTGACCGTTCGGCTCCGCTCGGCCCACAAACACACTGCACACTTCGGGATTGTTTTTTTATAATATGTTATTTAAAATAACATAACACTAAGTTGCAAAGATATATTAACAGATAAGATTCATTTTGACAAATTGAGCATTTATTTCATCCCAAGTACTTTCGACTTAATTCCGTCATTGTCAAGAGGACACTGTTACAAAGTTGACAGACATAACCATAGAGAAATGAGAAGGTAGATAAGTTACCGTAAAGACGTATCATTAGTGGCTGGAAGTCTAAAAAGTTTAATTCATATTAAATGCATGCCCACAAGCAGACATTTGTAATTAATTAAAAACACACTGTTTAAATTCACTTATTATTTATTTTAAATATGCCAAACGTTTTCGACTAAAAAGGCATCCTCAGGACAATGACAATGACAATTTTAGTCGTTGTCATTGTCCTTAGGATGCCTTTTTAGGCGAAAACGTTTGGCATATTTAAAATAAATAATAAGTGAATTTAAACAGTGTGTTTTTAATTAATATACAATGGACTTTCACTGTGTAAACCACCAAACCCTAAAAAATATTAGACATTTGTAAGTTCGCAGTTACATATTATGCTGCATGTGTACTCACAAATTAAACCAAATCTCACATGAAAAAAACTTGCAACTTCTGCCGCCCTTCTCTGAAACTGGGATGACATTGGCAAAGCGAAGCAATTTTTACAGTATGTGTGGTGAGCCTCTAACAATCTAGTAGTCAATGCACCTACTTTTGCAATGCAACTAATTTGCTTATGTATTGCAACATTGCTCCCGAAGGGATCGCGCGTCGAACATATTTATTTTACAGGTAAGAAGGGCAGACTTATGCCAACCATTTCAATTGAAGTGGGGGTTTCCAGCTTCCAAGGAAGCTATTTCTCATTTCTTGTGAAGGCTGAGTGAACCTTGCGGGTATTTTATTTTGGGTTTGAATTAATACTGAAACTTGAAATAATTTTTGACACCCTCGGGGATCGAACCCTATCTCTTGGCATGGGATGCTGTATAAACTAAATATTGGTTAATAATAATAATAATATTAGGATGATTTATTTGGTGAGTGCTATTTTTGTGCGTATCACACCCCATGAACCCTCTGGGAACTTGGTCGTCGCTGTAGAAAGCGCCAATTCGCAAGACTCAGTTGCTGTAAGACTGGATGGACCTTGAGTAACCGTTCTTTGGTAAAGGGATATGAATTTTTCACCCAGCGAAGAGCATATTTGAAAATATAAATGGTATGTTTCTTGTGCTCCGTCGGGATTCAAACCCACAACCTTCCATTAACGAGTCAAAAGTGTTAACCACTAGATTACGGACCGATCAAACATAATGTTTGTGAATAATTATTTCCAGCACATGCGATCTGCTGTCCTCGCTGGGCTCCCATCTCCTCCACGTGCATGTGATGTGGTCCACGCTGAAGTACAGCAAGCGCCTGCTCTCCGCGGCACAAGAAGCCGGCAGCAAAGTCACTGAGGAGCTGCAGACAGAGGCCCGCCTCATGCACAATGAGATCTCGGCTTTGCGGAGGGAGATCAAGCAGATCAGCGGTATTCTTAGGACGGTCAGTGTGTCTGGATCTCCATATGCAATGCGCTATCTATAATCTAAGTTGCAAAGATATATTGGCGTTCATCCAGTTGGATGATTTTTGCCAAGTAGGTACAAGTAGTAGTTATTTTGTTCACATTACTGTAATATTTAAATTTACATTTACATTGTAAGTATATCAGTATGTTTAGTATCTGAAAGCATCATTTGACGCTCATATCAAATGTATGCCCACAATCAAACATGTGTAGTTCGCGCTTACAAATGCTGAATGTGTAGTACTTACAAATAAAAGCCAAACCTCAATTAAACATAAACCCTACAACTTTTGCCAACCTTCCCTGACACAGGGGTGACAGTGGCAAAGTGAGCCATTTTTATGTGCTATGGCGCGAATAAAACTTTAAATGAATATTAAGGTGATTTATTTATTGAGAGCAATTTTTTATGAGTAACACTGTACAATTTTTTGATGAAGGTAAAATGTTCAATACCACCATTTGAATGTTTACATCGCTCGGGCATATGTTAGGATAATTTCTGGTGTCTACAGATGAAATGATATTACAATAAGATTACAGCCCCTCCTAGTATAAAGTATTGCGAAATTCCCCTCAATCGCGTAAACGGAAAAAATGCAGAAAAACTAAGTCCATTCACTAGGGTAGCTATTGTATCATCCATACATTTTTCTGGATACACTATCGAGGAAAATTTATGCAATCTTTTATACTCAGAGTACAGAGCTCATCCTATGTCTTCCCACATAAACTTCTACCCATTCTAGACTTCTATTTTTTAAACTTCTTCAACTCTCTTGAACTTTCTGTGGTGTGTAATTGTTTCAGGTCACTGTCAGGAATCCCACACCAGCTGATCTGATAGTGGAAGAGCATCCTCGCTGGATCATTGTCTCTAAAACCAGGATATTCTTCGCCTCCACCTTCATCCTGGCAGCCGTATGCATTGCGAGGAGTGCCGTATTCAACAGCATAACCTCAAAAATCAAATTCTCCTTGCCATATCAGAATTACTTACGTTTCCCCAGATCTGCATGAAAAAAAAATGTCGTTGAACATTATGTACCATTGATCAATATAAAAGATATAGATGTAGCATCAGTTATTTGGTGTCCTCTTCATACAAAAGAGGTCTTATTATAATCAATTTCCAGGAAACTGTCATGTTTGTACCTTTTTTGACATATGACGTTAATAACTTATGTCTCATTATTTTTGTTGTTTCCCTATTATTGTGCTCATGGCTCATTTGTTACTGTGGAAAGAAACAGACGTACCCCATCTATGTCTTGTATATTGATCGATGTTATGTACTTTACCCAAAGTACAAAACATTGCATAAATTCCTCTCGATTGTGTAACTAGAAAAATGTATAAAAACTACATCACTCACTAGGGTGTAAATACAACAATTAAGTTTCAAGATTAATTACGCTTTTCTGATATCAGGGGCGTGCATCTCATACAGGCACATGCGCCTAATAGGTAGGCAATATATGGTATAAAACGCATTTAAGCTTGATGATTTAAAATTCAAAATTTATGTTCGATTGGAGCCATCGTTAGCACTTCAGTCAATTTCAAATGAGTTATTTTAAAGGAATGAGAGAAAATATTTATTCTAAATTGTATTTGCTTATACCCTATGCACGCACCTGTCAGATATTAGACAAACTATTGTGAGAGAACTTACATTATTCCCGACATTGCGTTAGCGACGTAGCCAACGTCTTCAAGAGGCACCCATTCTGCACTACGATTAAGTTGAACAACCATAACTCCAGTTTTTATTTGTCACTAGGTTTCTGTTGTCTCATCCATATATTTTTCAATTTACACAATCAAGGTGAATTAACAAAATGCTTTATATTCGGGGTACCTATGCTCTATATGGCTGTGATTTATTTTTATCTTGTTTCAAATATAAACGTTGAAATAAAAAAAGTACCAGGAATTTTTGCAGTTTTCACTCCATTCCGTTGTTGATCTATAGAAACTTCTAGGATTTTTTTCTAACCATCTTCGCCAACTGAAAAATGATGTGAAAGGATTTGGCAACTAAACAGCAAACTTTCCAAGTGTTTTGGATCAAACTTTAAAAAGGAATAAAACACTTTCTTCACATCTACAACATTTTATTGAATTCACGTGAAACATAAAATTGACAAGAAAAAAAAGACATTTGCGAACATTAAAAATTAAAAACATTCAACTCTCGTATTTCTATAAGTAATAATAATTATTATTATAAAATATTAGTACGTTAATAATAATATATTCATTATAAATATTTTACTTTAGGACATTTTGAGGTGGCATTCCAAAAAATACAGTTTTTATCAAAAAGCTTACTCCAAATTGTGGGACAGACAAAAAAGACCTTCAATTTCATCCAATGAATAAAGAACAAGACACAAAAGATCTTTATGTATGTTTTCAAAATTGGACCTACAGGCGCCATCTTTTAGAACTGTCACTTATTACAGTTCACCGTGAAGTGAGCTGTGTTTCTTGGCTCACAGTTCTTATTTTATATTTCGATTTACAAGTACGTTTGGCCTGCCAAAGGCTTTAAAAAGTTGTGTCAGGGAGGCCATGTTAAAAATTAAGGAGTAACAAAATGAGACCCATTTATTTTATCAGTTGGTAGCCCTGAATACACAGCAGCGCTACACTTGAACATTCAATGTTATTCGTGTATCATTGTATTCATTTTTTAAATTATTTTTCTTTCAACTATTCAGCTGTTATTTTTTTTATGAACTTAGTGCATTTTTAAACCAACCATTTTGTTCTTTATCCATTGTTAAAATTGTATGTCTCAAAAGCTTGAGATTCACATTTAAAATATTGTATTATTTTAGGCCTATTGTAGAAAATGTGACTGCATATTGTATTGCTGTTGAAAGTCTATTGAAAGGCAAACGATTTTGTAGGTAGCACCAACAGTTAAAAACTACTTGCAATTTTTTCAGTCAGTGTTGTGAATTTTCCCATTAAAATTATAAAATAAATAATTTAAAAACTCGGACATTTTTCCCCCACAAACAAGGGAGATTCACCTACCCCTAGATCACAACACTATATTACTTTTTTTTACTTTTCAAAATCATTCCTTCTTAAAAAAATAATGAAAATGATGACAATCTTAGGGAAATTTAAACGCTACTGCCAACCACTGCAAACGAGAAAAACGTATGAATGTATGAACTGTGTAGTCAATTGTTACAGCTAGGTTAAATAAATAATGTATGAGCGGTGGGCAGTGTGTTTTTTTGTATAGTGTGTGTTTAGCGTATTCCGGAAAGCTTTCAAAACTGTCTTTCTTATTTCGGGTAAAAAAATATTAAGAACAGCGTAGGGTGTTGCGGGCTGTCGTGCTTTATTTCACCTTATTCTTATGACACATTACTTACAGAGATAAACAACAAATCTACTTCAAATCAACAATCATCTCGTAATCTCTTCAAATAAATAATTTTCATAAAATCTGAGTTTACATAACCAAACGCAGCAGTCTAGAATTTTTATTTGACAAGGAGAAACACAGAGATTGTCATTTTCTGTGTTTTCACAGATGTATTTCATTTTCAAAAAGAAAAACCTTTCATCTTTGGTTCCTAATGACTTATTTATTTTCCCAATATGTTTTGTACCTAAGTACCACTTATACTTTGGCTGCATTATTATTATTATTATTATTTTTTTGTCTTCCACCCCGGCAAGTTTTGTATTTGATTTTTTTTTTCTATATTTTATGTACCTACCATGTTTACATTGAATTAAATATCTTAACATTTTCCCACACCCAAATATCTAAACACTTTCACATTGAATTAGCATTTTTACATTTCCAACCCTGCTAACTTTTTGGCTATGATTCTTTTTTCAAATATTTTTTCCCTGTATTTTTTTTGACAGCCACCATTTTGTACCTACATAGTTCGACGGGAAAAAGATTGATTTGAAGTAGCATTTGCGGTGCATGTTTGTTAGTTTGGTTTAGTTTTGTTTGATGGGTATATTCTGTTCAGTGATGGCGAGGGCTGGCAGGGGAGCCGTGACTGTCAGCACGCCGTCCTTTGACAGGGAAGACTTGATGGCCTCAGGGTTGGTGCCCTTGGGCAGCAGGAACTCCCTGTTGTATTCCCTGTACACTGTCTTGGATTCTGAGTTCTCTTCGTGTTTTGCGTGTACCTGAGGACAAACAAAAAATACAACATTAGATTGTGTTCATCACCGACTATAAAAATGCATGAAAGGGATTATGAATCTGAATGAAATGAAAGAAGTATGAAAGGACAAAAAAATTAAGATTGATCTGTTATGTTGGAAACAAGAGCTTTTAATTTAATTTATTGTAGTTTTAATTATATAAGTCCACATTTTGGTATTTTTTGGTCCTTGCCAAATAGGTTGGTATGAGGCTGACTCGCTATGCTGTAAAAACTTGATTCACTTTTGCCGATGCTACCTCATTTCAGAGAAATACAGCAAAACGCAAGAGTTGCAAAGTTTATGTTCATGCGAGGTTTGGTTTATTTTTAATGTAAACATTCAGCATGTGTAAGCGTAAGCTTACATGTGCCTGCTTGTGGGAATGCATTGATTATGATCCTCAAATGTCAATATTATTTGCTTAGATTATAGACACATGTAAGTACATAGCATGTGAAAGTACAAGTTTATAAGGGGTGCATTAAATTTGCGACTTAGATTATAGATCAATATAAACTTTGGTAGACCTTAAAATGTTAAATGAGATGATGTCCTTTTGAGTTCTGGGAACAATTTGACATGTTATGAACGTTTTGTGGGTTTTGTTTTTTTTTTGTACCTGAACGTAAGGGGTACGGAGTTGCGTCTGGACGATAATAAAGTGGACTTAGGTTCTTTTAAGGGTAGGGTGGTTAAATGCTATTTCATAGGAACAAGAAAGACGAGCATTTCACAAGCAAAAGTAGGCAGCAATAATAACTACACACTATTTGTACAGAGTGTTCAAAGGCAAATGAATGAGAATTGCATTAAAGTGAAAAATAAAATCTTGAAAAAAAAAAAAAAATTAGTAAAAAAGATTCGAACTAAAGAAAGCTTTCAACTCTATATTAATTTCCTGTTTTTTTTTTAATGAAAAGTGTTTGTCTTAAATAGGTATGTACCTAGTTGTAAAATTCAAATGATGCATACAAAAAAATCATTGAATCATCTTGGGTGAGAATAATATTTGGCATGTGCGGAAAGTTCTAGAGATTCTCCAAACAAACTGGCGGCCACATCTGCTCAGAGCATCAATGTGTGTGTGTGTGTGTGTGTTTGGTAAGCACAAGCTAATGTAATTATTATTATGTGAGCACAAGAATAGCTGTGTTATAGTCCTACCTATGAGAATTAGTGTGGTATAAGACAACACTGTAAAAAAACATTTGTATCTAATCTAATCTAAGTTGCAAAATTTAAGTAATATTAGAGATTCACATTATATGCATTTTCGCAAGACAGACATGTTTAAGTTTGCGCTTAAACATGCTGCATGTAGTCCTACAATATAAAAACCCGAATCTCAAATGAATATACACCTTGCAACTCCTGCTGACCTTCCCTGAAACAGGGGTGACATTGGCAAAGTGAACCATTTTTACAGCATGGGTGGTCAGCCGCATACCAACCTATAAGTCAAGGAACATACACGACAAATTACATTTTATAAATCAATTTAAAAATCAGTATCCAGATTGAAAAGTCAGAAGAAGCTTGCATAAGAACTTGAGTTTGATTATGAAGGTGTTCAGTGCCCCGAGTATAAATCATTGCGTAAATTGAAAAAATGTATAAAAACTAAATCACTCGGTAGGATTGCCATTGTGAATTCCATTCATTTTAGATTAACGGAATTGAATACAGTCGATAGCTCAGCTGGTAGAGTGGTTGCATTGTCAAGAGCTCGTGTTCGAAACCCACCGAGGATGTCAAAAGTGATTTCCCATTTCGGTTTTTATTTTAAATGATTACAATACCAGCAAGGTTTTCTTTCCTTGGCTTATGGTATGAGGCTGACCACCCATAATGTAAAAGTGGTTTAGTTTGCCAATATCACCACAGTCAAGGTCGGCAAAAATTGCAGGGTTAATGTTCATTTGCAGTTTGGATTTTAATTTTTAAGTACACATGCAGCATTTGTAAGTGCGAACTTACACATGTCTGTTTGTAGACATGCATTTAATATGAATTTTAAATGTTAATATATCTTTGCAACTTAGATTATAGATTAGGGCTTCCCAAACTGTACGTCGCGACATTGTCCCAGGAGCGTCGCGTGTTGATGCGACGAGTTGAAATAATGTTTAAAAACCTGTTGCTAGGCTAGCACTAAAATTGGTTAGTATTTTTGGGGGCTAGGTTTAGGGGTGTCACAGTTAGTGTCCGACCGAATATTCGGTTTCGGCTTTCGGCTTTCGGCCTTTCGGCCAATATTTGCCACATTCGGCAAACTTACGGTTTCGGCCGAAAGTAGTGGTCACTTTCGGCCCAACCGAAAGTTAGGCAGACAAACCGACCACCCGCGCGCACGCAACGCGACGCGAACGCCGCGACGCGATTGGCGGCCTTTAGACGAAAAAGTTTAAAAAATCTTAAATAAATTGAAAAATTCTTTCATATTCGTGTACTACACATACACAACATATGGAGAACATATGTAGTTAAAAATAAGAAGATTGACTGACTTGACGGTCGTTTACGCCCTGTATAACTAATTGGGCGTTGACTTAAACATGAAAAGTTTTTTTTATTACCGTTTTTTATAATTGTTTTATTTTCATTTCATTTAATTTCTTATATAAAGTTTTTTTGTTGCATTTGTTTAACTTAATTAGGCGATGCGATGAAAGAAACATGAAAAGTTTTTTAATTTGTTTGATTTTTAATTATTAATAATTGTACCTATTAGTAATTTAAAAAAAATTGCATATAGTTTTGCATTAAATAAAAAAGTTCCCAGAATTGTAAACACCTTTTATTGTTACTTGCATATCCTTCTAACTGAATCATGCATAACTAACTAGGCACTTAAATAATATACATACTTTCGGCTACGGCTTTCAGTTTCGGCTTTCGGCTTTCTGCCGAAAGTAGAATTTTGCCGAAATTCGGCTACGGCTTTCGGCCGAAAGTGAAAGTACACTTTCGGTCGGACACTAGTCACAGTACAAATAAGTTTGGGAAGTCTTGGTATAGATTGTTTATGCATCTTCAGAACTTTAAAATCAATCTAAAGATGATTTAACCGCCCTACCTTTGGGTTATTATTCAAAAAGTATGTAAAAGAACTTTGTTTTTTTTTCAATAGATTTGGCAGAATCACGGCGAGAAATGTATGGGACAAACGAAAATTCCCCGAAAATGTTTGTTACGGGATACCAAACGGGATAACGCAGGAACAAACTTGATGTATATAAACGTAAAACAATCCGTTCTTGGGTTTTTGGGTATAGACATTTTTTTGCATGAACTTAAGTGATATGGCTTGTTCTGTTTTTTTTTTTTTAAGAAATCCTGTGCGGAAGACTCCCTAGATTTTAGAGACTCTAGGGGTCTATGACACTTGTTTAGTGCCGCAGAGGTGTACGAGCTTGGTCGTCGCTACAAAGCGCCAATACTCAAGCAAGACCCAGTTGCTGTAAGGCTGGATGGACCTTTGGTGACCGGTCATTGGTAAAGGTTTATGAATTTTTCAACCCAGCGAAGAGCAAATTTGAAATTATAAATGGTATATATTTGTGCTCCGCCGGGATTCAAACCCACAACCTTCCCATCCAGAGTCCACAATGTTACCACTAAGCTACGGACCGGTCAGTTTGGGCAACAATATAGCAAACGCATCACATACGTTTGTATGGGTAGGGCGGTTAAAGTTATCTGAGATGTTTTAAGATATTGTGAATACATTTCACACCTTTTGGTGGTAGGACTATACAAATCTGTTAGAGATAAATAAACAAGTGACGGACAACCCCAGACATGCGAGAGAATCTATAAATGATGTACAGTTCATTGCCAAATTCCACACGTTTCATCAAAGTTGCAGGGGTAAGTAAACAGGGTTTCTACCATACATGCATACCTAGGTAGATGATAGACCAGGGAGACTAAAATCAGGAGGAATAGGAGTTTAAATCATTCTCGACCGGCTGTTGACACTGGCGAGTTGCTTTCTGGGGTCTGCTGCTGTGGTCTATCAAATATGGTGACAAAATCAGAATGGTTTCCACTACGTGAGTTGGTTTCCAAATAAGACTAATATCACAACAGCACCCTACCTCAACTGGCATCTATCTTAAGTACAAGACATGAAGCACTCTTAACAGATGACTTTAAAAGGAACTCAGAGCAGAGACAGATGACAAAAACTTGGAGCCAACTTAACCTGGTAGCTAGTTCTAGAAAACAAGTAAACATTTAAGCCAAAAATACATCAACTTATCTACTAACACAAATATGTCTATGTAAGTAACCCAGTGTAGTTATGAGTAATCTTTCTACTACTTATGATACATCGGGAAAGCTGAACAGAGTGCTATGAAAAATCCTGGTGCTTGTGAATAGTGGTGAAATCTAAAGAATAAGATTCAGCGAGGAGATGTATGGCATCTAAAAGACTCACAGGCTCTCTACCCAAGCTGCACTGAACATAAGCACAGAATGCTATATTCAAAAGGGTACCAAAGACCCTGCTTGAAAGACATTCCGGTAGAAGATGTGGCAGACCTACGCTGTGATGGGAAGATAAGGTGAGGAAGGATACCAATTAAGCTTCAGGTGACATACAAGCCCCACAGTGGGAAGGTGGAATATCCAACCGGGAAGTGAGGGTTGACAGAGCTCAAGGCTCGATATCAACTGTAGAAAGATTTAAAAAATTTCTATTCAGTCACATTATTTATTTAAGCTTTGAATAACCCAGTGTTTGCTATCTTGTTGAATACATACCACTTTATAAGATTAAAAATAAAGGCTTTTTATGTTTATAATTTTCTCTATTAGCTAAAAAGCACCACAATTTGCCAAACTAGAAAGAAAGCCTGTCCTCATTGAAATTGTGTTCTTATTGTAGTGTAGAACTTTTTCCTTTTCAGGCGACCCCCTGACCAAAATATTGCAGAACACTGAACTAGCCTAATAGAAATCAAGTGGCAGAAGTTCCGCCTGTGGTGTTGCAGTACAAAATATAAGAAGTGCCTCTTAGAAGGAAATGCCTAACTACCTACCTGTCACTCAATGGTGAATATTTGCATAAACATTTAGCTGCATATTTTTCCAACACAGAGCTATGCACTTTAAAAATAGAAACAAGAATGACAGTTGCAGTGCATGCCTTGTGAGGCATTCTAATAGATTTATTTAAGACTTGCTTTTTCCACCATGGAAGGTGTGGTCGATAGCTCAGTTGGTAGAGTGCTTGCATTCGATACCGAGAGCTCAAAAGAGAGTCACAAATAAACAGATCTACCATAGATGGTCAGACAACATAAAAAATATTATTGGTGACTGCATGCAGAAGGCCCAGGATTGAGATGCCTGGAGAGATTTGGAGTAGACTTTGTTGATCAGTGGACGAGAATGGCTGACTAAGTAAGTATGATGACAGAACAGTTTCAAAGAGATGTGAGACTGTTCATGCTTCACAAGTCATCACTGATGCAAGTCCCTAGACTGACCGGATGATAAATTTGATCCACAAGTCTAGAGTTGTATTTCGGTCATCACCTGTTTCTCAGCAGGCTTAAATTAATTTGAAATCTGCATTCCTTTTGACAGAAATATCTAACTACCAAATGGTCGTAGTTTAGTAGCCATCACAGGAAAGAATGGATTGATCAGATAAGTGAGATTGCGAATGAATGGAATTTATAGAGTGGAAACAAGAGAAGAGCGTGCATGAAAAGAGTGATGAAACTAGATGAGATGAAAGAAGTATGCAAGGACAGAGTCAAGTGGAGGCACTTGTGTGGAGGTACCGGCCACCCCTAGAGGAATGGCGGCAGGATATAAGACAAGACAAGACCTAAAACTGCTAAGCAGAAGGCAGGTTAGCAACCCTGACTATCTAAAGTACATTCAATGTTCCAAAACAACCAGGCCCAGCAGTCTCGACATATCTGCCAAACATGTACGATAGATAGAAACCAATAAAATATGTCCGCACGTGATCATGCTGTCAAATGTTCTTCTTGTTGTTGAATGGAGCTAACATCTTTGACAGCCTAATTGGCTGATCACAAGTGGCTATATTATATTGATTTCTATCTACCTACATATATGGTTGGTACGTACATATATACCTATATGTTAAGACTTCTCACCCTGGTATCTGTATCTGAAATTGGATTCTGTTAGAGCTGGTGTCGACTAGAGACAACCAAGTTCACAACGGACCCCCCTTTCAAGTGTTACTTTCATAAAAATAGAGATAAATAAATCAACCCAAGTTCTGAATAAGAGATTTAGGCTTACACGGCCGGCTGATGATGCTGGAGTGAAGTTTTCCGGGATCTGTTGCCGTGGTCTGTGGGAGCTGGAGCTTCCGGACGTTTCGCCCATTTCTACGATGGGCTTCTTCAGCGTGAAGTATGATGATGATGAAGATCTTGATGAGAACTGTGATGTCAGTGTGTATGCAATGAGGGCTTATATTTCTACCATCTTGCTTCTACAGTGTGTGTTTGTTGTTTTGAAAGCACCATCTATGAATTGCATTGCGAAACTATGAATATATGTAAGAGAAGTTACACATATAAGGACTTTTTCTACATATCATCACCCCCTGTATTATTCGTCTTCTTCCGTTTTTCGGCCAAGCGTTCAGATTTCCTTTGGGACAACTGAACATTGGAGTGAGGAGAGTGGTTTTCCAGCCCACAGTCATTAATGTTTGTTACATAATTTTTGTTAAGACAAGGCTTCAAGGGCTTGATTGTGCAGCGACGTAGAGCTGGATTCCACACTTTGTCGATTCTTGTCGTTTCCTCCTTCCTATTGAAATTGTTCTTGTGTTTGAAGATCTCTATTGCTTCTTGGGCCATTCTGGTGTGATAATGTCGGGTTGAATGTAGAAGGCTGGTTTCAGAAAAACAAATATCATGCCCATCTTGTAGAGCATGTTCTGCAACTGCCGATTTCTCTACTTGTCCCAGCCGGCAGTTCCTGTTATGTTCCTTCAGGCGTGTATTCACGCTCCTTATTGGGTTCAGAATTGTTCATGCACAATACCCAGTGAATAGCGGCAGCCACTGGGTTTTAATTTGCATCAAGCATTTTCAGTGGGTGACAATGCCACAAAACGGCGCCAATGAAAAAAGTCAACTGATTTATCGTCATCATTATCATGAAGACAACTATTAAGAAATGTGAGTATGGGTGTGGTAAGACAGTAAGTGTGTATTTCATATTATGTGTATTAGTATTATACTCTTGACTTCCTCTCAGCTTGCGTGGGGTATTTATAGTTTTAGTAGTTTTCATATTGCCGGTGTTGGCAGCCTGCCTAATGGACGCCCAGTCACACACAGGGCAACACCGACATGCCCAGACACATAGCAAGACAACAACACTTCACTACATTGTGGAAATAATGAACAACTTCATTATATGATGGGATTTCTTCAGTTCTACGGACAGTTGTCCGTTGCAATGAGGATAGCCTGAAATGACTGGTTGTGACCGGTAACTTGGAGGGGAAGAGAGGAAGAGGAAGATCCCCCACATGATGGAGCGATCAAGTGAAGACAGCAGCAGGCGCCTTGATGGCTGGACCACTACGGGCGGCACAGTCAAGAGAGAACTGGAGAAGAATGGTCGCTTCCACAAGGGTCACAACCCTTAAGGCTTAAGGGTTGTGCTTAAGGCTTAAGCAATTAGGAATACGATTAAGAAGAAGTGATAAGATAATGTGATAAGGTTTTCAAATCAAACAGGTTTCGTTGACTGGGCTAAGTTTAGCATTCTGTTGGAAATGACTGTCTCTGAACTTGACGATAGAGACTAGTCGAGGACATTCAAAAGAAAGATGAAGACACATACATTTACAAGAAGTGCATAGGCGCCCTTGGTCTAGCTAAACGGGTAGTAGAAAAAAATCTGAGAATATAATACCACCATACAAAATAATATGGTCCTAGTGGGCAATAACATTTCATTGAAATGCAACATATAGTACAACTTTATGACAGGCGCTTCAGACTCGTAAATGGAAGGTTTCCGAATCCCCGCGGAGCACAGAAATAAACCATCTATATTTTCAAATATGCTCTTCACGGAATTGCAAAATTCATAAACCTTTACCAAAGACCGGTCACCAAAGATCCATCCAGTCTAACCTGGGTCTTGCTTGCGAATTGGCATTTTCGATAGCGATGACCAAGCTCGCAGAGTACTTTTGAGGCGTGGTTCGCACAAAAACAGCGCTCACCACAAAAATTTACCCATAGTTCCCGAAAATATTGCATTTGGCAACTTTAACCTACATGTTTTACAAGTAGGGAACCAGCCTTCACGCTGCCAACTGCATAGTTAACTTTGAAGATTTCCCTGCATGTTATCATGTTTGTAGGGGCTGAGCTTGCCGATACTTATTATATTATTCGGGTAGGAAGAATATGCCATCTTATGAAATCATGTCAGGGAATATCATCTATATATGGTAATCAAACTCTGGTCTGTGCTTTTCAATGCAAGGGCTATACTGAAAAATTTTCAACAGTACCCCGTGTAGGTAAGAGTTTTTTCACAATACTCGAAGTATTGAGTATTCGATAAAAATGTAGGTGAACTTGAAAAGCACCTCTGGCGAAACCAGTTTCGAAACTTTTTTTGCTTCGAGTATTGTGAAAAAACTCGTACTACGGGTACTGAAATCCACTTAAAAATTCCTACTACTGAGGTGCCATTTCCGTAATTTGATAAAGCTAGGAAAAGGGAGAGTGAATTTAAAGTAAGCAAGTGCGAATGACACAGATAACAAAGCGAGAAACGTGCATGGTAGGTTTATTGCTTGCATACATTCTTTGTAGAAAAAAAGAACGATGGCTTTCGATAGTGAGGGTCTAAAAATGTGTTTGTATCAATTGTAAAAAATCTATTCTCCCTCGCTGAAAAAGCATTGAAGATAATTTATTTTGTACGAAAAACATTTGTTTCTACAAAATTTACAAATCTAATTAATTAAATTCGACAGCAAAATGTTCAAGCAAACACTTGTAATTTAAATGTTTTCCTCATGTAAGCAGGTACATACACACTTGTTCAAATACTACCAAAATTATTTCATGGACTTGTGCAATAGATTCTGCATTTTTTCATTCGGACTCGTAATCGAAAGGCCTTGAGTTCGATTCCCGACGGAGATAAAAAAATATAATTTTCAAAACATGCTCTACGCAAGGTTGAAAAATTCATACAATGCCTTTTCCAAAGAACGGTTACCAAAGGTATGTACATCATTACGGAAAATGAGACTTGCCTGCCTAATTGCGGCTTTCTATAGCAACGACCAAGCTCGCAGAGGGCTCTTGAGGTGTGATTCACACAAAAACAGTGCTCACCAAATATTCGGGAATTTACTATTAGTGACGTCAAATAGCAGAGGGATATTTTGCATGAGTGGACCTCGCGATCATACCATCACGTTGCAAATATTGTTATTGTATAAACGTAAGTATTTTTATCTACGTGCTGGAATTTAACAGCTAAGGTAGGTAGGTATATTGTCACCGGTAAAATATGATTTTAATTCCGTCCCGTACGAGGCTCGCGCATGACGCTCTATGACGTTATGGAGTTGGAACATTCCAAATTGACGTCACAGGTCCGGGTGACTAGGGTCCGTAGCGAGCAAGAACAAAACGCAGAACACCGTTTTGTTGGTAGGCCCGTCGTCAGCGACGAAAAAAAGGCATTAGATAGCAAGGAACTGTCTGTGGACCATGTAAAACTGAATAAGCTACAAAATAATGTAACATGGGTTTCTCAGATAAATGCACATTTTTTTCCTATTTTCTACGAGAGAAAACGCAACAAAAGTGTTAAAATCCTGTAGTTTAGAAGTTTCTCATGAGCACTACTTCATTATAATTAGTTCACTCTGTGTGAAGTTACACCCAATAAAATGTTTAATCCATGATTTTTAAAATTAGTGGATCAGCATGACCGAAACGTTGTTGACCGAAAAGTCGCGTGGACGACCTTTCGTGTGACTGATTTGCCCATGGCCGAACTGTCTGTGGACGGGTTGTCCGTGACCGATTTGTCGTGGAACCGTTTTTTACAGCTCCTCCCAGGAAAGTGAGGAGGGAAGTCACCAGCGCTGATGTCGGAATAAGCACTCACCAACAGCTTGTTGTCCACCGTCTTGACGACGATCTCCTCAGGCGAGTACTTGCTGACGTCGAAGCGCAGTTTGAGCTGCTTGCCGTCGCCCTCGTCCTGGATGAGCGGCGAGCTGATGCCGCCGTCTCCCCACTGGTTGCCCTGCTGCTGCTGCTCAGCCAGCTGCCGGTCTCCGCCCAGGTGCGAGTTGCTGGAGGTCGTGGAGCTGGAAGGAGAACACACCATTACTACGTGGATATAACATTGGGTGGGGAACACTGAGGTGGAGAACTTTTTTTTTTTTTTTTTTAAGAGATCCTGTGCGGGAGACTCCCTAGATTCTAAAGACTCTAGGGGTCTATGACACTTGTTGTAGTGCCGCAGAGGTGTACGAGCTTGGTCGTCGCTACAAAGCGCCAATACTCAAGCAAGACCCAGTTGCTGTAAGGCTGGATGGACCTTTGGTGACCGGTCATTGGTAAAGGTTTATGAATTTTTCAACCCAGCGAAGAGCACATTCGAAATATAAATGGTATATTTTTGTGCTCCGCCGGGATCCGAATCCACAACCTTCCATTTACGAGTCCGAAGTGTTGCCACTACGGACTACGGACCGGTCCAAGATGCCAACGACACGCGGTGTACCTGAGCGGTTACCCATCCAAGCACTGACCACGCCCAATGTTGCTTAACTTCGGTGATCTATGGGAACCGGTGCTTTCAACATGGCTAACGTCGTTGGTATTAGAACAAAATAGTGATAACGTTTGTAAAATTTTGAAAATTGAGCTGTAGTGTAGGATACATTGAAAGTGTCTGGAATCGGTAAAATTATGTGATTATAATTATGATGATATTATATGGCCATTTTTGTCGTACCTACAATGTTCAATTGTGATGACTAGGTTTTACATAAATTTTTGAGTTAAAAAAATTATGATAAAATCAGATGGTAACATTAAGTCAATGGATGGTAAAATGTTCTAGGGGAGATATTGAAAGTTTTTTTTGGTATCAAGTATGGAAAAAAAACCGTGAAAAACATGAACTGACTCATTGGTACTTCATAGATAATAAAGTAAGGGTTTTAAATGATTAAAATACCTATGCTATAAAACCGGTGTTTTTTTTTGTAATAAATGGAACTCTAACATACTAGCTCCATACAAAAGAGTACTTGGAAGTAGTGCTGAATTATAAGAAAATATTTTTATTTTACTTTCTTGCTGAAGGGGCAAGTATTGTGTTGAGGTGAGTTTTTCTTCCTGTAGATGTAATACACATGCCGGTTGGAATGCGTAAAAATAACAAATTGCTGAAACGGCAAGTGCTGAAGATTTATCGTTCCCCAAGAAATTAATATAATATTTAACACGGCGAAATGCAGGGATGGTTGCCAATTTTTTTTTAAATATTAAATTCGCTCTCAAGCGAGTACTGAGATTCAGTATTTCGTGACAATGTGTTCCTTTGTTAATTCTACACTCATCATCATCATCATCATTGTCGCTACAGCCCGGGGTAGGTCTTGGCCTCCTCGAGAAGTTGCCTCCACCTTTTTCTCTCCATCAGCTCTCGTAGCTAATTCTACAACTCTTTTATTTTGGATTATTGAATAATCAACTGAAATGAATATTTCATTTTATCATATTACACTGTAACTCTGTCACCATTTCGCTAGGGATGGCCAGAGCTTCTATAGAGTTGCCTCCAATTCTTGTCGTACAAATGGCGCGTTTTACAAAAAATATTTCTTGAATAATTCTACGAGTAAAAGGACAGCCTGGTTGTGTTATTTCAATGGACTATGTACGTCTTCAGCGGGCAAACATCACACGTCTATTATACCAGAGTCCTTAGCAGTCTTCGCCCTAGCAAATCGGCCGTGAGACGCCACATCTTTTGCATAGATCACAAATATGCAGTCCGATCACATGCGAATACGTATTTGCAACTAAGATTGTACCTACTCGCAAATTGAATAGGCAGGTGACTAGGTTGAAATAAACTTGACATGGCTGCCCACTGGCTCGCTTTTAGCAGCGCCTGAATTATTTTACAATCTAAATTTAACTCGGTTCAGTCTGGTAGACCGCCACATCAGTAAATACATATTCTAACATAGGTATACTAAAACAAACAAAAAAACTACTGTATTAATGGATTTGGTTCAATAAAACGCAAATGAAAGATAACTTAATCATCTACCACTTGAAAATATGTTTTAAAATCAACTAAGCCGCAAATAAAAGAAATGGGGGTTCCCGGTTCCGAGGGGGCTAGTTCTTTTTTCTTATGAAGACTTTCAGATTATAGCTTAGTAAGCCTTGCCGGTATTTTAATTTTGGGTTTGAAATATTAACACCGAAACGGGAAATCTTCTTTGAAACGCTTGGCGAGGATCGAAACCAATCCCTCTGACATTGGATGCAAGGGCTTTACTTAATGAGCTATGAACCATATAGAAAATTCAAATAAATGTAATAGTACGCAAAATCAATTGAAAATATAAAAAAAATATGGTTTTCTATGAAAACATGTATCTACTTAAAAAAAATACTAGAAAAAAGTTACGTCGATTTTCATGATAGTTAAGGCGCACTATAGGGTAATGCAGAAGAAATAAACGGACAAATATTTTTTAGTAAAAATCTGTTGACATTATTTTTAAGAACATATATATTTAAATCTTCACCTCTCAAGAGTGACGAAAAAATTATTGACGTAAGCCAATAAATACTCAAATAATATTTACGCTTGTACTTTAAGTATTCAAGTATATGTAAGTGCATACAAGAATCGTCAAGAAGAATCACGTTTGTTTGTGTAAGCTGTAACAGCTACTAAAATAAGTAAAAAATGTTTTTTTTTTACTGTAACTTAAGTATGCAACTTAACGTGTCACACAAAAAATATCAGAACTTAAACGCTCACTAGAGGTGTGATTTAAGTAACCATACATTTTTTTTTGTAAACGCTATGATTGGTAATTTCATAATATGAGTGATTACGCTACTACTAAGCTAAGCTAAAGCCAATAAAGTTTAGGTAATTAAGTAATAATAACCAATAACCTAACGATTCTGGGATGCTCAGAGATCATCTGTCCAAGATGGCCGCCGGTGAGGTCACAGCTGATTGTTCAATTAGTTGTCATCGTTATGATAATGAAAACACGTTTCGGGTCGTGCTCGTGCATAGAGCGGTAGGCAATTTGAGCTCATACGAGACCGCAGCATGAAGTCATGCATATTTATAGACAACGAGATGCAGGCCGGCCTGTGGACCAAGCCAGTAAATAAATATCTGAATAACAGTGAACACACACACAATGTCATGAGATGTTTACATTGAAATCGAAAATTCGAGAAAATCTCTAAGACTGTCTGTGTGAAAAGTTCTGTACGAAAACAAAATATCTTTCATACATTTTTTTAAATTATAATTGCTCTTGAAAATGGAATTCCATATACAACCAAATTGTGACGTTGCTAGGTTGATAGGGAAAAGGCAAACAAACGTTTTGTTCTTGTTTGTCAAGGACCGTAGTCACAAAGACGTGTGACGTTTGCCTGTCGAGAAAAAAATCATATTCCCAAATCTGTACTGAGTCCATTCTAAACCAAGAAATCCCCTGGTTATGTATTTACTTGAATATGTATCTAGAATGGCACCATCTGGCAGCCGCAAACAGGTAAGTATAAGATTATCCGAGAATTTTTTCGGTAGGATAGTCATATGATAAAAGAAAAATGGTTGGGAGAAAGTGAATGCAGTATGTCCAACCCTGAGATGAGTGGAACATCAAAAGGGAAATCTACGGGAATTTCCAACTAAGGACCTTAAATGACTTAATACTAAACAAGAAAATTTAAGTAGTAGTTCAGAATTAATAATTTGTATGAAAAAATAGAAACATTACTTCCTAATAAAAAAATATGTTTCATTATTTGCGATGTGGTAACAAAACATAAGCAACTTAAAAATACAGAGACAAGAGAATGAAAAATACCATAATTTCATAAGTACACAATAACAAAAATCCTTTTTACACCAATACAATACTTAAAATAACCATCAGGATAAATCTCGAACGAGGAATATGAATATAAAGCCAAAATTAGCAGTGTTATGATGAAAGCGATTAGTGTTAATGATAAAAATATTTTCGTTTACTCAAGAGCATATCGAATAAAATACCAAAACAACTTAATCTCTCATTTCCTTTTCATTAAAATGAAGTGATCACAAAAAATGGCATTGACTTTTAAAAACTGATACTCATGTATGAATATCTTGCAACATTGAAAAGAAATACGTTTTAATTTATTTTATTCGATAGATCTTGTTTTGAGAAATAAAAGAAAACATATAAACCCAATAGTAACATAATAATGAGTCAAAAAACAGAATTGTCTGTTCAAATTGAAGCAGGCACATAACCTATCATGATGACCTCTGTAATGTGGTCGATACATCGAAGGAGAAATGCATTTTCATCAACATCAAGGCTTTGTGCAAAATTTCAGCTTGATTGAATAACAGGAAGTTAATTTAAGCTTCCATGATTATGTACTTGGCCAAAAGCAATTTGTCCAATTAGTTTCTAGTAGAGTCCTACTGTGAACCTTATCAAGTCCTTTGAGACGCACCAATAATGGGTTTATTTGATTTCTTTTTTATTCACAATGTTCCATAGGCAAGAAAACTTTATCATGGGCTCCTAGCATCACTCGGAACGGATACTCCATTTTTCAGCGCGTGAACGTAATTTGGGACCTCAGCAACCAATAAATATTAGTTAGCTGCAGATTTTCCTGATCCCCAAGGGACAGGTTCTCATGTATTGTGCGGGCTGAGTAAACCCTGCCACACGGTATCGACGGACAAACCACGCAGGATCGTCAGAAAGCTAATTTAGTCTCATATTATAATATATTCATAATAGTTCATAGTTCCATTATTTTTTAAGAGAATTTTCTTGCCTTTGGACCATCTTGAAAGGCGGACATAAGATGTGATGTGTTAACAATAGCTTCCCGATCTTTTACTGTATGAAAAAGACAAACTTCTAATGAAGATTTTTGTCAGGAAGCTGACGTTGAAACAGCACAATTATACCCTTGATTAGATGCTGTAGCCCTCACCTGGTTGTCGTGGTTTTACTCGCCGACGAAGATCCTCCCGTGGACATGGATTCGTAGTTGTAAGACATGCAAACATCAACGCACCGCTGTTAGTTATTGTATTCTCCATCATATTACTTCAATAAAGCAGCAATTGTGTTATTTATGTGATTAGCAGGTTATTGTTTTGTGTTAAAATAGCATTAAAATCCATCCTGAAACATAGTTATAGGGATTAGATTATATTATAAATATATATACACAGCAGCATTGGCGTATAATATATCCACCTTAAAAGTAAAAAAGAATAAGTGTTGATTCACTGATTTGAGAAAACGTGAATAAAACATTTTATTGGGTGTAACTTCTCATAGTAAGTGAACTAATTATAAGGTAGTGCTCATGAACAACTTCTAAACTACAGGATGTTCTCTCGTAGAAAATAGGAAAAAGTGTTTTTACTTGAGAACCCCGCTTCAGCTTAATATGTCACTGGTATCAATATAGTATACTATACTCGTATTGATATAAACTGGTTTAGAGCAATGAAGCATCGTACGGTTCATATCTGTCGAACACAAGAGAGGTGTAGATATGTGAAATGTATTATTGTAATAAATTAATACAGTCTTTGGTAAGACAATACATTTGGCAGCGTTGATCTCTTAGTAGGAACCCGTTTTTATGAAGAAATGACAGTTTTGATAAAATAAGGTAGGTTAAGTTGATTAAAGATCAAAAATAATTTTAATTAAGTGTACCCTCCCGGGTAAAACAATTAAAATTATATAACGTACATACACAAAAAAAATGTATGAAAACTGTGTCAGTATTAAAATAATCATAAATGTAAAAATAAAAGTACAAATATTTAAGTTCATATAAAAGCGTCTATTAAATAAAAATACAATACGTATTATTCGTAGAATCGTCATGTTAACTATAAAGAAATGTGTGTGGTACATTGGCAATACTCGTAAGAACAACCGTAAATAAACGATTAATTATTTATTTTTACTCCATGGTAGATACTTAAATATGACGTCACATTTGGTCGTAAATATTCTAATGCACACATAATATTTTACTGCAGTCAACAGCTTAATTTATGATTTGGAAAATTTCATGAAAATACAGAAATGTAAAAGAAAATTATCTTCAAGTTGACTCGTTATTTCATCTTAAGATGTTTAAAAAACAAAGAATATTACTTCAAAGGACGTTGAGAGGATTTTGGGGAAGTTTCAGACAAGAACATTGGTTAGGTTTATGGATCTACACCTGTTTTCACAAATAAAGATGCCATGAGAACTTAATGATACGTGCGAACTCTGAGCGTGTGATTGGTGTTTGCATATATGTAAAAGGAGTCCCCCAAGGTTCTATCCTTGGTCCCTTTCTGTTCAATATTTTAATTAACGTTTTTCGTTAGCGTTTGTATTTGATATGTGCGTATGATATGAAAGTATTTATGTATGGATGTAGCTACTTATACATTCCTTGTTCATGAATATCTATTTATGATTATCAAAGTTGCAAACATGAACAACCAATCATACACGCAGTTCTCAAACTATTGTTTGTGATTGTCGGTATCCACATTGATATGGGTGTAATATTTATACAAAGTTATAGAGCCTTCTAATAATGGATTGCTTACATATAAGAGAATTGGGTCAACGCAAGTGCGTATACGATAAAATAGACTGATGGTATGAAATATTACTAATATCATGATGATGGGTTGGTTTTACGCTCCACTTCCTATGAAAATAGATTATATTATTTTATGTGCATGAAAGCAGTGTTTTTTTTTACAAAGGACAATGTATTTACATGGTTCCAGAAGCTTCTATAATCTCAGTTGCAAATATATATCAACATTTACGATTCATAATCACATTTAATGAATACTCACAAACAGTTCTTTGTAACGCTGGAGAGTTGCTTTCCGGGATCTGTTGTCGTGGTCTATGGGAGCTAGAGCTTCCGGAGGTTTCACCCATGTTTACCACGGGCTTCTTGAGCGGGAATGTGACGTAATGATGATGAAACTAGTTTCATCAACATCATCGTTAACTTCCCTCGATTGCGTAAATAAAATAAAAACGTATCGTTACGAATTTAGGGTTCCAAAAGTCTTTCAATTAAAAATACTGGTCTTCTTATACAGTTGTTTATTTTTTTTTAATAATTTATTTTCACAAAGATAGTCTCGATTATTCCATCACACTTGGTTTCTGTTCACTGATCAAGTTGGTTCTATGTAGTTGTAAAGCTCGTAGGATACTGGCTCTGCAAGCAACTTGCACCCTTTTTATACTCTTCAAAACAGTACAATCTAGATCTATATTCGCTAGACAGTTCCAGAAAGGCGTAGTAATCATTATTTCTCCATGCTTCAAGTATTTTATTCAATGATTCCTACCCACACATATTTATGAGGATTCTTATTGCATAGTTATAGCTAATACCTATTCTAATATTTACATAACAGTATGAACTAAATTACTCACTAAAGTGCTATCGTATATTCCATAAATTTTCGTTTTTTTTTTTTAAAATAGATTTGTGAAGAGGAGTGCAATTCACCCACCTATTCTGCCTGGCCAAAAACAGGTATTAATATCATCAATTAATAATTCGTTATTGGTTATTTTAATGAATTATTAATTAATAACTACCCAATTACATCTGTTAAACCAGGGTCAAAGTTATGGTCAAATGGCCCAAGCGGGGATCGAACCAACGTTATTTCATTCCAAATACGCTAAAACGATCGGCCCACTTGGGTCCCTCGGCCATAACACCGACGATTTGCACGATTGCAAGGATTTTTTGGTATTTTTTTTAATAATTGGGGTACAGATCTAAATAAAGTAGAATTTAATAAGTGTAACTAAAACTAACGGTATGAAAGCTCTCACATTATCTGATGTGTTAATGCACTAAACGCTCGACAACCTGGCTAATGCATTTACAGAGTAGTGTAACACATTGTAGTCGCAATCTGACAAAGTGCTTCTAATGCAACCGCCAAGGCTGCCCGCTTATATTGTAGGTGAGGGGTGGACGGGCAGGAATTATAATCCATGCATTATCGTGAGGGAGGTGCTATTGCCCTCGACCCAAATACTACATCAATTTTCCTGTACTGGTATGTTTTCTTGTGTTTCAATCCTAGGATACGTTCACGCAATGTTCACCCATCTTTTTCGTCATTTCTCCCTATGCCTATCCAAGCAATCGTAGGGGAAATCCAGCACGTAAGTAGAGTAGATAAAAATGGCATACTTACCCGAAATACAATGGACTCGAAAAATAACGATGTATTCGTCTTCTATATATATTTGGCAATGTAGATAGACAGGTAGGTCAGTTGGCAGAGAGTTCCTTCTATAACCACACTCATTTTATTAGACAAGGACTAAACAATAAAAGAAAGATAACAGAAGGACCCGGGATTTTTTAATACCACCGACCACCATTCCCATACAAGAGAATATTTCAAAAGTCATTCCCTGTTTCAGGGAAGGTCGGCAAGAGTTGCAGGGCTTATGTTCATTTGAGATTGGGTTTTTTATATTGTAGGTCCACATGCGGCATGTGTGAGCGCGAAATTATGCGTGTCTGCTTGTGGGAATGCATTTAATATGAATCTCAAATTATACATATATTTGCAGCTTAGATTTAGATTAGATTACACTTGTCCGGGCTACAGGCAAAACCGAAAATATTATACAATATTATGTAGGTAGCTTGAAATTACACTCAAACGCTACGTACTGCATTTAGCATAACCGTATACTTCGTAGTTTCACAATGCTGTTAACTAGAAAAACCCCGATCATCAGGAGTACATTTTTTATTGACAATGGGTGACGTCACATAGCCGAAAGATATTTTTAATGTTTAAAGTCCATTAAATAATTTATCCTCCAAGGAGAATTAATGTTATTATGTGTTACATAAGTGACAGAAATGACAGTTCTTGAAAAGTAGGTATGGCGTCCATACACTTCTTCGCCAACCCCTGCTCTGTTTGCTGCCAACACAGACTGCGTACACAATATCACAATGTAGGTATGTGTGTCGGTTCCACCCCATGAGTCAGACGGAAATTGTGTCAGGGACGAAGCGATATAAACTTATTCACCCCGTGGTACAGATTCTGAAACCATGAGTCACTGGTTGGGAAATACAAATGTTACAAAGAATGCTGCCAACAAATTAAGTTTCTGGAAGGTATGTTCCGATTGACTGTTACTGTATCCTGCCGCCGTTCCACTAGGTGTGTCCGGTACCTCCTCAGATGCGTCTCCACTTTTTTTCTGTCCTTGTACACCTCTTTCATCTCTTGAACATTCATCACTTTCTTCATACATACTCTTCTCTTATTATCACTCTTGAATTGAAATAGCAGTAAAGTATGTAACAATACTAACAATACGTAAAAATGTACTTGATAATATTAAATTCAATTCCATAATCCATTCATGAAAACTATAATAATAAATTATATAAGTATAACAAAAATATAGGTACGTAAATCATAGGTGATAAAAATGACAATTTCATCGTTTAAAAAATTACAACTTGCGATAAAATTCAATTTGAAATATGTAGGTAACTACTTATATTTTCGTATAAAAAACATGTTTAATTTTTCACTCTTGAAGATGATATAAAAAAGTCGCATCTCTCCGTTTTTTCTTTACATTTTCAACATCAAAACATTTTTTTTCTACTTAACGTGTACAAAACCAAACATTGATAGGGACTATTATTTCAAGCTAAAAATGTACGACTAGATACACTAGAAGAAATTATATCACAAAACCTTTGAGGGTTCTTTCCCTAGACATTCGGTAAATTCGACCGTCTCATATCGCCACCCTACCCGCAGTCCGGCGTCGGTAAACATAGCACCTCCCCAACTCCAAACTTTCAAGTTCGACAAACAGAGAACAATCAAAATGGAACGCGATATGTGTGGCGATGGATTAGAGGGGAATCAAAACGGTTTTGATTTAAAAAGTTCAAACAAGAGACGATCTCGATTTGATTTCGAGAAAATATTTGATGGTAGGAAATGAAAACACGCAGAGTCAGTACATTTTAATGTAAAAAAAACACTTGATCAGGATAAAACAAGGACAGAGTGTCACAACTTCAATACGGAATTGAATAGTTAGTTAAAAAGGCCGAGGACGTTTACAAGGCTGTAGCGCCATTGAAGAAGTTTGAAAATACAGCACACGTTTCACAACGCTGTTAACTAGAAAAAATCCCTGATTATTGGGATTTTTTTTCTTACTATGGGTGATGCCACCGAGCCGGGGGATTTTTTTATTGTGCCGAGCCCATTAAATACTGTGAAGTTAGGGGATGATCGTGGAGAAGAATGGCCAAAAAGATTGATGAACATTGCAGCAAAATATCTTCGGATTGAGACACAAGAAGATAATGTTAGTACCTGTAGGAGAAGAGGGACATTCCATCAAATTAGAAAGAAAAGATAACGCATGTTACTTAGTTGAAATAAAGATTAGAAAGGCATCCAAATAACCAAGAATTTGAAGAATTCCATTTTAAATGACATGATGGTTCCCAAATTCAATAGAAAATCAGTCACTAAAGAAATTCCACTCACCACATGACACCCATTCTGGGACAACGCAAGAATTTGGCACTTCATGTGCAGTTTATTTAAGGTTTTTTTTTTGCGAACAATGTGGATCACTGAAGAAGAATAAGATCGATTAATTATTCAAGTTTCTGACTTATCCGATGTTTGAGTAAAGATGAAATTCTCAAAGAAGCAACTCAAAAGCATTCCCATATCGTTAAAAACGTGACATTTGAACTAGAAAGCATCCGTATCTTAATTAGCTGTACAAGATACGGTTTGCAAATTGGTTGTAGCATTTTCGTGTGTGAACATTCATTTGTTTCTCTTCCTAATTAACTGAGAACCACATCATATTTTAGTAGGCTGGTGTTTGTTTGTTTGTTTTTTTTTTGCCTTGTTGATGGATCGCGTGTGTCAGCTTAGATGGATCACCCAACAGCAAATTCGTTTGGTTGTTCAGTCAATTAACACGTAAATAGACATGCGGTAGGTGTTGTTTTTCACCATGAGGCGTTAGATTTTCTCTAAGCGACTTGATACATCGATTTGCAAGCCATTTGTACTTAAATGATGCCATCTTCGATGCAACCTTCATTTACAATTGATGATTTGAAATTCGTCATTGTGGACGATGTTTGGTTCAGCAAATAAAATTTTAATTGGGAAAAACCTTCGATTGCAAGTCAAGATTATGATATCTAAAGAAAGATCTAGGAAATTAATTACAGTTGCCATCATATTGTGTGAAAAACAATGGAATGTTCAACAGATTATTTAAAAATAAAGTGCATTAGCAATTAAATTGACATATTGGTTAACCATGATAAATGAGTGTATTTTTTTAGTTTCTAAATCCTTCATCAGCCTAACTAGCATCTGATCTTGACAGCAAAAATTAGCACACTCCCGTCATGATAGTACAAAAGTCCCGATTACCATCAATCGCAACATACAGACACCCAAACTTCACAAGAGATGATAAAAGAGTAGACTGATCTTAAGTTCTTAAAGTATTTTTACTCCCCTTTACCTTTGTAAATGGGAGCAATGACTGCCTTACTCCAGACCATCCTACTAACCTACTTCGGCATTTACACAAAGCTTACATAATTCGATATGATACGGTAACATTCGAATATTTTGCAATAATGGAACCGCCACCATATATGTTGATGAATATCTGAAGGTCACCTCATTAGCCTACAATTTTCGATCACAAAAAAATATTAAATTTTGAAAAGATTTTTGTGAAACACTGTGGAAATTCATTTTAAAAAATTGATTATTTTTCAATAAAAATTAAAAAATAAAAGAAATTAAAAACTTTGTTTTATTCCACTTTTATTGTTTTTGAGTATGTTACAAACGTTTTCGGAATACCTTCCATCATCGGGTAACAACAATTACTAAAATCAAACTTAAAAATTAAGACATGGGTGTGGGATCTATTGGTGGTAAGGGAGGGGGTAGCAAGGTAGGTATGTGGGAGGGAGATGGTGAGTTTTGGGGCGGAGCTAATATTGTTAGGAGAGGAGACGTAATGGCGGGAAGTTGAATATTTAGCATATTACTTTTATTTCTATGTTTATTTATCTCTAATATTTCTAATATGTCCAACTTTCTCCCTTTTTGTACAAATGTGACTACGTTAAAAAAATCCAGGACATCATTGATGACGCATCGACATTCTGCAAACTTAAAGAAAACCCAACAGCCAAATACCAAAAACAAATAAAAGAGGTAATCAAGAAATCCAAGAAAACCATTAATGCTGATACAAAGTATGCATTATCCATTATGAACCCGAAATCCCCACAATTATATGGATTAAGCAAAATACATAAAGAAGGAAACCCACTTCGCCCAGTGGTGTCCTATGTTGATGCCCCATGCTACAAAATGGCGAAGCTTGCCAATAAAATGTTTCTCAATACGACACAATTCAAACCCACTTACGGAATCAAGAACTCCATTGAATTCTGCAACAAACTTCACAACACAAACCCTCCAAAAAACTGCAAACTAGTCTCCTTTGATGTCAAAAGCTTATTTACCAACATACCAGTGGAAGAAACTTTGGATATTATCAAATACATTCTGGATGAAAAAGAAGAAGATGAAACAATAAAAAATGAAATTTTTAATATCTTAAAAGTCTGCATAGATCAAAATTATTTTTGTTTTGAAAATACGTATTATTCTCAAACAAGCGGCTTACCAATGGGCAACCCTTTGTCACCACTTCTAGCAGATGTTTTTATGAACAATTTCGAAACTAAAATACTTCTCTCCAATAATCCCCTCGTAAGCCTAGTACATAATTATCAAAGGTACGTGGATGATATTTTCTTTACATTTGCAGGAACTAAACGCCAACTAGATAAACTCTTAGCTCTTTTTAATTCACAACATCCCAAAATAAACTTCACATGTGAGACCGGAATCAACAATAAACTCAACTTTCTCGACATAACTACATCAATAGAAGACAATAAATTCATTTTTAAAATTTACAGAAAAGACACATACACAGACACTATCATACATGCACAGTCAAATCATCCCATTCCACACAAAATGGCGGCATTCAACTCAATGATTCACAGATTATTATCCATTCCTCTTACGTCACAAAACTACACTATTGAAGAAAATACTATACTCAACATTGCAATAAACAACGGCTACAACCAAAACACAATTAAAAATATTATTAAAAAGAAGAAAAGAACATTCACCATTCAAAAATACATCTATTATAAAGTGCCTGAAAACGGTGAAGAGACGAAACCATGGAGAAGGATTTTATACACAGGGAAGCTCACAACAGACCTTGTAAAGATATGTAAAAAAGACAATTTTAAAGCAGCATTTTACACTAGCTCTAATATTAAAAAGTACATCCTTAATAACAAATCAAAACTGCCGCAAAAAGACTACAGTGGAGTTTACAAAATAAAATGTAATGATTGCGATATGTTCTACATTGGCCAATCAGGTAGAAAAATATCTGAAAGGTTTATGGAGCATAAAAAAGCAATCAAAAACGTTTTGATTCACTCTGAAATAGGAGAACACGCGAGAGAAAAAGGACACAGTTTTAATATAGATAATTTAGAATTAATAAATAGCTGCCAAAAAGGGAGAAAGTTGGACATATTAGAAATATTAGAGATAAATAAACATAGAAATAAAAGTAATATGCTAAATATTCAACTTCCCGCCATTACGTCTCCTCTCCTAACAATATTAGCTCCGCCCCAAAACTCACCATCTCCCTCCCACATACCTACCTTGCTACCCCCTCCCTTACCACCAATAGATCCCACACCCATGTCTTAATTTTTAAGTTTGATTTTAGTAATTGTTGTTACCCGATGATGGAAGGTATTCCGAAAACGTTTGTAACATACTCAAAAACAATAAAAGTGGAATAAAACAAAGTTTTTAATTTCTTTTATTTTTTAATTTTTATTGAAAAATAATCAATTTTTTAAAATGAATTTCCACAGTGTTTCACAAAAATCTTTTCAAAATTTATTATCTGCTTGTACGGCAACAAAAGTGAATAAATTTCTAAAATTTAAACTTAAAGAGAGACTTTTATCTTTAAAAATATACTTTAACCAAGAATGCCTTAAAAACAAAGTGTTTCCCAACTATACTTCAGCTTTAAAGTGTAAAAATAGTTCAGTGTCCGCTCAAAAAGCGCTAGAAATCAGTAAAACAAAGTGGATAAAAACTGAAATACAAAACGCGTACAGAATACAAAGCAATCTTAAAATGTATATTTATTTCTTACACACAGAACTAACTGCAAATCTTCACAATATTGAATGGAACATTATTGAAGACAAAGTCTATCAAATAGTGAGTGAAAAAGCAACCCAAAAGAAAAAAATACTCGATAAAAAGTTAAACAACCTGATTTCAAAATTAAAAACAACCAACAATATAACTGTTAACCCTCCGACTGATGAAAATCAAAAGTTTTATAATCGAGTCATAAATCTGACTAATGAAAATATAGATGTAAAATTTATTAATCTCCTTCAAAAGGGATTAAAGTTCAATTTGGATCAATCAAAGTCGAACAACAGTGAATTAAAAAACTTGATAATTGATTTTGAAATGACAACTAACTATTTTACTAAATACAAATGTGCAAAGGTGATAAATAAATACCGCCAATTAAATAAAGCTGGAAATAAAAAATGTAACACTACAAATGATTTGAACACAATAAAACAGTTTGTGGAATTTATGGACAATAATAATATAATGTGTACAAAAGCCGATAAAGGCAACAGCATTGTAATTTTGTACAAATGTGACTACGTTAAAAAAATCCAGGACATCATTGATGACGCATCGACATTCTGCAAACTTAAAGAAAACCCAACAGCCAAATACCAAAAACAAATAAAAGAGGTAATCAAGAAATCCAAGAAAACCATTAATGCTGATACAAAGTATACATTATCCATTATGAACCCGAAATCCCCACAATTATATGGATTAAGCAAAATACATAAAGAAGGAAACCCACTTCGCCCAGTGGTGTCCTATGTTGATGCCCCATGCTACAAAATGGCGAAGCTTGCCAATAAAATGTTTCTCAATACGACACAATTCAAACCCACTTACGGAATCAAGAACTCCATTGAATTCTGCAACAAACTTCACAACACAAACCCTCCAAAAAACTGCAAACTAGTCTCCTTTGATGTCAAAAGCTTATTTACCAACATACCAGTGGAAGAAACTTTGGATATTATCAAATACATTCTGGATGAAAAAGAAGAAGATGAAACAATAAAAAATGAAATTTTTAATATCTTAAAAGTCTGCATAGATCAAAATTATTTTTGTTTTGAAAATACGTATTATTCTCAAACAAGCGGCTTACCAATGGGCAACCCTTTGTCACCACTTCTAGCAGATGTTTTTATGAACAATTTCGAAACTAAAATACTTCTCTCCAATAATCCCCTCGTAAGCCTAGTACATAATTATCAAAGGTACGTGGATGATATTTTCTTTACATTTGCAGGAACTAAACGCCAACTAGATAAACTCTTAGCTCTTTTTAATTCACAACATCCCAAAATAAACTTCACATGTGAGACCGGAATCAACAATAAACTCAACTTTCTCGACATAACTACATCAATAGAAGACAATAAATTCATTTTTAAAATTTACAGAAAAGACACATACACAGACACTATCATACATGCACAGTCAAATCATCCCATTCCACACAAAATGGCGGCATTCAACTCAATGATTCACAGATTATTATCCATTCCTCTTACGTCACAAAACTACACTATTGAAGAAAATACTATACTCAACATTGCAATAAACAACGGCTACAACCAAAACACAATTAAAAATATTATTAAAAAGAAGAAAAGAACATTCACCATTCAAAAATACATCTATTATAAAGTGCCTGAAAACGGTGAAGAGACGAAACCATGGAGAAGGATTTTATACACAGGGAAGCTCACAACAGACCTTGTAAAGATATGTAAAAAAGACAATTTTAAAGCAGCATTTTACACTAGCTCTAATATTAAAAAGTACATCCTTAATAACAAATCAAAACTGCCGCAAAAAGACTACAGTGGAGTTTACAAAATAAAATGTAATGATTGCGATATGTTCTACATTGGCCAATCAGGTAGAAAAATATCTGAAAGGTTTATGGAGCATAAAAAAGCAATCAAAAACGTTTTGATTCACTCTGAAATAGGAGAACACGCGAGAGAAAAAGGACACAGTTTTAATATAGATAATTTAGAATTAATAAATAGCTGCCAAAAAGGGAGAAAGTTGGACATATTAGAAATATTAGAGATAAATAAACATAGAAATAAAAGTAATATGCTAAATATTCAACTTCCCGCCATTACGTCTCCTCTCCTAACAATATTAGCTCCGCCCCAAAACTCACCATCTCCCTCCCACATACCTACCTTGCTACCCCCTCCCTTACCACCAATAGATCCCACACCCATGTCTTAATTTTTAAGTTTGATTTTAGTAATTGTTGTTACCCGATGATGGAAGGTATTCCGAAAACGTTTGTAACATACTCAAAAACAATAAAAGTGGAATAAAACAAAGTTTTTAATTTCTTTTATTTTTTAATTTTTATTGAAAAATAATCAATTTTTTAAAATGAATTTCCACAGTGTTTCACAAAAATCTTTTCAAAATTTACTATTATGTCTATGTGACTAGGATCCATGGCAAACAATAATAAAATATCAGTGAGCCTTTTTGCCCACTGTGTGATACCATTTTTTTGTAGAATTTATGTCCGGTCCATTAGATTGTATTAAATAGGTATAAAAATGATCTGTCAGATAGTTACATCTAATCTAATCTAAGTTGCAAAGATATTTAACACTGGGGATTCACATTACATGCATTCTCAGATGCAGACACATTCCTTGACTTATAGGTTGGTATGCGGCTGACCACCCATGCTGTAAAAATGGTTCACTTTGCCAATGTCACCCCTGTTACAGGGAAGGACGGCAAGAGTTGCAGGGTGTATGTCCATTTGAGATTTGGTTTTTAAGTAGTGGGTTCACATGAGGCATGTGCAAGCGCGAACTTGTACATGTCTGGTTGTGGGAATGCATGTAATGTGAATCTCCAATGTAACATATCTTTGCAACTTAGATTAGATTAGAGACACAAACGTCCGAGGGAGCCCCCTCCCTCCCTCCCCCATACCCTCACACAATGACACCCTCTAAGATGATTCCGTACTAAGCCATTTAGTATTAATTGAACCACCTGACGATGCAAACGGATGTTTGCGAAACCGGTTGTGATATAAAAATATATATACTCACGTAATCGAAAACAAAGCTGTTTTTCTTTTATTCTTACAAAATTTTAATTTAAAATTTACAAAAATTTGAAAAACTTGAGAAGCCCTAGCCCTAGCCGTCAGCATTACAGATCAATCGCCATTTTCTTCTGTCCTTACATACTTCTTTCATTTCATCCATACCTTTCTCGGTCTTCTTCTACCACCACATCCATCTACTCTTGCAACATATACTTTCTTCGTCAGTCTTTCCTCATTCATTCTCTTCATATATCCGAGCCATCTTAACAAACTTCTTTTAATCTTCACTTTCGCATTTTCTCTTGCACCAAATTCTTCTCTAACAAAATCATTCTTCGCCCTATCACTCCGTTTTTTCCCAATCATGCTTCTTAGAAAATCCATTTCAACATAAGCCATACATTTCCAAAAGCCGCTATCTCCAATAATAGAGTCAAGAATAAACTGGTTGACATAAGTGAGGAAATACAAATTAACCTGATGAGCAACAATCCTGAATAATGAATACTTTATCAATGGGAGAATAAATTTCAAACATGAAAACAAAGAAAATAAGTTCATTACCGTATCAGCAGGCATAGGAAGCAAAGGATGTCTCTCTAGCAATCTCCCTAGAGACCCAGTCGATGGCCTCTTACTTAGATCACTCGCAGTTGGCCTTGAAGATTCATTATCTCCTCTAGGTGCGTCCCCAGGAGTCTGCCTGGTCATTTCACTTAAAGAGCGAGGAATCTCCAAGTTAGACTTGGCGTGGTCATTAGAGGAAACATTCCGAGAAATCAACACATTCTCATTCCCGACAAAACGCAAAATATTCTCCTTGGAAAGCCTCGCGGATATGTTGTCTTTGTGCCGCATCTCCTCATTAGGTAATAGCATTTTTACGATTGGTTCGTTGGCGGGTAATCTTTGGCTGTGCGACATGGATGTATTGAGGCTATTGTTGATCCTAGAGTTGGAATTGTTGGAGTTGTGTCTGGGCATGTCTTCAGTGGGAGTCCTGTATGCGTTGGACATCTTGGGCTGTGAGGAAGACTGTCTCTGCTTTAAGTGCATGAAGTTGGAGCTTTCTAAGGGTTGGTCGTCCAACACGCTCAGCATGCGAGGTA
>OX637339.1:10239280-10558655 GCA_951799405.1 Agapetus fuscipes
AATATTATTTCTGACAATTTAGATCGTGCTTCATCGTCGAAGAAACGAAACGTCTTCAGGTGACTTCAAATACGGCTTCGACGACACGTTGCGAAACACATTCTGATCTACAACTAGTCTCGTAAAATCAGCTTTTAATTGTATTTAAAAAAAAAAACCGATGTCAATGACAATGCATTATCAAAAAAAAAAACCCTTAATATGAAAAAATCCCTTGATAAACATTGCAGGGGTCATCATTCATCACCGAGAGCGAAAGTCGAAAGAATAATTCCTTGACTAAACAAACAACCTTCGATGTAATCCAGCAGGTTTTAAAGATCGAATCGCCGCGCCGCTGAAACTCGAGGTTCATGTATGTATATATTGCCATGTTTATATGTACCTACCCACATTTTAATAGCGTGGGTGGAATCCGATGTTGTGAGGCAATCATAATTTTAAATCGCAGCCTTGTTCAAGCCCATACACGGCGCCGACCTGGATCTAAAGTGACGTCACCCAACACAATACCGACTCTTGAGCCTTCTAGAATAGAGTGTATTCTAACAATTAGTTGGCATGGTATGGCTCATGGCTTCGGCATGGTCCGTCTGTGCCGCGTCACAGAATTAATTAAGCTCCATGTGGGATCGAGTGATGTCTACATCGTCAAATAGGGCTACCGACGCCATAAATGGAACATGTAAACAGAATCACAATTCTGTGGACCCAAAACTAGCTCGCGGCATTGAAGCACAGTGTGAGACAGAATTATCAGCTACACCTGTCAAGCACAACATAATACTCCAAATCATGTGAAAATCCTATGTTTTATTGCTTTCTCCATCTTGTTCGACTTCCGATAATAACGCATACCGTGATCGTCTAACAATAATACCTTTTTGTTTCTAAATTGTCAAATTTACTGGCCATCACAATCGCAACGTGTGCGCATGATTTCCACGCAGAGACGAAATTTTAATAAAAATGACACATCTGTACATTTTGCCTGTTCACAGAATGGTGATACTCGTAGTATCATTTTTCGCTTTCTATCTAACGAAGATTTGTGTTGAGGTAGGTTGAAATGGATATAGTGTCAAAATAGTTTCGTCTCGACATTAATATTATAGCTCAACGATACCGTCTTTTGAGCATTCTAGAACAGTGTAATCTAATAAGTTGGCATAGTATGGCTCATGGTTCGTCTGTGCCGCGTTACAGAATTAGTAACCATGTGGGATCGAGTGATGTCTACATCGTCAAATAGGGCTACCGACGCCATAAACGGAACAATGTAAACAGAATCACAACAAACACATGGTTTACAACATGACATTTGTGAAATGCGAAGCCGTAATGAACCATAATAATATGTAAGAGCAACAAGTGACATTCGGATATTTATTAAAATATTGAAAAGGCGTGCCATTGCTTTAAATAATGTATTTATCTTTCAATCATCATAGTGCACCTAGATGGTGACCCCTGCATAGGGGTTTGAATGAATGTGTTTAAGTTCAATGTGATTAAATCTACCATCATCGCCAAGTTAAATTTTCGTGAAAGATAGGATTGTAAGTTTGTAACCCTTTCATAGCGATGTATTGAACTGTTTTATAGACTACGACCGTAAACACAATAATGGCAAAAAAGAAAATTCTTTCAACTTTTCCTGATTTTCTGACAACCGAAAACGTATCTACGTTATTTGTGTTGATACATTAAAAAAACAGTGACAATAAACAGGATTAAACAAAAACTTGTAATTTCTCTGTATCTTTTGGAAACAAAACATAAAATAAACTACCGAAACAAAAGCAATCACAAGGTCAGGAAAATAATTGACAAAGCATATATTTCAATTTTGCAGACACTAACTACACACATTTTCCATTTGTGGTGACCCTGTGTGGATTGAGTCCATGTATGTGTATTGTGTGGAAACAGAGGAAATTGACGCTTCCGTAAATAAAGCGCTTCCAACACCATAAAAACTTTATTACCGTTTAACAGTTGCATTCGTTTACAGTGTTTTGGTACACTTTTGTTTAGTCAATTACACCATCTTTTGAATCTCGTATCATTTTCACTTCTTCCTTGAACAGCGCCGTTAGAAACGTTTCCTCCACATTTCGGATGCCAGTCCACTCCCTTATATTTCCCAACCCAGACATCTGTCTGCTAACAGGCCCTCGTCATCCCTCAATTTTCCCCGTCAATATAAGTTGAAGGTGCTATTTTTATGTGTAAGTATGCCCCAGATGCGAGATATTCCGAGTTTTGACATTTAATAACATCAACTCTAGCTCGCCTCAGGACTTCTGTATTGGTTACCGTATCTGACCAAGGAATTTTGAGTATTCGGCGATATATTTCACATCCAGTGGGCGGCTACATCTAGGCGTGATCATCTCCTGACAACACGCGCACCACTCTCCATTGGGGGACAGCTGATTCAGCCGTCGGATTCAGTGAGACTTCTAGGAGTCACGCTGGATCGGAGCCTCACAATGGAAGAGCAGTTGAATAACACGGTATCCTCCTCGTTTTTTGAACTTCGCCAGATAAAGGCAATCAGGAGATGTTTACCATCAGGGGCGGTCAAAACCCTGGTTAACGCTTTTGTGATGTCTCAGGTTGACTATTGCTCAACGCTGTATATAGGTCAGCCGAAAAAACAGTTCAGCCGGCTTCAATCTGTGCTGAACTCCGCAGCAAGACTCATATTCGGGATGTCTAAATTTAACAATATTACTCCATTGTTGAAAAAACTGCATTGGCTTCGTTTTCCGGAGAGGGTGGTCTACCGTGTTTGTCTGATGGTTTACAAAGCTGTCAATGGTATGGCTCCTTCATACTTGTCTGACATGTTCTCACGTGTTGAGAAAGATTTGAGACGCCAAACTCTCAGATCTGCGGAGTGTGGGGTGGTTGACTTAGTCCAGCCGTCACGTCAGACACGCACTAATTTTGGGGACCGTGCTTTCCGGTTTGCGGGCCCAATGGAGTGGAACAGACTACCACCTAATGTGAGGAAGGCAGAAACTGTTGGTGTCTTTAAAGGAGCACTAAAGACGCATCTTTACAAAAAATCTTATCCGTGATTTGAGAGGGCCCTTGAGGTGTGACACACACAAAAACGGCGCTCTTTTATTATGTGTACCTTATAAATAAATTATCCTTGTATATATATATATATATATATATATATTTAATTTTAAGTTTTCACGGATATTATACATGTTGATAGGTTTTCGGGTAATCCGTTAATTTGCTATTTTATAGCCGACGTTTCGAACACAGATAGAGAAGAACCCCCAAAAATCCGAGGAATAGCCTTTCTCCCATTTGTTCAGGGAACAACCGATAAAATTGGCCGCATGCTGAGAAAATTCGACATTCAACCTATTTTCAATACGCAAAGAAAAATATCTTCTATGCTGAGAGGCGTCAAAGATGAAATCCCACTCGAAGCTCATGGAGTGTACGAAATACCATGTGCGGACTGCGAAAAAACATACATTGGAAAGACCAACAGGAGGACATCAGCACGAGTAGCAGAGCACAGAGTGGATGTTAAAAACAGAAAGACAACCTCCACCCTAGCACATCACACTATGACGGAAGGCCACGCCATCGATTTCGAGGGAACGCGAGTTTTGTCCAAACTCAATGTTGAGGCAGACAGGACATATAGAGAAGCTCTAGAAATTCTCAGAAGGAAGCATGCCATGAATTCCAGAGATGACTCAGCTCGCCTAAGCAATGCATGGAGGCCTCTAGTAACCCCTATAGCCTCGTCCAGGAAAGAGAAAGCTACTCCTAACAATACACCAGGTACTCGCCCGCCCCCCACTACACCCCCTCAGCAACTGCATCGCATGACAACAAGACAAAAGAAAAGAGAAATGCAGCCCCCCCCCCCCCCCCCCCTCCTCAACCCGCCCAGCACTGACCCGCAACAAAACACATCACAAATCAGTCGAAGGCCAACCCTACACACAGAAGGACCGCCCTGATGAAGGATCGTGATACCGATCCGAAACGTCGGCTATAAAATAGCAAATTAACGGATTACCCGAAAACCTATCAACATATATATATATATATATATATCCAAATTATAATAAAACAGACAATACACAATATTTTATCATTCCCTGGTGAAGTTTCAAATTTATTTTATCATTACAGACGAGTAATTCAAGTCATATTATGTTAAAGGAGTCCTTTGTTGTTTTTTACATTGAAATTTCACGGTTTTGTGGTTCCCTACAATGGTGACACTCACAGGAAGTCAGCGACCGATTAAAAATGCATTTAAACCTCTTCTGAGATAGCTCTGTCCGTCTGTCTACCAACATTTCAAATCTTGGTTCCACCACGTATATAAATTTGAATAGTTCATACAAATTACTACTCGCCTTCTTATTCAGCCATTTTCCAGCTGCTGCAGGCTTCTTCAATATATTTCCAGGCTTCTCTTTCCTACGTCAGTCTTACCCAACTCTTATCCACGACAGAATTACTGGTGAGTTCTTGTACTTTTATCCCAGTCTTCACTCTCCAATCCTTATCCCTGGATGGTCTGTGACTGTGATGGATTGCTTCGAGCAGCTCGCTCATACACGCGGAGTGTTTTAAAAATTAAATCCAGCACGCCTTCATAACGTCTTTTGGTGAAATTAAAATGGTATTTTAAGGTTCTTTGTCAAGATTTTTGATCACAGCTTTGATCTCTTTAATTTCGCTTCAGATAACTCTTATGACTTTCTAGCTAGAGCTGGAAGTTACGGTCGTTTTGCTCATGTCTGCGATGGGCTTCTTCAGCGTGATGGCCAAGCGATGTGTTGTTGATGAAACTGTTAAAAAAAGAATCCCATCGCAGATATGGGTGAAACCTCCGGAAGCTTCAGCTCCAACTCCGATAGACCACGTCAAAAATTCCGGAAAGAATCTCCCCAATGATACTTAATCCAGTGGAAATAAGTGCAAAGAATGGTTCAATCAAATATGCGACATTCCAAATGATCTGCTGAGTGAGAAAAATAGAAGAGATGGGGAGACAGAATAAGCGTAGACACATCTGTGCCAAGATGAATGGCAACTGGAAACAGTTGAGTTATATTATGCTGTGTGTAAAAATATTTAATGACATTTTGACTTAAAATTTTAATAAAAATGACCCTTGCGAATATTATTTTTTTGGCCGGACGTCTTTTCAAAGACTCTTTGTTGGTTTTTCTTGTGTTCCGATCCGACCACTTAGCGGACCATAATGCGCCTTCTGTCGTCCCGTGATTTTGGCCAGTCATCCAATCCACTCTTGTAATTGATTAAACATTCCTCTCGTCTACTTTGCGGTTCGGACTTAGTGGATAAACATAAAAGGAGCGACGTTCAATGCACTCTTCTAGCCGAATCGGCTACTTGGAAATGCGGGAGATATCATCCACTTACTTACATGAAATCGTGAAGAAATTATATAGGCACTTAGATAAAAATATGTAAGGAAGTACGTCTTGTACTTATAATGTTTATTGACCTAACGGCATTTTTCTTGGGAAGCATTAATTTTATCAGCGAAAAACGTCATACAAGTTTGTATTTTTACAAGTTTTTTGTAAGCATGAATATTTAGGGATACATTCTTAAAGGAAAAACAGTTGAAAATACTAATGATTACAGAAATTGATAATTTAAAAGAGGATGGCGACCAGCAGAAGCAAATGGGTAGCACAATGCACTGCCTTTTAAAAAATTAAAGAAAGATAACCACCATGGTACAGAAATAAGATTTATTCTAGAAACTACATATTTCCAACGATGGCTTCGATAAAAATACGTTAATAAATATGTTTTGAATCGATTAATCATCGGTGTAGGCATATTTTGAAATGGTAGACGCCAATCTTTTCTGTTCGGGTGTGCATTCCGTACATGTTTTTAACGATCGTCGCTGACGGAATTAGCGACCGAATCTGTCATCGTGATCGTCCAATCAAACGTGCGATTAGACGCTATCCCACCTCGCGTTGGCATTCGTGACACCATGTGGGCAAAGGGGAACCAAACACTGAACACGAGCAAGCCAAAAATATGAATGATTTTTTGGGAAGAGTGACGAATCGAACGGAAGGACGCGGCATATTTTCTGCAACAGCTGCCGGATGTGAAATGTTTTGCGAATATGAAAATTCATAGTTGTTAATATTACCTATGGTTTATTCTGCGCTACAGTTCTGAGACATGGAGCCTAAAAGTGAATTCGATGAATTGCTTGGAGGCATTTGAAATGTGGATTTATACACGAACGCTTCGTAGTCCTTTGAATGTCAGGGTCATAAATGTAGGTGTGCTTAAAACGGACAGAGAACCTCATGTCAACCTCATATCTGGGGCGTATATTGCTCGGAAAAAAGTACCAACTTCTGTAATTAATAACGTCAGACAAAAAAGAGAGGCGCCATTCCATTATGTCTCGTTTTTTCTGCCCTTCCACACTTCTGTCGTAGCTCACTTTATGAATTATTTATCATTTTTCTCAATACAGATTCCGGCCATTCGCAATCTCGCTTATTCTATTCAATCCATTCGTTCGACATTCCACTCTTTTTGTTCCTTGACATTATAGGTTGGTATGCGGCTGACCACCCATACTGTAAAAAATGGTTCACTTTGCCAATGTCACCCCTGTTTCAGGGAAGGACGGCAAGAGTTGCAGGGCTTATTTTCATTTGAGATTGGGTTTTTATATTGTAGGTCCACATGCGGCATGTGTTAGCGCGAAATTATACATGTCTGCTTGTGGGAATGCATTTAATATAAATCTTAAATGCTATATATATTTGCAGCTTAGATTAGATTTGTCATATGTTCATCATCCATTCTTTCTAGATGCTCAAACCATTTTCTTGTTATACCTTCTCTTTTGTACTTTCACTTTATTTTTCTATTTTAATTTGATGTAGGTCCCTATCAACCTATCATACCTGGATGAAGGTACACATAATTAAAGGGCGCCGTTTTCATGTGTGTCACGCTTCAAGGATCCTGTCAAATCACGGTCGATATATCAGAGAAAAAAAGACATAGCAATGCATTTTCACCAACATCGATTTGGCGTGATTTTATTTTCAATTCGATTTGCAAATCTACTTTTATACCTATTTGAAAATGGGTGCTCCATTCGGTACAAAGAGAGAATCGTGATTGCAAAAGTAGATAATAAAAGTACGGTTCTTGGAAATGTGAATTCACCGGATTTATCTACCAATACACCCGCTAGTAGAAAGGAATAACTGTTTTCTGTTTTGTTGCCGGTACAATACCGCGATAGGTTATTGTTATTGTCTGCCCAAAAACCGGAACGCGAGTCTAAGATCTATAAATAAATACATTATTAATACAGCTGCGCTCCGATCCAACCAAAATCCAACCTATTCACCGAAAGAGAACGGGGGAAGTAGAGACTCGAATATCAGATTTTGTAGACTGAGAGGCTTTATTTTCTTGAGCGCTTTCGGTGTTATCACTTTCATTATCAAGTATAGTACAGATTTTCTCTTGATAATGGTGTGATAACTCCGAAAGCGGTCAAGATAATAAATCAACTCGTGTAGGCTGTACTTTTTTACATTCTTAATTAAGAATTGTATTAGGAATATACTGTAATATAATGTCAAGTTTTAACTTATTAATAAAAACATGCCGCACGTAAATTTACAACATAAAAATCCAATCTCAATTGAACATTAACTCTGAAACTCTTGCCGACCTTCCCTGAAACAGGGGTGACAGTGGCAAAGTGAACCATTTTTACAGTATGGGTGGTTAGCCTCGTACCAACCTGAAAATGAATTAAATAATGCAGCTTAAATTCAGATAAAGCGTCCAATTTCAGCAGTCCGAAGGACTGTTATAAAGTATTGTTTTCGTCCGAAAAAAATATTTCGAGGTTTCAACGGAAATGAGTTGTCCTGCACCAGGACATGCAAAAAAACCTAATTTGTCGAACCTGTCCGTCCGTCCGTATGGATGTACATATGTATGTATGTACATATGTAAAAAATGTATGTCCCAGCCGGAACTTCTAATCGCAGAGACACCAATTTTTGGATTTAGAGAATTGACAACCACAGATTTTGATGGGCCGACCGGCATGGCACCAACCTGAAAATGCAAGATGGCTGACATACAAAAAAAACATAAAATTGCACTTTTCTCAAAAACGGCTCTAACGATTTTCTTTAAAATTTCTGTGTGGTCGTTGCTTAAATTGTCGCGAAGAAAATTTGTTATGGCAACACTCTTGCCAACCTGCGTCTATGAGTTGCCATATGAAAGAAAAAAACGATTGGGATTATCTCGGAAATGGCTGGGTTGACAAAAAAATAATAATCCACAATATTACGCGCAATATTAATTTCTACAAAAAAATTAAAAACACTTAAAAAACATAAATACCTAAAGTACCGTTTACACGATCTCAAATTTTTTATCGAAAATATTAAAAAGACCCATGAAAACGCAATTTTTTAATACTTAACTTTTTTTAAGTTCGTAAGAAAGATTTTTTTTTATACTTGTTTGAAAAATAGATTTTTCTTCACTATTTGGAGAATTCAAGATGGCTTCCGAAGAGCTGAAAATTTCAAATGCGATTTTCTCAAAAACGGCTCCAACAATTTTTTTAAAACTTTCAGTGAACTAATTGCTTGACACATAATTACCATATTTAGTTATGGCAACATTCTTGCTAATCTGCGTCTATGAGCTGCCATATGAAAAAAATAAACAATTGTGATTTTCTCAGAAGTGAAAGCGTTGAAAAAATAATAATGTTCTACAATATTATACATCACTTACAATTCTATAAAAAAAAAATTAAAAATTTAGAAAAAAATAATGTAAAGGACCGTTTACATGGTATCAAAAATTGAAATTAAAAGGCTACAAAAACCCATCAGAACGCAAAAAACTTTTATATTTCTTAACTTTAACAGAAAGAACTCTTTTATCACTATAATTCATAGTGAAACATTTTTAAAATTTTAGAAAATTCAAGATGGCTTCCGAACAGCTGAAAGTTTCAAATGGGATTTTCTCAAAAACGGCTCCTACGATTTTCTTTATTTTTTTTGCATAATCGTCATTATAATACTGCTATGTAACAACAATAACCATTGCCTCATAATTTTCTTTGTTTTGGGGGCTGCCATACAAGAGAAAAAAATAATTTAAAATTTCTCGGCAGAGAAAGGGTTAACTAAAAAATAATGTTCTACAATTGAAAAGCTCTTATATATACCTACATACATTAATCAATACTTTTTTCAAAAATATATTATAAGGTGTAGCCACCATACAAAGTGACAAATTTCCATACAAAAAATAAAATAATATTCTTGGTACTAAAACGCCTAATATAAAATACTAGACTACGAGTCTTAAAATTTAGTAAGTACCCATAATAATCAATCATAACTTTACAATATATTTATGAAAAGTATACCCACCAAACAAAGTGTTAGTTTTGATACAAACGGGATCAATGATAATAGTGCAAAAAGACGATTACTTAAATAGGTTAGCTTCATTACTTACACACAACTAAATGTTTTGTTATGAAAATTGACTATGACCTAAACATAACCGTATTTTATGCTATAAAGTCATGTGCAGTCCACTGTACAATTTATTTTTTATTATCGTCTTCATCGGTAAGTTGCAAGCTCGGTCAATCACGATCTCAGATAAGCGAGTTTCTACTGTGTTGTTTGTCCATCAAATATGAAAAAAGCATTATCGACTAAATAAATTTATGTTTTTTTTCCTACAAGACTTTTCGAGAAATCGCGTTTTAGTATATTAGCCAATTTATTCAATGACTCCCTTGTTACAGTCTTACATTACAACTGAATAATATATAATCGTCATGTATAGATTACAGTTCCGCTGGAACAAGACATTGCGTCTACTCTCCACGATTGCGTAAATCGAAAAAATGAATGAAAACTACATCACTCTCTAGTGCCGTCACATATATCATACATTTCTATTTACGCATTCTAGGTGAAATTTAGCGCAATGTTTTATACTCGGGGTACAGCTGATATCGTCCACACAACACAAGGTAAGTAGCTACTTTTATTGATTATTTTTATGACATGCCTACAGAGGTTCAGATTGAAAATTCTGGGGGCCCTGGTGCGGATTAGAACTTGGCTCCCCTTAAATAAAATAAAATATATCTGCCCAATGCAATAGATCCATGTGATCTTTAAGAAGGAAGAAGAAGAATAAGAAGGCAACGATGTATTTTATGCCATACACAGATGAATAGCTGTTTTTGGTGCCCCCGCGATCAAGGGAAATTACTAAAGAAATGTCTGTTGATTTTTTTACTTATTTAACAATAGTTTTTGGGACATATGTGACCAAAGCGACATGTTCTCCGATGTTTTTCTTGCTAATCAACATTATTTGCTCCTTCCGCAATCCAGGGCCTCTAAAGTCTAAAGAGAAGCCTTTGGGGGGCCTTGGCCGCGGGGGCCTTGGTGCTATCGCACCGCTCGTACCGCCCTTACACCAGGACTGTACCTACGCAATAAAAGCTTCATTGTTAATTGACGCACATTGTGTTATGCTCGTGGTCTACCATTTTTTTTCCCTATAATTAGGAATTTCACCAGTCGGACTAAAATATTTAAGGTCAGGGACGTGCACAGCAATTCAGTCATGGATAGGCAACAATATGGATTTATTCCAATTTCCAAAAAGAGAAGAAAATTAATCTATCGTAAAAAAACTGCGCTAATACATGATAATGTCTCTACCTTGCGTTTTAAGGCCTCTTTAAGTTTAATCTAAGATATTAGATTTAGAATCGAATCCGTTATGTTTTAATTTAAGTACGGCAACAACTATTGGTCTTTATTGAGGTTTCCCTACTGTTACAAAGTCTATCTTCAGTTTCGTGACTGAATTAATTACTTGTACCAAGAAAACAATGAGTCGTGAGCTACAAAAATAAAACTCCACGTTCAAACACAGCCATAGCGTTTTACTTAATATGTATGAAAACTAAAACGCTCAATAAAGGCACTGTTATGGTTTCAATTTTTTTAAGGAAAAACTCTATGATTGAGTTTACACGTTATGTAAAACTCAGAGTACAGGATTAACTAGCTAGGTTAAAATTTACTGTTAGGTACTGTTATATTCTGTCTGCTGCCTTAGTCACGATGGCTGTCTGTCCAAATTTTCATCAATAATTTTAATTAATTGTCTCTGTAAATGATAATAAAAGGAGTGTCCAACTGAGGCGGCTGGACGACATCAAGGGAACTGCGGATCGGGGATGGCTGAACACAGCAGCGGATGGAAAGGCATGAAGAAGACAGGAGGAGCCTACGTCCAGGACTGGACTAAGAAAGACTGAGTAAGAAGAAGTATCAATATCGCACGCAGCACATGAGCAAAAGAGGAAACAGCTGATAATAAATAATAATAATATTAGGATGATTTATTTGGTGAGCGCTGTTTTTTTTGTGTATCACACCTCAAGAGCCCTCTGCGAGCTTGGTCGTCGCTGTAGAAAGCGCCAATTCTCAAGCAAGACCCAGTTGTTGTAAGGTTGGATGGACCTTTCAGTGACCGGTCTTTGGTAAAGATTTATGAATTTTTCAACTCAGCGAAGAGCACATTCGAAATATAAATGGTATATTTTGTGTGCTCCGCCGGGATCCGAATCCACAACCTTCCATTTACGAGTCCGAAGTGTTGCCACTACGGACTACGGACCGGTCCAAGATGCCAACGACACGCGGTGTACCTGAGCGGTCACCCATCCAAGTACTGTCCGCGCCCAATGTTGCTTAGCTGATATGTGATATTATGACGTGGACCAATGTGTGGCAATACTAGCGCCTTTTTAAAAGAACAGCCGGCTATCAATGGTGCACACCTTCTTAAATTCTCCTAGCCTCAGTCTCACCCATCCACGTTTTTCTTTTCATAAAAATTAAATGCTGATCGTTGGTAGACGCATCACTCGAGAAATGCAATTTGGCTGTTTTTTTTTGGCTTGAAATTAAGTAAATGGTTACAACAACAAAAAATAACAACTTATCGCGGAAGATTCTCAAATTTGTGAAAAACTGAAAATTCCTTTTGAATGTTTTTGTCGGTCACTATAAAATCGATTTCAATTTGAACAGGAGAATGTATGTGGGTAATTAAATACAAATAAATTGATGCCCCAAAAAGCTTGAATGTTTTTTAGCAGATTGCAGAACTGCAATGGTGTTAATGATGATTGACAAGGAATAAGTGTGATCAAGGAGGTCTGCTTTTTTCGTCGCATTGTAAACGATCCAGAGAAATCGGACAAGGCTGTTTGGTTCGCTTTTTGGAATCGAGACTTAAAAAAACACGGGGCAGGTTCCCGTATAAGGAGAAACGGCAATGACGATTTGGAAACGCGGTGTGGGATGTAGACACAAGCGGGCGGACTGGAAACCTCTAGAAAGTCATTTCCATAAACTTATTTAAATAAATGTTTCATCAACACGTTAAAAAGTCAAGTGGGTTTCGATATCGCGAGGAAAAGGGTGCATTGAAAGCTCAGACTAGATGCATTCTACCAGATTTATATATGGTGTGTCTATGGATTACCGGGTCAGAAGTCTAGAAGTGTATGGGGATATATGAAAGCTTTCACACAGTTTGTCCGGTAATCCATATGCAAACCTGGCAGAATGCGTCTGGTGCAAAAAAGCGCCTTCCAGAGAGCTTGATGTATCCAATTCCATCAAAGTCCACCTGCAGTGGGCTGGTCACATAATTATAATGGACGATGCAAACCCCTTAAACCTTCTCATCAGGTCAATGGAGAACAGAAAGGCCAAAAATACGATGGATGGACGGTGTTAACGTAGATGCAGCCAAGACAGGCATATGTAGCTGGAGAGCAAAGGCGATGGACAGGGGAGAGTGGTGGAGAATTCTGGATTATGCCAAGCCCACCCAGGGCTTTCGAGCTTATAATGATGATGATCCATTGAAAGTTAAAAAGTGCAGGGGAGACAAATAACAAGGAGAGACGCGTTCACGAGATTTAGTGTTTGCGTGCGTATACACAAAAGTTTGTAGAAAAGATGAACATTGGAGAGATAACGACCCTCGATAGAGCGGGTCAAAAAAAAAGAGTTGTCTATTCTCGTTCGCTTCAAAACCCCCGTCAGGGTTGCTATCAAAATAGTAAACCTGCAATACAAATTAACGAGTTTTTTACTTGGGCACTGAAGGTAAGTTTTGAAACTACAAATCTGAGATTTACAACTTTGATAGTAGTTTATGTTTGTTATCAAACTGCCTTTTGTATCTTTAATCCATTCGGCGTTTGATAAGGTTGAATTTTTTGTAATCCGTGATAAAAAGATTGACAGTAACTGAAATAAAAACTAATCAAAATAAATTGTGAGCCCCATAAAGGCTTAAAGGCGAAACCACAATAAAGGTAGATAGTTGTTGCCGTACCTAATCATTAAGAAAGACGAAACTGAATCGATTCATATTTATAATCTGAAATGATTATTAATTTAAGAAGGCCTTGAAACGCAAAGCAGATACATAATTATTTACTAATATAGTTTTCTACGATAAATTAATATCAACTCTACCTGAAATAGGAAAAATTCCATATTGCTGCCTATTGTGATTCCGTGTGCACGTCCCTTATCTGTAATCTAAGTTGCAAAAATATTTTGGCATTTTAGCTTCCATAAGCAGGCATGTGTAAGCTCGCGCTTACACATGCTCACATGAACATATAATTTCCAACTTTTGCCAACCATCCCTGAAACACGAGTACCTACCTAACATTGACAAAGTGAAACATTTTTTACAGTGTGGGCTGTCAGAATCATACATATCTATGACTATAAGTCAAAGAACGACTGCCAATATCTTTCTACGCTTCCGGGAAAATAAATCCAGAAACATCCGATATTGCTGCGTATCCACAGCTGAGATTCGGTGCACGTCCCTCTAATCTAATCTAATCTAATCTAAGCTGCAAAGATATATATCATTTAAGATTTATATTAAATGCATTCCCACAAGCAGATATGTATAATTTCGCGCTAACACATGCCGCATGTGGACCTACAATATAAAAACCCAATATCAAATGAACATAAGCCTTGCAACTCTTGCCGTCCTTCCCTGAAACAGGGGTGACATTGGCAAAGTGAACCAATTTTTTACAGTATGGGTGGTCAGCCGCATAACAACCTATAAGTCAAGGAACCGTCAAGGTCCCTGTATGTTGCATTTATACTTTTATCTTGTGTTTCAAAGAAGAAAAGTAATTACATATTTTTATCAAATAATTCTTTCATTTTAATTCGAAGAAAACATCGTTAATCTTTGGCATATGTACCATGATAAAAATATTACTAAAGTTAACTTGGTGCGATAAAAAAAACAACAAAACAATCATTTTGACGAATAGATTGGTATGAGGCTGACCCCCATGCTGTAAAAACTTGGTACACTTTTTCCAACGCCACACAAGCTTCAGGGAAGGGCGGCAGGAGTAGCAAGGTTTAAATATTAATTTCAGGTTTGGTTTATTTTGTAACACACATGCAGCATGTGTGTTACTTGCACGTGTCTGCTTGTGGGCGTAAATTAAATTTGAGCCTCAAATGTCTACCTATATATGTTTGCGACTTAGATTATACATACATACAACCTAAGCCCATGCTTAAAAAATAAAATACTAATATTATAAATAAGAATTCATTGTGATTAACATCAGGGTGCATGTGCAAAATTTCAACCTCGATTCTTCTCTTCTTTTGGTGCCACTTCTATCGAAGATCAGCGATCATCATGGCTATTTTGACCTCGGATGCTGCGGCTCGAAACAGGGACTTAGGGGCTGTCCATATATTACGTCATTCGCATTCAGGGGGGGGGAGTCTGGTCTGCGGATGATGGCAAATGATTTAAGAGTACCAAAAGTGACGTCGTTCTTGTAAATACCAATTTCTACAAAATATACTAACTGTTATGTAAGTAATATAACATTATTAATTATTAAGCTCATCCATTATTACAGCAAGAGGGGGGGAGGGGGTCATTAGATAATGACTATAGGATGATTGTAGGGGGGGGGGGGGTCGAAAATCGGCCAAAATCGATGACGTAATTTATGGACGGCCCCTTAGTGCCCAGCTCGATTGGATGGCGGTATTTTTTTCTTCAAGCACACTGGCGAATATCACATTCTAATAAAAATATTATACTTCTTTATGGCAGTTTTTTTTTTAGATATCACTGCCATATTTTACAGCAACACCACAAAAACATTTTTACGGCAAATTCACGGTAATTTATTGATCGCTTTAAAAAGAAAGCATCTCGACACGGCATCTGTGCATTGCATTTGATTTATTTCGCCTTTTGGATCACGCCGCCGTGACAGGCGAGGCTGCAGGACACGATTTATAGACGCTGCTACACCCAAATAAATATAAATAACTAGCAGACTGACCGTGCTGCGCACGGTTGTCTGCTAGGCCCTTCGGGCAGTGTAAGTCTGGCTTCGCAATAATTTTTCCTCACACCTCCTTCATAGTAATTAAATGCTTTAAGAAGTAATTTGAAAAAAAAATTGCGGTAAAAGGGTTATTTAGTTCTTTCATGTTCTGAGTATCTTGTATGAAGCATGAGGTATGAGGCTGACCTCCCATACCTAAAAAAATGTTCACTGAACGAATGTTTCTCTGTTCCTGAAAAGGTCGGCAAAATTGCAGGGCTTATGGTCAAGAGAGGCTGAAATTTTTATTTGTAATTACACATGCAGCGTTTGTAAGCGCAAACTCACTCATGTCTGCTTGGGGGCATGCATTCAATATGAATTATAAAATGTATGTATGCAACTTAGATTTATATTCTAAAATTAAAAACATCAAGTGCCACAATTATATGTTAGCGTGAAAGAACATTTGCCAGCTTGTGGGTGTGCATTGTATTTGAATCATCAAAACTCTTTTTGCAACTTAAGATTAAAAATTAAGATAACCGTTGTTTAAGGATTTTTCAAGCCCAAACTCCTTGACCTAAGGGTTAGTATGAGGCTTACCACCCATATCGCATAAACGGGTTCACTTAACTAATGTTCCCCCTGTTTCTGAATAGGTCGGCAAAAGTTGCATGGCTTATGGTTATGAGAGGCTGAAATTTTTTTTGTAATTACACATGCAGCATTTGTAAGCGCAAAGTCACTCATGTCTGCTTGGGGGCATGCATTGAATATGAATTATAAAATGTATGTATGCAACTTAGATTTATATTCTAAAATTAAAAACATCAAGTGCCACAATTAAATGTTAGCGTGAAATGACATTTGCCAGTTTGTGGGCGTGCATTCAATTTGAATCATCAAATAACTTTTTTTGCAACTTTAGATTATAAATTAAATTAAACATTGTTGAAGGATTTTTTAAACTCAAATCCTTGACGGATAGGTAAGTATGAGCTTGAATACCCATATCGCAAAAAATGGTTCACTTGACAAATGTTTCCCCTGTTTTTGAAAAGGTTGGCAAAAGTTGCAGGGCTTATGTTCATTAGAGGCCTTAATTTTAATTTGTAAGTTAACATGCAGCATTTATAAGCGCGAACCCACTCATGTCTCCAGGGGGGCATGCATTGAATATGAATTATAAAAGTTATTGTATCTGTGCAACTTAGATTATATATTCTAATATTAAAAAAAAATCAAGTGCCACAACTATATGTTAGCGTGAAATGACATTTGCCAGTTTGTGGGCGTGCATTCAATTTGAATCATCAAATAACTTTTTTTGCAACTTTAGATTATAAATTAAGATTACCGTTGTTGAAGGATTTTTTAAACTCAAATCCTTGACGGATAGGTAAGTATGAGCTTGAATACCCATATCGAAAAAAATGGTTCACTTGACAAATGTTCCCCCTGTTTTTGAAAAGGTTGGCCAAAGTTGCAGGGCTTATGTTCATTAGAGGCCTTAATTTTAATTTGTAAGTTCACATGCAGCATTAATAAGCGCGTACCCACTCGTGTCTCCAGGGGGGCATGCATTGAGTATGAATTATAAAAGTTATTGTATCTGTGCAACTAAGATTATATATTGTAATATTTAAAAAAAATCAAGCGCCACAACTATATGTTAGCGTGAAATGACATTTACCAGTTTGTGGGCGTGCATTCAATTTGAATCATCAAATCACTTTTTTTGCAACTTTAGATTATAAATTAAATTTAACGTTGTTGAAGGATTTTTCAAACTCAAATCCTTGACGGATAGGTAAGTATGAGCTTGAATACCCATATCGCAAAAAATGGTTCACTTGACAAATGTTTCCCCTGTTTTTGAAAAGGTTGGCAAAAGTTGCAGGGCTAATGTTCATTAGAGGCCTTAATTTTAATTTGTAAGTTCACATGCAGCATTTATAAGTGCGAACCCACTCGTGTCTCCAGGGGGGCATGCATTGAATATGAATTATAAAAGTTATTGTGTCTGTGCAACTTAGATTATATATTCTAATATTTAAAAAAAATCAAGCGCCACAACTATATGTTAGCGTGAAATGACATTTGCCAGTTTGTGGGCGTGCATTCAATTTGAATCATCAAATAACTTTTTTGCAACTTTAGATTATAAATTAAGATTACCGTTGTTTAAGGATTTTTCAAACTCAAATTCCTTGACTTAAGGGTTAGTATGAGGCTTACCACCCATATCGCATAAATGGGTTCACTTAACAAATGTGTCCCCTGTTTCTGAAAAGGTCAGCAAAAGTTGCAGGGCTTATGGTCATGAGAGGCTGAAATTTTTATTTGTAAATACACATGCAGCATTTGTAAGCGCAAACTCACTCGTGTCTCCGAAGAGGAGTGCATTGAATATGAATTATAAATGTTAATGCGTCTATGCAACTTAGATTGTATATTGTAATAATACTTTAAAAAAATTAAATGCCGCAATAAATACGGTTTCATATAGAAAGTTGACCGAATCGATCGTCATTATTTCTAAAAAATACATGTTATAACTGGTTGAAGTATAATTTTGAAATAAATAAAGAATATAGGTAGGTACTCAACGGAATTCAACCGAAAAAGAATCGACTTGGCAATGGCAACGATGGCAACTTTGAACAACGTTGAAGTGCTGGCAATTTATTTGAAATTCGAATGTCAAAATGAGTTTTGTTTCTCGCATAGGTTTTACATAAAAAGGTGTTGTGATTGATCATGTTTATTTATTTAAAAAACAACAATTTAAAATCTACTAATGATGAGGAAGCACATCCCAAGTCCTGAACAATATTTGTTGTGAATATGACGTGCATCTGTTTAGGAGTTCTTCAGTTTGAATGCCATTAACGCACAACTATTTTGTATGGGGAGGCCGTTGAATTTTATAAAGATAAGGGATTGCATACGAAATAATATTATATTCATTATGTGGGGAAATGGAGCGGCGCAAAGAGGGGAACACCAAACAAGCGAGGGCCCTTCAACAACAGGGTCTCAACTTGTAAAAAAAAATACAACAAAAACTTTCGCAAACGCAAGTGCATGAATATAATCTATGTGTTTAAAATATTTAATAATTTATTAATCATTATTCGGGAGGAACTCTTTAATGAAAATCTGTACAAAATTTGAAGTATATTTACCCAGGTAGCCTGACCATAAGCGCTATTCTCCTAAATTGCTTACGAACTTAAAGGCCTGTTGCACCAGCCTCCAATCAATATTTGATTGACACATCACATTTGATTGCTGATTTTTTTGTAAGGACCTCGGTAAAATATTTCTCGTAAGTGGGTAATATGATGGAATTTGAACTGGAAAGATGATGTACTACATCAGCTTATTTGTATGCAACCAAATTTTCTTCGTCTGGTTGGAGTTTGGTGCAACAGGCCCTAAGGCGTCGATATAGCGATTCTTGTCCAAAAATAAGATGTAGGTACTGTGATTTTTTTTATCTATGGAGTTCTTTCGCAAACGCTAGCAAGCTCCGACTAGGATTGACATCCAAAATGAAAGGGGATTTATCAGAATAGCGCTTCAGCTGACGTCAAATTTTTTGGACTATTTAGAAGGCATTTCAATGAGAAATACGCAAAATTTTAAATAGATATTTTTTATTTTAAAAAAAACGGGTCTATTCACAGATCATAGTTGTATTAATGTGGGAATAGTGTATGGGAAACCTGACCCTCTGTCATGCTTTGTAGAGTTTAGGAATTTGTGAAGCAAAAATAAAACAGCAGTGGAATCTTGCGAGATTCTAGCGGTATTGGGTTACGCTATGTGAATGTTGGTATAAGGCTGACCCCCTATACTGTAAAAACTTGGTTGACTTTTACCAAAGCCACCCCCGGTTTCAGGGAAGGGCGGCAGCAGTTGCAAGGTTTATAAATTATTCATTTCAGGTTTGGTTTATTTTGTTTATACACATGCAGCATGTGTAAGCGCAAACTTACACGTGTCTGCTTGTGGGAATGAATTAAAGTTGAGGCTTTAATGTCAATATATCTTTGCAACTTGGACTGTAGATTAGATAATAGAAGTTGGTGTTTCCCTGCTCCCGAAGGAACAGGTTCTCATGTCTTGTGAAGGCTGAGTCAGCCCTGTAAAGGGGGATGATTTATTTGGTGAGCGCCCATTATCGTCAGTTTAATATGCAAGCTGATTGGACTCGGCACAAATTCCTTAGGCAACAAAATTGTGACTTCGTAAGGCCGGTTCGCTAAGGAAAAGGCAAACAAATATTTTTTTTACAGAATGCTAACCACAAGTCAAGTAGAAGTGTGACGTTTGTCCGTCGATAAAAAGTTCTAAATTCAAATTTGTCCCTTTGATGTAAGACTGGATTGATAGGTACCTAAATGCAGATAGATTTTTCAACCCTGTAAAGAGAATCTTTGAAAAGTACAATATTATACTTTTTTGTCCTCAGCTAAGAATCCAATCCACTGCAGTGATTAAACCATGAGACTACGACGATCGGTCCGCGTACAGTGTGAATCTTAAAATGTTGATATTATTTTGCAACTTAGATGTTGAGTTACGCTGAGTGAAAACAAAACAAGAAAATGACGGACAAAATGTGGACGGCATGCAAGGTAAACAAAACGGTGATTAATTTAAAATAATAAAAGATGACCCTGTCCAAAACCAAGTTAGGCAATGAGTCACTTGAATATACAGATATATTATTAAAATCCACCCACGAGAAGCTCAAAACGCTCGGACTGTATCCCCTACCTTGTTGTGCTCTTGAAGAAGTTGTTGCTTTCTCTGTTCATCAGGTCTGTGCGGAATTTGCTCATCTCGTCTTCCATTTTCCTCATCTCGGCGTCGAACCTCTCTCGGATGCTCGAAAACTCCGTGTCGATGACTGAAAAGTCACCCAGCTTGATGGGCACGTTCCTCTTGATTCCACCGTCGGCCATTTTAAATTCACTCACACAAAAATAACCGCGAAAATAATGAGATATTCACACGAAAACCGGCGAAGGCACTGCGTAAACTGTCAAACTCGGAATGATTGCACGAACTGATGCAGCAACCTCTCGCTGTGAGCTCAAAAATATTATGACGCCATTTTAGTTGCGCACAGCTTTAAATAGATTCTTGCGCAACACTGCGCTCTCGCGGACGAAATGACAACTAAAAACTACAAAGCTCTGTATACAGCTTCAAAAACCAATACAACTATACACAATTTTTCTAGAACTCTTTTACTAAGAACAAAAGTATCATCAGAGCATATATTATAACTCCTACTCGCCACACAATTAACTGCGTTTTACCAAAAATATATGAAAACTAAAGCGCTTACTAAAAGCGCTATTTCACTTTAATACATTTTTGTAAACGCTATAGTAGAGTAGTATTGTAATGTTTTATACTCAACGTACCGTTCTGTTTTGGCGGGGTACGTTAGTTATTCAAATATTATTAGAATATTTCTTACAATATAATATTCCCATAATAAAGTTTAATGTAGTGATTCATTGATTGGTCCAGAAAGATCTTTATTTGGCTTTATCCCAGTTTGGCTCCGAAACAACTAAATAAATCTTATTCACATTTAAAATTGAAATTCACGTGAATAAATAAAATCTCACGTGGAATAAAATGGAGTGAGATCACCGCAACAATAATAAAAACTGAATAAGTAGGTAGTTGGTTCGCCATGCATGAAAAACTTGTGATGTTTTTGTGTGATGGGGGAATGAAGTGAATTTTAATTATTTTTAAACAATGCCCAATAAAAAGCTGCAGAATGTGCGTTGCTAAATTCATGTATGTAGGTACATCTGTATGAGTCAATTTTTTTATTTTTTATTTTCGAGCAATATTCGTGAACAAGATGGTAACGATAAAATTTTTAGAAAACATGAAATTGCATTGTCTCTTATTGTATACAAACACATCTAATCAAATAACTGTCTTTTTTCTTTTTCTTCTATAGCTGGTAAGTGTAACATATTCTATCGAAAACCAGCTGTTTCCCTTTTAGACCCTGTCTAATCGATTCTAATCTAAGTTGCAATGAAATGTTACATTGGGGATTCACTGCATTATTTGTATTCTCACTAGCAGACAAGTACAAGTCGCGTTTGCACATGCCGCATGTGAACCTACAACATAAAAACCCAAATCTCAAATGGACATACACCTTGCAACTCTTGCCGACCTTCCCTGAAACAGGAGTGACATTGTCAAAATGAACCATTTTTACAGCATGGGTGGTCAGCCGCATACCAACCTACAAGTCAAGGAACTGTAGTTCTAAATAATGATTTGGTTCTTTTAGGTATCCTTTATTATATTACTCCAGACCGTCGTCATCGGTCCTCCCACGGATCAGCGCATTCTACCACTACGCTATGCTTTCGAATTCGACTTGGGGTGGTTTTTTTTTTTTTTTTTTTTTTCCTTTTTTTTTTAAAGTAAAATTTTTGAAGAGGAATGAATTTCACCAAACTTTATTTCTTGGCCAGAAACAGGTATTTATTTACACCAGCAAATAATAATTTAAATATAACGGGGAAACAAAATTTCGTTGAAAGGTTTTTACAAATATAGATGGCAAAAGACGATTTTACATAATAAATAATGGAGATTTTCAACAAAATTGCTTTTTTTTATCCAATATTTTGAAGTACCTACGTATAAGCAATTTGAGAGATTTGGGGATGTACCTATATAATCTTAGTTGCAAAGATATACAGACTTATTTAAAATATAACGGGGAAATAAAAAAAAATCGTTGAAAGGTTTTTAGAAATAAAGATGGCAAAAAAGAATTTTACATAATAAATAATTTAAATTTTTAAAAAAAATGTTTTTTTTTTATCCAAAATTTTCAAATACCTACGGACAATCAATTCGAGAGATTTAGGGATGTACCTATATAATCTAAGTTGCAAAGATATAAAGCATTTAAGTTTTATATTAAATGCACATAATCTAAATCTATAATCTAAGTTGCAAAATATAGTACATTTGATATTCATGTTAAATGCATTCCCTCAAGCACACACTTATAAGTTCGCGCTTACACATGCTGCATGTGTCCTTACAACATAAAATCACAATCTCAAATGAACATAAGCTCTGCAACTCTTGCCCATCTTCCCTCAAACAGGGGTGACGTTGGCAAAGTGAACCATTTTTACAGTATGGGTGGTCAGCCTCATACTAACCTATAAGACAAGGAAATTATTTTGATTTCTATTCTTTATAATCTGTAATCTAAGTTGCAAAGCTATATAACATAGTTATATAACAGTGACAAAACGATACATGACCAAATAACAAAGTAACAAAACAGCACAGTGACAAAAAAGCACGGGGACAGAACAAACAGTGAAAAAACAGCAAGGTGACAAAATAGCACAGTGACATAACAGCACAGTGACAAAACGATACATGACCAAATAACAAAGTAACAAAACAGCACAGTGACAAAAAAGCACGGGGACAGAACAAACAGTGAAAAAACAGCACGGTGACAAAACAGCACAGTGACATAACAGCACAGTGACAAAACAGCACAGTGACAAAAAATGACGGTGACAAAACAACACAGTGACAAATCAGCACAGTGACCAAACTACACGGTGACAAAATACCACAGCAACAAAACAACACAGTGACAAAGCAGCACGTTGACAAAACAGCATAGTGACAAAACAACACGGTGACAAAAAAGCACAGTGTAAGAACAGCACAGTGACATAACAGCACAGTGACAAAACAGCACAGTGACAAAAAATGACGGTGACAAAACAACACAGTGACAAATCAGCACAGTGACCAAACTACACGGTGACAAAACACCACAGCAACAAAACAGCACAGTGACAAAGCAGCACGTTGACAAAACAGCATAGTGACAAAACAACACGGTGACAAAAAAGCACAGTGTAAGAACAGCACAGTGACAAAACAACACGGTGACAAAACCACACGGTAACAATACAGCACAGTGACAAAACAGCACAGTGACAAAATAGCTCAGTGACCAAACAGCACAGTGACATAACAACACGGTCACTAAACAGCACAGTGACAAAAAAGCACGGTGTCAAAACAACACAGTGACAAAACAGCACAGTGACAAATCAGCAGTGTCAAAACAGCACAGTGACAAAACAGCACTTTAACCAAAAAGCACAGTGACATAACACAAGTACACTAGCAGACTCGTATAAGTTCACGCTTACACATGCATGTGGACTTACAACATAAAAACCCAACTCAAATGAACATAAGTGCAACTCTTGCCGACCTGCCTCCAAACGAAATTTCAATTTCACCAAATTTTATTTCCTGGCCAGAAATAGGTATTTATTTAGACCAGCAATTAAAATAATTTAAAATATAAAGGGGAAAGAAACAATTTCGTTGAAAGCTTTTTAGATATATAGATGGCAAAAAACGACTCTACATAATAAATAATGGAAATTTTCGACAAAATTGCTTTTTTTTATCCAAAATTTTCAAATACCTACATACAAGGAATTGGAGAGATTTATAGATGTACCTTTATAATTTAAGTTGCAAAGATATATGGCATTTAAGTTTTATATTAAATGCATACTTACCTATTTAAAATCTATAATCCAAGTTGCAAAATATATTACATTTGATATTCATGTTAAATGCATTCCCTCAAGCACACACGTATAAGTTCGCGCTTACACATGCTGCATGTGTACTTATAACATAAAAACACAATCTCAAATGAACATAAGCCCTGCAACTCTTGCCGATCTTCCCTGAAACAGGGGTGACGTTGGCAAAGTGAACCATTTTTGTTACAGTATGGGTGGTCAGCCTCATACCAACCTATAGGTCAAAAATTTTAATATTTGCATACACTTTTGATGTATTTATTATATTAAGGTATAACCGTTTACAGTGCGGGATATTCCCAGTATTTTTTTGTAATGGCGGATTTTCATAAATTTATTTTATCAAAGCCTAACAAATCTAAGTAAATGTTCTTTTACAAAAACTGCGTGTTTTTATTTGACATGATTTTTAATACTAGACGAAGTTTAACGCGAGGAAACTATGTGCAATATAAACATTTCACAAATGTTAAGGGGTTGGGCTGCGTAGCAGCCAGGGGCAACGCCCATAGTTAAATATAATTATCGCAGATGCTGAACCTATTCCTTTAAATTATTTCATTATCAACAATCGAAGCCCTTCAGAAAAACTTCATGACCTTCATATTCGGCTCTAGGTACTGGTCGCTATTCTATATTCATATTATCAAGGTATAATGCCTTAATGTTGTGCTAGCCAGTTTTTTTTTTTTTTTTGGTGCACAACAGGTTGCCCTAATTACAGTGCACCCTCACAGCCATCAACAAGCTGGGAGGAACTCTTTTACCATACTTTTGAAGGTGTCTACATTATATTGAAATATATCTATTTTTGAGTCCGGTCGATAGCTCAGTAGGTAGAGTGCTCGCATTCTACCCCGTGAGCGCGGGTTCGAATCCCACCGAGGAGGGTGTCAGAAATGATTTCCTATTTCGGTGTTTGTTTCAAACCCCATAATAAAAATACCGGCAAGGTTTACTCAGCCTTCACAAGAAATGAGTACCAGCCCCCTCGGGAGCTGGGAAACCCCCACTTCAACTGAAGTGGTTGGCGTAAGGCCGGCCCCCTTACCTGTAAAAATAAATAGGTTCAACTCGCCACATGCGACCCCTTCGGGGATAACGCGGCAAGAAGTTACACTATATGTGTAGCTTAGTTGCGTTTTTTTTTGCGACTCGTTAATGAGTTTGACACTCCGAGTTAAAGGATGCTGTGCCAAGACATCGGTGCGGCTCATTGGTACATGAAAAAGATCATGACCTCGCCCCCGATTATAGTAATTTGGTACAAACAACCTGAAACCCTCCAACAGGGTGGGACTGTCTATTAAACCATTGATGACTTTATATAAGTGAGCACCATCAGGGTCCCGTTGCGCCTAGTTTCTAAGCTCCTGAAGCCAGTTTCCCGAAGCAGGTCCTCATGGTGCATGAATTGAGGGTAGTTTCCCTGCGTTCTCATGAGGAGGTACCTCAGGAACTTCTTCTGGAGCTGTTCTAACATATTAATGTACTTCCGCTGATGAGGTGTCCACACCTCAACAGCGTACTCTAATTTAGATCGAACGACGCAGCTGAAGACATTCGCCATCGCCCTGGGCTCTGTAAACTGTTTACAGAGTCTAATAACAAAACCCAGAAGCCGATAGCATTCGGTCGTCAACTGCGTCATATGGTCTGAGAAATTCAGTCCGGGATCAAAGACAACTCCCAGATCCCTAAATGAGGTCACACGAGTTAGTATTTGCCCACCTATACTATACTCATGAAAAGTGGGATTATGAGATTTAGTGAAGGACATGATAACGCATTTCTTAAAATTTAAGAAGAGTTTGTTTTGCTCAGCCCAAACTGCTAATGCGTTCAAGTCCTCCTGTAATTTTACGCAGCATTGAGTGTCTATAATCTTTGTATAGACCTTCAAGTCATCTGCGTATAATAGACACGAACTATGTTTTATGATGCCAACAACGTCATTGACAAATATGAGGAAAGCCAGTGGGCCCAAATTGGATCCTTGCGGGACTCCAGAAAGTGGTTGAACTGTCAATGATGTATAGCCATTAATATCAACATATTGTTGTCTATTTCTTAAATATGATGCGAAAAGTAAGAGAAGAGATTTACTTAATCCAAATACGTGCATTTTCTTGAGTAGGACGTCATGGTCTACCCTGTCGAATGCTTTAGAAAAGTCCGTATATACCACATCAGTCTGGTGCTGAGAATCCAGATTTTCGGCTATTTCTGCACTTAATGTGAGAAGATTGGAAATTGTAGACCTCTTTGGTAGGAAGCCATGTTGATGAATGGTAATACGTGATTTAATGTTAATCAGTAAGTTTTTATGAATTAAACTTTCAAAGATCTTCGCAAATGTCGATAAGATAGAGATAGGTCTATAGTTTTGGACATCTGTTTTTGTATCTGCTTTGTGTATGGGAATGACTCTTGTTAACTTCCAAAATTGAGGAAATTCACATTGTTCAACACACAGATTTAAAATAAACCTTAATGGTTCAGCTACAGTATTGGATAAGGCTGCTATTACGCCTGGTGGAATGTTATCAGGGCCCGCTGCTTTGTTTGGGTTAATGTTGAGCAGACAGGTTTGTACCTCTTCCAACGTAAAATGTTCAATTCCAATACTGTTGGTATTACAGAGAGGCGAGTTATTAAGGATGACTTCCACATCTAACTCATCAGGGACCAGGGAACTGTAGACAGATTGAAAATAGTCTGAGAATCTTTCGCAGACTAATTGAGGATCAGTCGTGATCTCATCCCCATCTGCCAATGTATATACAGTGCTGTCTTTTTTCAGTGAGGAGACATACCTCCAAAATTCCCTTGAGCCATTTCCGACTCCAGACTGAATATTCTCTAGATAGGACTTATGAGCATGAGCAATGTCAGACTTGAGTTGAGTGCGTTTCTCTTTAAATTTAATATAGTTGTCTCTGCTTCTCGCACCATCCTCTTGTCAAGGTAGTGCCTTGTTATGTGCTAGCCATATTTTTGTCTCTGCTTTTCACCATCCTCTTGTAATTTGTAAAGGCAGTGCCTTGTTGTGTTATTTGGTTCTTCTGGTCACAATCCTCTTGAAATGTGAATAATATAAGAGGCGACATCCATAAGCCGTTTCTAGTCCTATAACTATTGTTCTTGGATTCTTGGATAAACTCTTGCTCATCTTCCCAAGATTATTTTGAAATGCTATGCCCTATCGAGTGACCAACGAGTTTGGCTTTTCTTTTTCGAAAATATGACTACAAAGGTTTTTTTTGCGCGAGTTTTTGTTCTTATTAAAAAATAATAAATACATTTTATTATAACGCTCCGTCTTTCTCGAAGTTCTGTAGGAAGTCGGAAATGTATTTGAATGTTGCCCACCAGTTTTGTTTTAATTTGCTGACTCGTATTCAGTCGTCTTCCGTTTATGCAAATCCACAAGCCCACGGAATATCTCTTGACTTAAAATGGATTTGAAATATGGCGCGTTAGCTCGAGAATGCAAGCACGTGGGCTGACTTTACCATAACAAGACATGTACGCAATCCGACGTTTAGCCATAAATAAAACTGTGATAAGTAGTCATTTTTCGAGAATGATCTATTCAATACGTCACTAATGAATGAAGCACTCAAGAAATAATTAGTCTATGACATATCTGTAAGAAAAACTATGAAAAGAAGATTATGACATCACTCTATCTCATTATTTATTACTAACGATTATGAATACCAACAGACACAAGTATGAAGGAGTATAATCTGTAAGACTATAATAATGCATTCCTTAACTAATTGATTGGTATGACGCTGACCACCCAAACAGGGAAAAATAGTTCACTTTAACCAATCTACATCTGTTTTAGGAAAATGTGGCAAGGATGGAAGAGCCTTTGTTTTTTTGGGATTCAGGTTTTATTTTCTAAGGAAATGCAATGTGAACCGCAAAAGAATATGAATTTTCGCAACTTTGAAGGTATGGACTTTTTATTCAGTAGGTACAAATTTTACTATTGGGTAGTTCAATTTCTCTTCGCATTAGGTAGGTACTGAAGATGTAATGTCAAAAAAAAGATTATATTGGGTCCAACTTTCCTTGACATCAAGTATTTGATATTAGCACAATATATAAAAGTTGCGATAAACATTTAAAATATTAAAAGTTTAAGGATTATGATCTTTGAAGCTTATTCAGTACTCAATTGCAAAGGAAATGTAGTTGGATGTAGAGTAGGTACCTACATATTGGGGGTACTGAATAATCAACTTGCACAAATGATTTTGGTTGAACAAAACAATTCCAAAAACATTGCTCATTTCACCAAAGACGCCAGAAGCCCTAAGCACACAAGTATAAATGATGTGTAATTTAATTCTAATTTAACTAGACAATAAGTTCAATTAGCTATTAGTCAGATGATGATGGGACAAAAAACGCTATTAAATTTTTTACCACAAATGTAATGACATTAAGCTGTATTGCACAATCACGATTTTATGAATAAAAAGAGGTATTTTAGTAACATGCCAACTGAATGTTTCACTGGTATCCTAGCCAACTTCTTCAGCGTTTCAGCACAATGATTGAGGATGAACTGATTCTTATACACAATTTTTTATAATATTATCTATGCTCGAGTGAAGGTTTTTATTGTATTCGGGATTACAACAATAATCTTTTTATTTCTGATTTGAGATAAATGCACTTTAATGTTTAATACTCATTTATTATAAATCATATTTATACACCATTCCATAGAGAAAATAAATACAATAATTACATTAAACTTTAACATTATCATTCTACAACTATATATAGATAGATTTATTTTGTAGAATTTACAGTAGAGCAATGTTTAATATACCGTCATCATAAATAGTCAGTTGATATAGCATAAATAGTCCTTGACTTATAGGTTGGTATGCGGCTGACCACCCATGCTGTAGAAAATGGTTCAATTTGCCAATGTCACCCCTGTTTCAGGAAAGGTCAGCAGAAGTTGCAGGGTGTATGTCTATTTGAGATTTGGTGTTTATATCGTAGGTTCACATGCGTCATGCCCAAGTGCGAACTTGTACATGTCTGCTTGTGAGAATGCATGCAATGTGAATCCCCAATCTTACATATCTTTGCAACTTAGATTAGATTAGATTAGATAGTTGAGATGGTAGAACACTTGCATTCAAAGCCAGAGGGCTAGGGTTCAAATCCCCCCCCCCGGGTTCAGAAACGATTTCCCATCAAATTTGAATTCTGACAAGGTTTACTCAGCCTTCACAAGGAAAGGGAATCTGCTCCCTCCAAAAACTAGGAAACTCCTATTTCAGGTATATTGTTATCTGCGAAAATAAATATATTTCACATTTTAGATGGAACTAGGCGCAAATAGTTTGAATAATGTGCAGCCTTGCTGCATTTTTTTATTAAAGAAGAGGAAAAACCAACCTAAATTAGAATTTTTCATCAGACCCGTTGAACGCTTTTTACTTTCTTGTATTCAGTATACAAAATAGTCAATTTTAGCACTCCAAATAAGACACTGAAAAGTTGAAAATCAATTTTGAACTTTTTGCAGATTTCCATTATATGAGTGAAAAGTCAAATTGTCAATAATACCATTTTATAAACAAATACACATGTCTTTCTTGCTGTACGATGACAATATATAAGAATAAGCAGTTATTATTCTACATTAAAGTAATGAAAAAAGCCATATATATATTTTAATATTAAAACATTCAATATAGGTACATAAGAATAGGTAAGTTAGGTGCAATACGTATTGCCTCTTGTTTTATATAATAAGTCTTTTTATTTTATTGTGCATTGTATTTTTTGATCACATTGAATACAAAAATATTAATTAAATTTTTTTAAAGGTTTAAGGCACACGGTTACACATAGGTAAATTTCACATTTTCATTTAAAGCAGCACATTCTTATTTTATGGAAGGTTTACACAGCTACATACTGTTGATAGATTAAGGGAAATATATTTTTCTAAATGACATCCCTGTAATTATTTAACAATGTATGGAATATAGATTTAGGGAAATATATATACTTTTTTAATAGCAATCTTGAAATAATTTATATTGCTAAACAGATTGTTATGAACATTGTGAAAATCAGAACTTTAGCCGCCATTCTGTAGAATGTCACTTTTAATAGTTCAACACGAAGTTAGCTGGGTTGCTAAAAGTTTAAGGAGTATTTTGTTAAGGAATAACAAAACAACAGCCATAGATTTTTATCAATTTGTAGGCCGATCATCACAATAACACCCTCCCTCAACTGTCATCTATGTTAGTATAATCCATATTGTACTCCATTTCACATAGATCAGGGAAATGTATTTTCAATGACAGCCCTGAAGTTGTTTAACAGCAATGTTCTGTGCCTTGATTTAGGGAAATTTATTTTATCAAATGTCAACCCTACGAATTTTTCACTACCCCCTCGAGCGCCCGAACGTGGATCTACGCTCATAGTACTAAATGCGATTTTTTTCATTTTTCTTTAGTTGTTACACAGCAATAAGATCAAAAATCGCATGAAATACTGCTATGCCAGAAAATCACTGGCACTCCAGGGGCTACAAGATAGAAAGAAAAATATAATTAAAGTAGGGAAAGATAGAAACATTAGATTTTATATTACTTAGAGCACTAAGGCCCAGTATTTTCAACGTTAGCATAGCAACTTTATACTGAATGATAAGGACACATATAAACCAAACGGATGGGTAGTTTTTCAGTTTTAAAGTGACACATGCTAACGTTGAAAACATGGAGCCTAAATGTTATCTTAAAATACTAATAGAATTGCTGATTGAAGAATGAAGTCAATAACAATAGACAAGAAAATCAATAATCTTTGAAATAACAATAGAGTCCTCAATGTGACATCACTTGTGATTGGTTAGGTGAAAAAATATCTATGACAGATAACTGTATATTTTGTAAGTAATGTTTGTGCAATAAAAATATATCTACTAAGTAATCAAAACAAATCAAGTATGCAATAAAAAAACAATGAATAAATGCAAGTCTGTTGGGGCTTCCACACGCTTGCCAACCCATCTCAAGTCAAGCGCACAGTGTGTCGTCTAGAACATGCTAGCTGGACAAAATTAGTCAATTAGACAAAATTTTGTCCAGCTAGCATGTTCTAGACGACACACTGTGCGCTTGACTTGAGATGGGTTGGCAAGCGTGTGGAAGCCCCATGAGAGTTAGTACAGAAGAGTGAATCAGCTGAATTATATGTTGAATTTATATATTTTTGTTTATATTATCAAGGAATATCTAATTTAGTCATTGTTTTCAAAATGTTATTTTAGAAATATTGTAAATAGTAGCACTTGAAGGAATTCCACTTTACTTCTTAAGACAGACCCAGAGGCAGGGCAGTGGGAAAGCTCAGAGTAAGATGGCTGGACAGAGTGGTGGTAGATTGTCATACACAAGGAGCATGGGACTGGATGAGGAAAAGTTGGACAGGCAGCGGGGGCTGTGGTTAATCAAGGAGGCTAAGATACACTCTGGGTTGTCGTGCCAGTGATAATGATGATGATTTTTAATTTCTGTATCATATATTCAGAAAAAAATCTAGATTGGCTTTAAAATCTCACAAAGCTGAATTTAAAATGTTTATACATAGAAATATAAAACCAATTTTAAAATTAGAGTTTTTAAATCATAAAAATTTTTGGAAAAAAACTTCAAAATCATTACAAAACTGGACGGCTGCGTCCCTATACATAATTATTTGAATAAAATCTAATGTCAGTTATAACTTATCACTCTTGGTCACATTTACTTCAACTAGGGCATGATAAACATATTGCCAACATTACAAACATTTCCAAGTGTCAAATGCTTAAATTTGGAATAAGAATATGTTCCTTATTTGAAAAAATAATTTTAGCTGTCAAATGGAAACAAAAAATTTCAAATGAACAAAAACCATTTGAAAATGAATCCTCAAATCAAACTTGAATTGGAAAATGGAACATGTTCTATGCTAGAATTTTAAGTTCCAATATGTAGCGTCAAATCAAACTTATATTTGAAAACATATATATTCATGACTTGATTGCAAGGTTGAGACCTAGGCATTACAGAAAACATAAATTTAAATAAAGAATAGTATGTTCTTATTTTAGATGCAAGTTTTAGTTTGACACTACCAAATGTTTATAGTATTAGCTTCTTATATAGTGCAACCACAATATACAACACTTTTAAACATTTCTAAACTTATTTAGGTAATAAGGCCCTCCACGGAAATATTTTTTATAATACATCTGTTTCATAATAAATGGAAAACTACGATTATGCTCCAATAAATTGTGACGTTTGTAAATTTTACACCAGAATAATAATTGACAATAGTTTACGCTGTGTACTAAAAAAATTCAGACCAAAGTTACATAATGTTCTAAGATATTTTAGACCAACTCATTCTAAAATACTGTGAACCAAGATTAAGTCATGTTCTAAGATATCGTAAACAGAGTTTATGCCATGATTTAGAAATTTCAGATCAAGTTTAAACTATGTTCTAAAATACTTCAGACCAAATTTAGACCATGTTCTAAAATACCTCATGACAAGTTTAAGCCAAGTTCAAAAATACTTGAGAACAAGTTTTAAAATAAATAAATCAGAAGGGTAACAGTTTTAACATGTTTTGCGCGTGTGGGTGTAATCTAGCAAGATTACAAATACTATTGTTATGTTATCTGAAATATCCTAAGTATTGTCAACAATAATTATTACTAATGTGGAGATAAGGTTAATTATTGGCATTACAAATTTAAAACAAAAATAATGAATCAATATTTTTTTACAATGTTAAAGGATGAAGTCTGAACAGGGTTTCAAATTTCTCCCCACAGGCAAATGTCTCAGTTCTATGGTACTACATTTACTACGTTCTATGGTAGCAACCAATAAGAAAATATTAAATGGCTCTTTCTCTAGCAACCTGGCTAAGTGATGCCGCAATTTTTTCCCAGTTTTTTTGTGCCAACTCCATAATGGGGTTCGCATTAACTACATAGACATAATATTCAAAATCATGGTCAGGTTGCTTAGGAAAAAACTTACTAATATTTTGCAATTAGTTGCTTAGGACCCTAGTTACATAGTGTCTTGAGAGAAATTTGTAACATTGTTCAAACTCCACTTTTAATTTCTTGATATGTTTTTTCTCTGACATTGACAAATTAAAAAGTAATAACAAATTACTTGAACAATGTTAACAGATGCGGCAAAGACATGAATTAAAAATGGAGGTATTTTTAGACATAAATAGCTTCTACGATAAAAAATGTAATTTGCTTGAAGTCTCAAGGTTTGGGCATCACAGCTTCGGCAGATCCGCCGCTGGAACCGCTTGGAGAGGCCCACCAGATGATGAGAATTAAAAAGATAATAGCAATGGCTCCGATGATGATCATCATTTTCATATTCTTCCACCAATACTTCTTCTTGAGTTTCCCCGCCTGCTGTTCGAACTGGGACGCTCCATGCTGGAGGGCATCCGCCCTGTTGTCCAGCTCAGAAAGCTTCTGATCCCTCTCCAGAACCTTCTGAACATTTACCCTCATTATTCCAACGACTTCATTGACTTGGTCCTGAGTTTGTTGCAGTTTTTTGTTGTCAGCCGACACTCTGGGGTTTGAGCTACCTTGTTCTTCCATTTTTATGCTTTATAAACAATCAACTTCACAACGTTTAAAATGTGGACACGGTAAAATTGATAACTTTTGACAAGTTTTAAAACTTTCAACTGTTTTAACTATTCAACAGGTTCGTAGAATCTAAAATGGCGACGCCCAATAAATCAAATGACGTATCACCAAAGTATGCGTTTCCCTATATTATAATTTTATACAGAGTAAGTAATTTTATTATTTTTTATTGACTTTTCATTGTTAATAAAATGAAAAAAAAACAATTAAAAACAACTCAAATATCCAAAAAAAAATTATAACAGCATAAAATTGATTGAGGTTTTGGGTAACAGTATTTTCCCTAAAATATGTACCTAATGTCGGGATTTTTTGACACTTCATGAAAGTGACATAAGTATAATAATAAATAAACAGCTTTACGTAACTTTCACATTTTGAAGATGTTTTCAGCAATAATTCGTCAAACAAACGCTGTTGTTCGCAAAATTCCATCAAATGTGAGTTCTAGAAACATTGAAATCCCCATTAATTAATCTGCCAAGAACATAACCTGTTAATATTTATTATACTTTTAGGCCATCAGGAATGTTTCCGTGGGACCTATTGTACTGTCTGAGGAGAAAATAGTTCATTTTGATGATTCCACGGAGCCCCGCATACCTGACTATGTGATCAACGAGCAGGAATCCCTGAAAGTCAGGAAAGCCAGGTATGTCCTTATGTAAAAGGTAAAATATCATGACATGGTCACTGTGATAGTTTATATAACAACAATCATTTCAAGAAATATACAAAATGGCTTAAATAGAATGGATGGATTTATTTAAAATATGAAAAATAATGTTTTTCTCGGCGGGCAAACATTGCGCTCCTCTATGAAACAAAGGCCCTTGGCAAACAGCAACCAATAGCAAAGTATTTAATATTTGTCTTTTCCTTAGCAACCTCGGCGTGTAGCGTAACATTTTTTTTGTGTATGGGAGCCCGTTGATGATTTAGAATTTTTAGTTTTTTTTTACGCAGCCACCCATTGCTCCTTAATTAAGGTACACATTTAGTGTAGCCTCTTATCTCAGTGGTTCTCAAAGGTACTGTACTGTACTGTATCCTGCCGCCGTTCCACTAGGGGTGGCCGGTACCTCCGCAGATGCGCCTCCACTTTTTTCTGTCCTTACAAATCACTTTCATTTCCTCAATATTCATCACTTTTTTCATACATACTCTTTTCTTATTCTCACTCTGCAGGTTCCATTCTTTCGCAATCTCACCTATTTGGTCTAACTGTTCTTTCCTCGGCCTTCCCCTTCCGCGCTTTCCTCTGACATTTCCTTTGTATACTTTCTTCGTTAGTCGTTCATCATCCATTCTTTCGAGATGTCCGAACCATCTCATCGTACTTTTTTGTACTTTCATTAGCATATTCTCTTTTATACCACACTCGTTCATCACCCAATCATTACGTACTCTATCATTCAGAGTGTCTCTCCAGCCATTGATCTCAGGTAAGCCATTTCAACCGTATATACTTTACTCAACTCACATTCATTAACTGTCCACGCCTCACTTCCATACATCAATGTCGGAACCAATATGAACCAATGTGCCACTATGCCATTGTGGACCGCCAATCTCATATTCATCGTAAGTTTACTATTTCTTGCAATTCTTCCAATCGTTCCCATTACACTTCTTCCTCTACTAGCGCGCTTTTCCAATTCTTTCGTCAATTTCCCATACGACTCAAACTTGCTTCCCAGGTAATCAAATTCTTTCAAGACCTCCACTCTTGTTTCATTCAGTCTTATCTCAATTTCCTCGCATTCCTCAGTCCTGTCAAACACTAATACTTTCGTCTTACTGGCATTCACTTTTAAACCGTTCTTACTAAAAGCATCATTCATTTTGGTGAGTATCATCTGGAGCTCCTCCGCTGTACCAGCCAAAGGTGGAATCTGTTTATTTCCACATGTGAGGGGCCTGACTTTACACCAACCACTTTTAGTTGAAGTGGTGGTTTCTTGTGAAGGCCGAGTAAAGCATGCCGGTATTTTCATTTTGGGCTTAAAGTATACACAAAAAGGGGTAATAATTGCTGACACTCTTGGTGGGGATCGAACCCTAGCCCTCTGGCATGGAAAGTAAGCATTCTACCAAGTGGTCTGCGGGTCGGGGTCTAGTGGTTAACACTTCTGACTCGTAAATGGAATGTTGTGGGTTAGAATCCTGGCAGAGCACAACAAATATACCATTTGTGTTTTCAAATAATCTCTTCGCTGGGCGCAAAATTCAAATACCTTTAGCAAAGACCGATCACTAAAGGTCCATCCAGCCTTACAGCAACTGGGTCTTGCTTGAGAATTGGCACTGCCTACAGCAACGACCAAGCTCGAAGAGGGCTTTTGAGGTGTGATACACACAAAAACCGCACTCACCAAATAAATCATTGTAATATTGTTACTAAAAAAAAATAAAAAATGGTTCACTTTGCCAATGTCACCCCTGTTTCAGGGAAGGACGGCAAGAGTTGCAGGGCTTATGTTCATTTGAGATTGGGTTTTTATATTGTAGGCCCACATGCGGCATGTGTTAGCGCGAAATTATACATGTCTGCTTGTGGGAATGCATTTAATATAAATTTTAAATGATATATATCTTTGCAGCTTAGATTAGATTAACTGAGCTATCGACTGGTCGTTAATGTAATATTATTTATGTTACAGGCTTATGTATCAGTCTCGTAAGCGCGGCATGCTGGAAAACGACCTCCTCCTGAGCACATTCGCCGCCAAATATCTGGACGGGATGAGCGAGGAGCAGGCAATCCTGTATGACCGCCTCATCAACATCCCCTCCAACGACTGGGACATCTACTACTGGGCGGTGGGGCACAAGCCCACGCCTGCCGAGTACAACAATGAGGTCATGGACCTCTTCAAGAAGCATGTCGAGAACAAGGATAAGCTCAGTAGGATACGGCAGCCAAATCTGTATTAGGACGCTGAAAATGTTATGCCAATCTTGACTACAAATTCTGCTGTATAAATATTCAAGTCAGTTTTAAAATGCTACCCATATTTTGAGGGAAGTCAGCAAAATTCTTTGCATTATCTCGATTGTTGGCAGTAACTTTGTGAAGTTCATATTTATGAATAAAATAAAAAGATAACTTTGTTGAAATTCACTTTAAGGTTTTGTTTAATAACTCTACAAGTTTTGAGAGTGTCAGTAGTTGCAATTTTCATTTTTGTACTTCTATTTGTTAGTTTATATTTACACCTGTTGATGGGTGGTACTGACGCTAGCGAAACTAGTAGTGTTATGAAATAAAAACTCAAAGTAAGTTTCTACAAAGCTATCTTTTTATTAAATTTATGTATTAATTGTTCCTTCTGATAGAAAGTTAGCATCTATGTTAGTTTTGATCATTAATGCCCAGAAGGCCGAACATTGTCATCAATGATGTTTACTTCCATGATGAGCCGCCCTGCCATTCTGGGACATTGCCTAAAGATTTACATTTATGTCTGCATTTTCTTTGGAAACTATGTTGTTAAAAATAACATCCCTATCACTTAGCTGTCCAAATTTCAAAAACCTTGGATTTGTATTGTCAAGATTAAAATATTCATGTAAAGAAGTTATCCTAAAGTATTTTAATTAATTATCAGATCTTTGATAATCTATCTATAATCTAAGTTGCAAAGATATATTGACATCTAAGGCTTAAATTTAATGCACACCCACAAGCAGAAACATGTATGTATGTTAGCACTTACACATGCTGCATGTGTACTTAAAAAATAATCCAAACCTCACATGCCCCCTTTCCCTGAAACTGGGATGGCATCGGCAAAAGGCATCCAACTTTTTACAGCATGGGTGTCAGCCTCATACCTCATAAGTCAAGGAATTTTTGGAACGATAATAGTATTGATAAAAAAAAAACACTTATTATTTATCTTAATGCAATGTACTTAAAAATGTGTATTTATTTAGATAGGTTTTTTTCTATTTTTGTTCAATAAATAAATATATTAAAACATTCTACTGATTTTTATTGTGATATAATCATTTTATTACGAATTACCAAATACGCAGAAAATCGGGAATTTACTGACTTCTGTGACTAGACGCAGAATGCCATTGTAAAGATATCGTAGAGGCCTAAGTTCACAATGGACAAGAATAACCATAAGTTTTATTTAAACTTAGTCAAGAAACAAGCATTAAAACAATATCTGTTGCCTAATATTTTGGAGCCATGCCACAATACACTGTTCTGAAAGAAAAGTAAAATATTTTGGCTGAAAATCTGTAGGTATTTTGTAAAGAAAACCCAGATTTTCACTTATCCACCATTTCAGTTTAATTTAAAAAACATAGGTATATTGCCACAGTGAAAAAAAAGAAACAGCGGGGATTTTTTAAAATACATTATGAAATGCATCAACAAAAAAAAGGTTCTTGATTAACACAAAAAAGAGCGTCACAAAAAAAATATTGTGCGGCACATAAACTCATTTCATATTTTTTCTTCTGCTTCTTCGAGACAAATGAAATAAAATTAGAAGTCATCTTGAGCATACCATTATTTTTTGACATAAGCTGTCAATTCTACCAACTTGCAGAAAATAAATATTGCGTGACTAATTTCACTGTGATCTCTTGTAAACTCGTGCTTTGCCGGTCATTTGTTTTCGTAATTTTGAAACTGAATTTTATATAAAAATGGTACGAATTCTCAGATTTATTGCATTAGATATCGTTATTTGTTACATATTTTGTGGTATTAGTAGATAATACATTGTAAATATTGCCTTTGTTTGTCATAAATCTTACACAAAGTGACATGAGTTTTATCCAACCCACGTGCATTCTAGACTCTTCCATGGACGTTTTTAACCAAATTTTTACTTAATTTCTCATTTTAGGTGTCCCTTAATCCAGTTAGAGTGCTTCGAGATGACGCCGAAGAAGAAAAAGGCGAAATTGCTCGCATGTCCAGTTTCATTGGGGCCATAGCGATCGGGGACTTGGTTAAAAGCACTCTGGGACCAAAAGGAATGGACAAAATTTTGGTTTCATACGGAAGGAATGCTGGCACAGTTAGTAAAATTTATATTTTAATAAATTATGAAATTATTACATATTTTTTAATGTGGAAACTTAACCTATACTTGTTTACAGGTTGAGGTTACAAATGATGGAGCGACCATCTTAAAATCGGTTGGAGTTGACAACCCTGCTGCCAAAATTTTGGTCGACATGTCCAAAGTGCAAGACGATGAAGTGGGTGATGGGACTACATCAGTCACAGTATTAGGTATGTGAATTAAAAAATACCCCCTTTTCAAGGGCAGTGGTTGAAGTGAGGCCGGTCCCCTTACCTGTAAAAATAAATGGATTCCATGCGGGGCCACATGTGGACAATGTTACACAAGTGTTTGCGTTATTGCCGAGGGGGCCAAGTGGGCTGATCTTTCTAGCGGATTTGGATTAGAATTTCGTTGGTTCGATTCCCGCTTGGGTAATTTGATCATAACTTTGACCCTGGTTCAACAGATGTCATTGGGTAATTATTAATTATTAATTCATAATTCATTAAAATAAACAATAATGAATTAATAATTTATGATATTAATACCTGTTTCTGGCCAGCAGAATAGGTTGGTGAATTGCATTCCTCTTGACAAATCTATTAAAAAAAAAAGTTGCATTATTAGGGCAGATTAGTTGTGTTTGCGTATTGTATCTCCAGATCTAGGGTGCTAGAAGTAAACAATATGGTGTTTTGAGTTCAACACCCTGATTGTTAAAATTCCATTTGCGCTCGTGGTTCACATATTTCATAATAAATTTAGAAACATGTGTGGCACTCAAATAGTTCATATCGAGGGTATACAACCAAAACGCACTAAGTCATTATTAAATAAACAAAAACTGAATTCTTTACAACCAGAATGCATAATGCTTTTTGGCTGAAATAATCAATTTAAATATGACTTAATTTCTTCATTATGTCCTTTATTTTTTTTGATAGCACTCAGTGTCTTTTGGCAGTAGAAAATCAGAAAAAATAAGTATAATAGGGTAAATGAGTCAAAATTGTCAAATTTGACTTAGTGCGTTTTGGTTGTATACCCTCAATATTTTATATCTGAAGGAAACTGAAAACCCATTTTTCTCAATTTGTTGACTTGTGTCGCGCTCCCATATAATCAGCAGAACGTGGACACAACAACTGTGGCTCTGAAAACCAGCGACAAAATGTTTCCTGTATGTGGAAATGAAATGTTGGAAGATAATATATCTGCGTACAGAACAATAACAGAACGTCGTCCCTTCATTTCTCCTTGATTTGTTATATTCCAATGATTTGATTTCCAGCGGCTGAGCTTCTCCGCGAGGCCGAGAAGCTGATAGAGCAAAAGATCCACCCGCAGACCATCATAGCAGGCTGGAGGCTGGCCGCGGGGGTGGCTCGCAGTGCGCTGGAGGGCTCTGCCCAGGACCACTCACAGGACCCCGCGGCCTTCAAGAAGGACCTTATGAACATTGCCAGGACCACTCTCTCCTCCAAGATCCTCTCTCAGCACAAGGAGTGAGTCTGCTTCTGATGTCTCTCATGTTAGATCTATAGATCAGTTGTCCCTCCACCTCTTAGAGGGCTCTGCCCAGGGTCACTCTCCTCCAAGATCCTCTCACAGCACAGGGAGTTTGTCTTTTACTCTCTCTTGCGTTAGATCTATAGACCAGCTGCCCCTCCACCTCTTGGAGGGCTCTGCCCAGGGCCACTCTCTTTTCCAAGATTCTCTCACAGCACAAGGAGTGAGTCTTTTACTCTCTCTTGTGTTAGATCTATAGACCAGCTGTCCCTCCACCTCTTCGGAGGACTCTGCCCAGGGCCACTCCCTCCTCCAAGATCCTCTCACAACACAAGGAGCGAGCCTTCCTCTACTTTCTCACATATTAGATCTATAGACCAGCTGTCCCTCTACCTCTTAGAGGGTCTGCCTTAAAGGCTCTGGGACATCAACCATCAGCTCACCAACATCCACACCTCTACAGCGCTCATACAAGTGTCATAGACTTCTAGATTTTCTGAAATCCGGTGAGACTCCCGCATAGGATTCCTTAAAAAATATATTTTTAAATAAAAACAATATTTGAAAGATAATTTATGTGTGCAGGTACTTCTCCAAGCTGGCCGTGGATGCGGTGCTGCGTCTCAAAGGCTCCGACAACTTGCAGGCTATCCAGGTCATCAAGATTAAGGGGGGCCTGCTGGAGGACTCTTTCCTAGAGGAAGGGTTCCTGCTCGAGAAGAAGGTAAGCCAAGGCATCAGGAAAATATGGTTCCATGACAAATCTATCACAGACAACCCGTCTACAGACAGCTCAGAAACCACACCTCCATACACACACCACAGCACTGCGCAGCTAACGGCTGTGCAACTGGATAAGGACATCAACTGCCACATCACCAACACCTCTGCGGCACTATAATAAGTGTCATAGACCCCTAGAGTCTCTTGCACAGGGTTCCTTAAAAAAAAGCTCCATTACACAAAACTACAAATGAAAACTACTATGGCAAGAAAGGTTATTTGGAGATCATGTTTTTGCAGTGGAGCTGTTGTGGATCATGTATTGTATGTTACAAAAATGTTGTTGACTGAAAAATTGTGTAGGCAAACTGTCATGTGAACAATTTTTCCGTGACCGATGTGTCTGTGGCTGAGTTGTCTGTGACCGAAGTGAAACTAACTGTTTTGTGACCAATTTGTCTATTAGCTATTAACATTGCCAATAATTACCATTTCTCTTGGTCGGTAATTGGTTTGAAGATGGGGCATTAAATAATAATAATAATATTAGGATGATTTATTTTGTGAGCGCTGTTTTTGTGTGCTTGCTCTGCGAGCTTGGTCGTCGCTGTATACAGCGCCAATTCTCAAGCAAGACCCAGTTGTAAGGTTGGATGGACCTTTCAATGACCGGTCTTTTGGTAAAGGTTTATGAATTTTTCAACCCAGCGAAGAGCACATTTTGGAAATATAAATGGGATATTTTTGTGCTCCGCCAGGATTCGAATCCACAACCTTCCATTTACGAGTCCAAGGTGTTGCCACTGGACTACAGACCGGTCCAAGAAATGCTAACAACACGCGATGTACCTAGCGGTCACCCATCCAAGTAGCATCCGCGCCCAATGTTGCTTAACGGTGCTTTCAACATGGTATCGTCGTTGACAAAATGATGTCATTAGGGCTGTAAAAGTCTTTTACAGAGTTAATGCATCAACAATCTGTATAATTTAAAAACACACCCTGGGCCTTTCATGATGATGATGATGATGATGATTTTTATAGCGCCGTTTCGTGACTACTGTCACTGCAAGGGTGCTTTCAGGCTTGACGCGGCGGTGAAGAAATGGGTCTTCATTCCCTTCTTGAAGCTCTCGATCCCTTCCTTGGCACGCACTTCAGGAGGCAGCTGGTTCCAAGTGGACGGTCCCGCAACGGCGAAAGCGCGGTCTCCGAACACTGTACATCTTTTTCTGTGCTGAGTGCTGACAGATGTAAGAGCACTGTCGGCAGATCGCAGAGTGAGCCCCCTCTCGCTCAGACTCCTCGGTAGCATAAGCTCCTGCAAGTACTCTGGCGCCACTCCATGCAGCGCTTTGTGTACCGTGAGGCCCAGCTTAAATTTAATCCTTTCTGGGATCCTCAACCAGTGAAGCTTCTGCAGGAGTGGAGTAATGTGGCAGTACTTGCTCTGACCATAAATCAGGCGGGCGCTGGCGTTCATTACAGACTGTAATCTGTTTAGCTGGCATTTTGGTTGTGCAGCATAGATACCGTTGCAGTAGTCTACCTTGGAGATGACGAAGGCATTTATCAGCGCCTTCATGGCGTCAGGTGGTACGCAATTTCTTGCTTGTTTCAGCTGCCTGAGACCATAAAAGCCAGAGCTGACAGTACTGCTAATTTGTTTGTCCAGGCAAAGGGAGCTGTCTAGATGGACTCCTAGCAATCTTACATCGCTGGATGGAACAATGTTAGCGCCAGAGATTGTTACTGGAGAATGATCTATTAGGTACGCTCTTCTGGCCGTGGTTAACCACATAATCTCCGTTTTGTTGGGGTTGAGCATCAGACGATGTGATCGCATCCATATGTTTACATCTGCGACGCATTCCGCCACCGTTGATTTTAAGTAGTCAACATCTGATGGTTTGCAGTCTGAAAAGATTTGGCAATCATCTGCGTATATATGTGCTTTCAGTCCCCGTTTGTGAATGACGCTTTCAAGCTCCCTCGTGTACAACGTAATCATCTCTAGAAACACGCAGACAACATGCTCAACTTATCTGCATTTATAAAATCATCAATAGCATTTTGGATTCGCCTCCTCTTTTACAAAGTACAGTGGTGCCTCACACAACGAACGCCTCGCACAGCGAACGCTGCACACAACGAACTTCCTGTTCGTTCATTTCACGATTCATACAACGAACTTCGTTTCACACAACGAAGTCGCCGGAGCTTCCACGACTGCTTCGCCCGAGCTTCCACGATCGCTGCCGATGTATTGCATACTCCCGCGCAGGCACTGCAGGCAGTCGTTAGTCACTGCGCCGTATCGTGGCAATCGTTCTTCATTACGAATGAAATCACGCTCGTATCACGGCAGTCGTCCTTTTAAGTTAAACTCAATATTTTTTTTATATCATGGCTTTAAAAAAAGCAGAAAGGTGATTTCTGTTGAAATGAAACAGGAAATAATTAGAAGGAGTTTGGACAGGTTTTTCATGAAACCATCGGCCAAAAAGCAGAAAATGGATGAAGATGTGCAAGATTCGGTAGATTCTACTTAGTCTGTCTTAAAATTAAAAAAAATGTTTTTGTTAGATGTATCTAAATAAAAATAATAACAAAAAAAATATCTTTTTTTATGTCATCTTAGCATATTTTATGCTACAGAACGAATTATTTTGTTTAACATGTATTGTTATGGGAAAAGGCGTTTCACATAATGAACTTTTCGCATAACAAACTTGCTCCCGGAACGAATTAAGTTCGTTGTGTGAGGCACCACTGTATTAAATTCAATATGCCAACCCGGAGATTCAGAACCAATCAATTGCTCTCCCTCAATTTTCATCCTTCTAATTTAGGTTCCTATTCTCCGATGAACAGAATGTCTCGTCTTGTAAACTCCTCATCTCATTTAGATTTCTGTGGTGTAAGTCTGTCTGAATTCCGTAGAGCTTTGTGTTGTTGAGGAAAGTGTAGAGGTACTTTGATTTGACTGTGCTATGTTATGTAGGTAATACTTACTCTTGAAATTTTTTTTTTTTTTCATCCTTGTGAATTACTTAGTTATGTATTACATAAATGAGCAATCAAGTCCGTTGGGTTTTGATTTGTGATGTTTTCCTGCAGGTTGGTGTGCACCAGCCCAAGCGCGTAGAGAACGCCAACATCCTGATTGCCAACACGCCCATGGACACAGACAAGATCAAGGTGTTTGGCTCCACCATCAAGGTGGACTCCATGGCCAAGATAGCCGAGCTGGAGGTGGCGGAGAAGGAGAAGATGAAGGAGAAGGTCAACAACATCCTGGCACACAAGTGCAACGTCTTCATCAACAGGTACAACACCTATTTGTTTTGTTTCTGCAGCTGAAAAGCCTTGAAGGCTCAGGGCCTCCCCCACCACAATCCTCCAGGACTCTCTGACTTGTGCCATTTCCCTCCATGGTTCCTTGACCTATAGGTTGGTATGAGGCTGACCACCCATGCTGTAAAAAAATGTTTCACTTTGCCAATGTCACCCCTGTTTCAGGGAAGGTCGGCAAAAGTTGCAGGGTTTATGTTCATATTGAGCTTTGATTTTGATCTGTAAGTACACATTCAGCATTTGTAAGCACAAACTTATACGTGTGAGTTTTGAATGCTAGTATATCTTTGCAATTTAGATTATTATTATTATAGTTCCCTTATTTACAAAACTTTGGCATCGCTTTTGAAACTGTCTGCCCACCGCATCCTGGGACGTCCGAGTGGTTTATTACTCTCGACATTTTGTTGGCGATGTCGCCAATGCCTTCAAGAAGCACTTTTTCTACGCTAGGGTATATTATAGCATCTAAAAAAAATAGGGCGGATTAGAATCAGTTCAGTCCTCAATTGTCGTGCAGAGAGGGTGCCTCGTGAAGGCGTTGGCTATGTCACCAATGAAACGTTGAGAATAATGTAAGTTCTCTCATAACCGTTTGTCTAATATATGAAAGTGTAATGCTGGATTCACACGCTTGCCACTTGTCACAAACCACAAACCTGTACAAACGCTTTGGACAAATAAACTGATCCAAGCAGCGGTATCCACACGTTTGCGAGTGCGTCAGTGTGCTTTGAAGAAGCAAGCATGACGGAAGTCCAGCTGTTGTCAGCTATAACATTTGATTTAACCATGATATTGTAAGTCAATGGGCTTAACTTATTTTTATTATAAAAAAAAAAAACAAACAAAAAGAGACAAAATAAAAAAAAAAAACGAAAAATTCGGCTAAGAATTTGGGATGGAAAACATATATTTATAGAAAACCCATCTCATAGTGAAACTGAATATTTCAACTATTAAATTTTTTTAAGTACCTACCTATATTTCTTATGGCATTATTTGAAAGCAAATATAATTTAATTTTTGTAGACATAGGTTGTCAAGGAAGAATTAGTGATGGCAGAGTTTTAAATAATTCTTTATAATGACAGAGAATTTGGAAATAGCACGCGCCTGCTTGCTATCGATCAGAATGAACGCGCACAAGCGTGTGGATGCTTGGCAAGCGCTTGCGGCAATTCCCTTTGACTCGTGTCAAAAAACCGTCACTCGGTCGGATCGGCTACAAGCCCTTGCAAACCTACACAAACCAAGCCAAATGCCTATCCATATGCTTGGGTTTGTGACGGTTTGTCGAGGCTTGGCAAGCGTGTAGATCCGGCATAATTAATCTTGAAAGTTAATTCTAGTATTTATTACCCTAGTGAGTGATATAGTATCTTGAAAGGTAATTGTGAATGGTAATAAGTAGGGCCCGGATTAATATGTATCAAAAATCACGAAATATGTAAATATAATATGGATATCAACTCCAGGATTTGATGGCATAACTATCGATACACTAAAACACATTAAAAAAGAAATTTCAAAACCACTAATGTACATTATAAATAAAAGTTTTGAGACTGGAAAATTTCCAAATATATATAAAAAATCCATAATAATTCCAATATTTAAATCTGGTGAACAGGATGATATAACAAATTACAGACCTATCTCTATAATATCAAACATAGCTAAAATATTTGAAAAAATAGTTAAAAGAAGAATCAACGCATATATAAAAAGCAATAATATAATAAATGAAAACCAGTTTGGTTTTATGGAAAATAGAAGCACACAAGATGCAATTGCTAAATTAACTAGCTATGTACTGAATGCACTGGACAAATCTCGTAAATGTATCGGTATATTCATAGATTTAAAAAAAGCTTTTGACAGCATATCTCATTACAAATTGACTTCAAAATTAGAAAGTATCGGTTTCCAAGGCAGGACACTCGAGTGGATAACAAGCTATCTATATCAAAGACCTCAAGTTGTCAAAATAAATGAGGTGTACAGCCAAATAGAAACTAGTAATTTCGGAATACCACAGGGCACAGTATTAGGCCCTTTATTATTTATATTGTATGTCAATGATGTATTTACACTGAAACTAAACGGAAAAATAATATCCTATGCCGATGATACAGTTATTATCATCGAAGATACAAATTGGAATAGTGTCACCAATAAAGCAAATGTTGACATTGACAATTTAAAGCACTGGTTCGACGTGAATTTGTTAACACTCAACAGCGAAAAAACTTACATTGTCCCGTTCTCTATTAATGAAAATAAATTAAATCTAAATTTAAACGTATTTATTCATCAACAAAATAAATGTAATAAAACGAATTGTAATCTAACCTGCTCAATACTAAAGCAAACAGATACTACAAGATATTTAGGAGTTGACATAGATAGTAAATTAAAATGGAAGGAACATACTAGTAAACTGATAAAACGAATCAGAAAGTGCATATACATATTTATAAGACTTAGAAATATACTCGGAATAGATAACTTAAGAAGAGTCTACTACGCAATTGTGCAATCTATATTACAGTACGGCATTATAGGATGGGGAGGGTCATACTTAAACACATTAAACCCTGTAAAAATAATTCAAAAATTAATCATTAAGATAATTTTAAAAAAACCATCGAATTACCCGACTGAATTAGTATTTAAAATATTTAAAGTTCCCTCAGTAGATATCATTTTTAAAAAAAACGCCATATTGCAAATATTAAAGGAAAAACAACAATTAAAATTAGAAACAAATCATTCAACAAGATACAAACATAACCTCAAAATGTCAAAATTTGACACAAAACATTATCAAAATAGCTTCATTTATGTTGGTGTAACAAACTTTAATAAATTACCGACTGAACTAAAAAATATAAAAGATTATCATGTATTTAAAAATAAACTTAAAAAACATTTCGAAAAATATTAGATTTGTATACCAATTGATATTATTGCATGTGCCTTGTATTTTTTGTAGTAGACCTCTATAAATCATATGTATGTATGTTTTTATTTATTATACTTTGGTACCTACTTGCCTATATTATCTATGTTTATATATTTGCATTGTTTATTATACAGTTTTTTTTTTTATTTTAATTTGATTTCTCCACATATCAGATCTCTTCATTCATATTGACTAAATTAATTGTGAATCCCTCACCACACACAAGAGCTTTGACTCTTTTTGGTGAGGTATAGCATATAAAACAAATGAATACTATGTAATAGAAATAAGTTTGAAAAATGTAATGTATGTACTTAAAATGTCTTATATTAAATAAAAAAAAAAAAAAAAAAAAAAAAATATAAAAAACTGAAATATGGAAAAATATGGAATAAAAAACAACTGTTACCCAGTACAAAACCCGTTATTTTAACATCAAAGAACATAAAATATAAAATCAAAGAACTTAAAGTGCCTTATATTTACTCTGCGTCTATCTTTTTAGTCGAGTTGTTGCAGTACACAATAACATGTTTCTTTAAATTTTCAAAATTAAAACCTTGTCTGTTTTTTCGAAACATCGCCTTATACTGACTGAAAGACCTTTCAACATCACAGGATGTGATTGGGGCAAACTTAAATTTGCACAACTCTGAGGGTGAATATGCCTCCTCTGGATTGCCAGCTGCTGTTCCATTTAGCATGTTGTTAATTTTTTGTAGCGTTGTATACCCTTTATTTTTTTCAAGTACAGACTTTATTTTGTTTCTTACCTATTCAGCAACAGGGCCTTCCGCCTCCATAATTGTGGTTTCAATTGTTTTAATGATCTTAACATTTTCTTTTAATGATGTTGATGGATTTTCCAGTGCTTTGATCTGATGTGACAGAAAACAAAAATTGCTTCTTATGTAGATTAGATCATTTCGAAGAGTTTCATTTTCGAAAAGTTCTTTTGCATTTAAAATACTAGCGGATTCATCTTCTAATTCAAAAACAATCGTTTTAATCTCAGTATAATACTCGCAGTAGTACTCAACCGCTGCTAACCACGTACCCCAACGCGTCAGCACAGGTTCTGGTGGCAAAAGTATGTCTGGATGCATTTCTTTAAATTTTAAAATCCGACTTGGTGCTTTCAAAAAGATTTTCTTTACATTTGATACCAAACTATCAAAATTTTTAAACTGGAATCTCACGCATTCGGCTAGTCTATTAATTCCATGTGCCAAGCATGTTACGTGAATCATTTTAGGATACAACACTTTAAGGGCATCTCCGGCTTTGACCATGTAAGGAGCAGCATCGGTCAGTAGCAAGAAAACTTGTTCATGTTTAACACCATCGGACCACAAAACACTCATTGCATCGTTGAACAGCTTGGCTGATGTTTGATGGTTGCATTTAGGAATACAGGATTGTTTACTTTCCACAGAGGTATATCTGCACTCATCATGGCATGACACAAGTTTTTCGAGAAAGTATCACTCTGAGAACCGCTGGCTATTGCTTCAGAAAAAAATTGTTGTTTGAATTTGCTTTTCCTTGAGATATTCATCTTATGTTTTGTGGTAGATACATGCTGTGATATTAAGAAACGCTGCTCAGTCGAAACGGATTTTTCGCAAGCATTACAAAACAGTACATTACCATCTGTACTCAGAGACTGGTTTGGGAAATCTTCAATATATTTTCCTAATTTAAACCGCAAAGGTTGTTTGTCCTTGGGCATTATTTCAATGGGCACAGTTAAATAATTCGGATATAATAATATGCAGGAGAATACTTAAATTACGACGCAAGACAAAGAAATTCAATGTGCGCGACACAAGCAGGCGACACGAGTACGCGCGACGATTAACAAGTTGTGACTGGCTGACGACGAGTTGACGTTCGGCCTTCGGGCGAACGCCCGGCCGAGCAGTGAACGGCGAAACGATTCGTTCATTTTTTACTCGTTGTTTTCAGTATTTGCCGCGCCAAACCGCGAACTAATTATTTCCGAAGCGCTATGAAAGCAAAAATTATTCCGTTCTCTCTAGTTTAAGTACCAAACATTGAAAATATGGACTAATGTGATTTTCGTGTGCAAATATGGTCTTAACCTAGAAATATGGAAAAATATGGAAAATAAAATCTGCATTTTCCAGCTCAAAACATCATAATCTATGTAGAAAACTAAATAATTAATGGAAACTATTGAAATAAAAAATATGTATTTACATATTAATCCGGGCCCTAGTAATAAGCTTTTTGTACGTCGCCTGTCTAACAAGCAGGCGAGTGGACTCTTCTTCTTCTGCCAAAGCTTTTCTGGTACATCTGTTCTTCTGGAGGTGTATAACATAGCTCTGTATTTAATTTGATATTTGTTATTGCAGACAGTTGATCTACAACTACCCCGAGCAGCTGTTTGCTGATGCCGGTGTAATGGCCATCGAGCACGCAGACTTCCAGGGCATTGAGAGGCTGGCCCTCGTCACTGGCGGGGAGATTGTCTCCACATTTGATTCCCCCGGCAAGGTCAAGCTGGGACACTGCCAAATTGTGGAACAGGTATGAATAATGTAATTTTTTGGATTTTAATTTGTGAGTACACATATAGGTAGCATTTGTAAGCGTGAACTTACATGTGTCTTTATAGATAGACTGTAACTGTAATTTTGTCACTATTCCTTTAGAGATGGCCAGAGAATCAGCAGAATTGCTATTGCTACCCTTGCATAAACATTTTGTTTGCAGCTTTTTTTTAAGTGACAAGATTGGATTGTAGATATAGATTCTTTATGAGGCGTATAAGAGAAATGTATGGGAATGCAGAGGTCAACGGTATCTGTGTTTCCATTATATGCATTGTATAGAATCAAAGATGATGATCCAGGATTTGAAAAAAAAAAGAGAAATGTATGAAAATAGAAAATGTTATTTTCTCTGATAACAGCACCACCTTAAAGGCTAAACTGAATAAGTGCTGTTTCACTGATTTGAGAAATCGTTCATAAAACATTTTTTTGGGTGTAACTTTTCAAAGTAAGTGAAATAATATAAAGAAGTGCTCATGAAAACTACAGGATTTTCACTTTTTTTTTGTGTTTTCTTTCGTAGAAAATATGAAAAAATGTGGATTTATTTGAGAAGCCCATGTTAGCTTGATGTGTCTCTTATTCAGATTTACCTGTAAGGTGTTGATATATGAGTAATATAGAACTAAAGTGGGCAATCTAGGATATTTTCTTCAAAATTAGATGTATGGACACTGAGAATGACATTTTTTGTATTTGCACACATGCGTCATATATAGGGTGTTTTTTTTAGAGGTATAGAACTTTAAGTTGGCAACACTGTTTTAACTGGCGGCCATTTTGTCAGCCGTTAAGTGATTTGTGTTTAGTTTAGTTTGGCATTTCAACATGAATAGACTGACGCCTGAACAGATGAAGCCACACGATCACCTAGCAAGGTGTAGATTCGGTGAATGGGTCCAAAACAAGATTGCTGTTGATCCCGATTTTCATAAGAGAATTTTGTTGAGCGATGAAGCTCACTTTTGGTTGAATGGCTACGTCAATAAACAAATCTGCCGTATTTGGAGTGAAGATAATAATAAATAATATTAGGATGATTTATTTGGTGAGCGCTGTTTTTGTGTGTATCACACCTCAAGAGCCCTCTAAATAATCCTCAAGTGTATGTTGAGACATCGTTACATCCAGAAAAACTGACTGTTTGGTGTGCTTTATGGGCTGGTGGAATCATTGGTCCGCACTTCTTTAAAAAAGATGCTGGCCAGAACGTTACAGTCAATGGTGACCGCTATAGAGCCATGATTACTGACTTTTTCGTTCCTTAATTGAACAACCATTATGTGCAGGAGCTGTGGTTTCAACAAGACGGCGCAACATGTCACACAGCTCGTGCCACAATTGATTTACTGAAGGAAACGTTTGGTAACCGCATAATTTCACGTTCCGGACCCGTGAATTGGCCTCCAAGATCGTGTGATTTAACACCGCTAGATTATTTTCTGTGGGGATATGTGAAGTCGCTAGTCTACGCCCGAAACGATTGACCACTTGGAGGACAATATTCGCCGCGTTATTGCCGATATACGGCCACAAATGTTGGAAAAAGTTATTGAAAATTGGACCTCCAGATTAGATTACGTCCGAGCCAGCCGTGGCGGTCATATGCCAGAAATCATATTTAAATTATAATGCCAAAAGATTATCTTTCGAATAAAGTCAACTTCTAATCTAATCTAATCTAAGCTGCAAAGATATATATCATTTAAGATTTATATTAAATGCATTCCCACTAGCAGATATGTATAATTTCGCGCTAACACATGCCGCATGTGGACCTACAATATAAAAACCCAATCTCAAATGAACATAAGCCTTGCAACTCTTGCCGTCCTTCCCTGAAACAGGGGTGACATTGGCAAAGTGAACCAATTTTTTACAGTATGGGTGGTCAGCCGCATAACAACCTATAAGTCAAGGAACATACATGACAAATTACATTTTTAAAATCAATAAACAACAATATATACATTGACATAAAAAACTAAATCACAAAACCAATTTTACTTTAACAAACCCCAGCCGCCAACATCACAGATCAACCGCCATTTCTTTCTATCCTTACATACTTCTTTCATTTCCTCCAGAGTCATAACCTTCTTCATACAAGCTCTTCTTTTATTATGACTCTGGATATTCCATTCATTCGCAATTTCGGATATTTGGTCCATCCATACCTTTCTCGGTCTTCCTCTACCACGACATCCATCTATTCTACCAACATATACTTTCTTCGTCAGTCTTTCCTCATTCATTCTCTTCTTCATGTCAACTTCATGTCAATTTTAAAAATTCATCCTTGTTTTATTCCATTTCAAAGTTCTATACCTCTAAAAAAATCACCCTATAGAATTAAAGGCTGTGATTTATACATATCGACGGTAAAAAGCCTATTTGACTTCAGCGACAAAAAGTCAATTTTACAGGAGAGCCAAAAAACTGTTTTTTTTTTTATTATCTGCCATAACATTTTTGTTAGTGGGTCAAATAAAAAAAAATGTAAGGAGGCAATGCTTATTTTTTTATTTGCTTTTTTTTAACATAAGTAGATTTAAGATAAACATATACATAATTGAGATACTGTCGTTTAAGCAATTTGGCATTCATAATTATTTGAGGATAAATGACTGGTGCGCCATTTTACTTTCTGTCATAAATGTATGAAAATGCCTTAAGTACCGACTCAATATTTTTTATTTCGAGGTAAAAAGACTTAAATCAATATTTTCCTTTTCTTTTATTTAATGCATACGCCACATAAAGTTTATACCTTGAGAAGTAAAATGACTTATCAGTAAAAACAATGCCTATTCGTAAAGGGTATATTTGACTCAAAGACAAGGCTGTATTATTTTTCGATACGAAAGAACTGTGGTAGGAATAAATAATAGAAGTATACTTTCCTAAAAATCTTTTTAATTGAGCCAAAATATGAAATATTAATAAGTAGATAAATCCAAAAAATAGCAGTAAACTAAAAAAGGTAATTTGAGACCACATATTAATGTTTTAGTGAAAAAAATTAAAGCTACCTGCTTTCTACCACTAGTCTTTAAAAATGTATTCTATGTGACCGACGCTCTACCACCAGTCAATGTAAAACGTATAAATATGTAGCCTGCATATCAAGTGCAAAAATGATTGACAAAGGCGGTCATTTCGGGATCATACCATAATTGTTTTTGAAGATCTGAGGGCCACCATACCCCTAAACCAGCAAAGTAGAAGATTTCATGTTGGGAAACGGGTTAAGGATGGAGGAATTAGAAATGTTTTCATGAACCAAAGGACCTTAAACCAACCTGTGACAGGTCTTATGTCCTGTGCCTCTCACCTCATCCTGACTCCGTACAGCAGGCCTGGGTATGGCTCCATAACAAAATAATTATTTTTATTCGGGTTGTCGTAGCGTTTTTGAATAGTGTAACTGTTTGTGTTGTTTGTGTGTTCCAGATAATGATAGGCGAGGAGACGCTGCTGCGCTTTGGGGGCGTGTCCCTGGGCCAGGCGTGCACCGTGGTGGTGAGGGGAGCCACCCAGCAGATCATAGACGAGGCGGAGCGCTCCCTGCATGACGCCCTGTGCGTGCTAGCTGCCACTGTACGCAGCTCACAGGTAACAACACATCACTCTCCCTGTGGTGGTGAGGGGAGCCAACCAGCAGATCATAGACATAATTTGAAATCATTTTTGAATTCAAAAGACCTTAAAACTACAAGGAAGGTAGCTATGTAATTATGTATACATATAGCTTTATACAATAGCGTAATATCTTGATTTTCCAGAAACTGGAAAATTCCATATAACTGACCACCCACACCTAAAATGCTGTCTTACTTTAATGTTTTGCTGTATGTATTGTGACATTTATGTTTCTGTTATCAAAATGAAGGCAATGGATGGAGCATTAGAGCCATTAGGCAGGCCAATTTACCACCCCTCAGGCGTAGTATTAGGAAGAGGAGGTATATAAGAACTGTCAAATAAAAGTTGTTGTTATTTTATGCCTCTTTTATGGACGCATGACATTGCTATCTAGCATCTCTTTTTACATTGTTTATTTACTTGCGTTGCATGGCACGAGCAATTAGTATGGGAAGAAACTGACATGAGCCATCCAATTCTGTTAATTTGATTGATACGGCAGTCTTGTATATTTTTTCTATAATTGAAACAGCAAACCATTGTCTGTTTTCTATGCATTCCTAACACCCTCATGTTTGCATGGTCCAGGTTGTGTATGGAGGTGGGTGCAGTGAGATGCTGATGTCGTGCGCCATAGACACTGTGGCGGCGCGCACGGCGGGCAAGGAGGCGGCGGCCGCGGAGGCGTTTGCCCGCGCCCTCAGGCAGCTGCCCACCGCCATCGCCGACAATGCGGGCTGTGACTCTTCCCTGCTCGTCTCCCAGCTCAGGGCGGAGCATGCTCAAGGACGCAACACAGCTGGCCTGGGTAAGTTACTAACACTTCACTAAGGAGGCGTTTGCCCGCGCCCTCAGGCAGCTGCCCACTGCCATCGCCGACAATGCGGGCTGTTACTCCTCCCTGCTCGTCTCCCAGCTCAGGGCGGAGCATGCTCAAGGACGCAACACAGCTGGCCTGGGTAAGTTACTAACACTTCACTAAGGAGGCGTTTGCCCGCGCCCTCAGGCAGCTGCCCACTGCTATCGCTGATAACGCCGGGTGCGGCTCCTTTCTTCTCGTCTTCCAGCTCAGGGCGAAGCATGCTCAAGAACGCAACACAGCTGGCCTGGATAAGAACAATGGTGACACTAGATCATATACTATTGTTATTCCTATAAATCTGTAATCTTATTCGACTCCTGTCGAATTTGATTCGTTTCCGACAGATGTCTGTAAATTTGTAAATTGATAAGTAATTATTATTGAACATAATCATTATTCCAATTGGTTTCAAATAAACCATATCAAATTCTTTGACACTTATGTTGCAAAGATACTTAAGAGCAGCGGTTTCCAAACTGGGGGGCGCGCCTCCCAGGGGAGTCGCGAGCTATGGCTAGGGGAGGCGCCAAAAATGTGCCTATAGTAGTATTAGTATGAAAATTAATAAATAAAATGTTGGAAGGGAGGCGCGAAAAAAAAAATCATTTTAGGGAGGCCTGGTAGCATAAAGTTTGGAAAGCGCTGCTTTAGAGAATTTAGCGCTGACGCCTTGTCACATGCTAGGAACGCTTCCTGTTTCACGAAGCCTTTAAATTTTTGTTGGTTTCCAGACATGGAGGAGGGCAAGGTGGGCTGCATGAAGGAGCTGGGCATCACGGAGTCCTTTGTAGTGAAGCGTCAGGTGCTGCTGTCAGCCGCAGAGGCTGCAGAGATGATCCTGCGCGTGGACAACATCATCAAAGCCGCGCCCCGCAAGCGTGTGCCAGACAGACGCGCCTGCTAGACATATGCTACACACTCACATTATTATAATAACTCATGCACTACTTGTGATGCACATTCTTCAATCTTTCAATCAGCCATTTCATCCATTATATGAGTCGAAGAAACAAAAGGTTGCAATCTTGTTTTTTTGCGAGCCTTTTGCTTAGCTTCTCAGCAATCGTCATGGCTATTTTTACTCTAGGTGCTGCCGCTCTGAATCCCTAAATGTACAAGGGCACAACATGTTGGCGGTTTCTTATCATGTGGTTTAAGTTTGTCTCTGCTGAGGAATTTTGGACCACCGTCTATACATAAATTCGAAAGAATGATCGTCCGTGTACTTGCTGTGAAAGTAACTTTCTTGTGTGGAGAAGTTAGGCTCAAGTGCATTTAGCTTTATGGAAATTTAAAAGTCCCAGTTCACAGTTTTGCTTTTGTCATCTCATGTTAAACCTAGTGATAAACAATGAAATTACTGGCTTAGCAGATTTAGGATTCAAACAAAATTATTGTAATTTATCAGGTATAGCCTTTTGGCTGCAGTCCTCTTATTCTCTGCAGTGAAGATTGGCGATCGTCATAGCAACTTACACCTAAAGAAAGATCTTGTGCTTCTGTCGCAATATTCCTCATCTGCCATTATGTACCCAAAATAAATAATTTTTTGTCTATTGACAGACATCTGAAGTTTGGCTGTGGTATTCATACGGGAAAGAACCTCTGTATTTGTGGGAGATTTTCAGCATCTAGAAGATTAGGAGATTTTTAGCATCCGATAGTACACCCACATTTCAAAGGCAGTGATTTTATTCTTGAGGCACTGTGTCCACCCTTCCATGCTAAAGAGTATAATTTAAAAGATGCAGCACTTATCATTTGATGTAAGCTCTTCCAACTTATCTAATACGATACTTTAATTATCTGTGTTTTGGGTATGACAATCATTTTGTTTGAATAAAATTTATCTGCTAATCTGTAATAACTTTGTATTATAATAATACCTACCATTGTGTTAAGTTATCATTATTTTAAGGCTTTTTACTTTAAGGTGGTACGACACATCGATGGTAACAAAAAATATTCATAGATGGTACGCATCAAAAATGTATGGGGCACTCCGTCGGGCAAATATGAAAAACTACTGTAGTTTTACTTCCTTTGAAACTTTTAATGCATTGAAAATAATATGTTGATTGCGCTATTCTAATATGAAATCAATCTGAAATCGCTAAGGTATTCATTTCGGTCATTAAATTATGCGTAAATTTCATTTTTTTCGCCATTGTTTGCGCCAACGCGACCGATGCGATGAGCTACGAGTACTTCTCTTGGATACAAACCTTTTTATTTATTTGTTACGCTTTATGCATCTTTATTTTCTTCAGTTTGGCCGTGAGAAGCTCTGGCCGAACAGCTTGCGTAACGGACTGCCACGCAAGGGTGAGACGTTCGAATCCGTTAGACAATATATATTTTTAATTTTTTACATTGTGTTTTCTTTTTTTACATATACTTTTTTTTATTAAAATACAACATATTTGAAAACAAAAGTATTAAAGTTAGTCCAAACGATTAACAATACTTTCATTTCACTTTCATTTCACACTTCGTCCACACAAGTCGGTCAACATTTCAGTCACATGTATATATGTACCGAAGAAATCATCCCAATATTATAATTGTATATTATGCAATGATATTATGATTCATTCACTCTGTCTGCCACCATGAGTTGACGCGTAAGCCTAATTTGCATAAACGAGGTGGCACGACTTTATCCGAACGAATCCGAAGCGTAGGGATAACTAGATCAAGAAGTAGCTATACAGCCATTGTATACAGCTGATGAGGAAGGGTGTCTTGATAATAATATTATTATCATGTGCTGCAGTGTTTTTTCTTATTCACTTGTGAACGGTCACTGGTCAGTAGGACGCAAAAAGTGCAGAGGCTATACACCATTGAGGTATATATACCTCAATGCTATACACAGTAATATGAATGAAAATCATTGAGGATGGAAATAGGAATCTAGCCGTTGCACAAATTTGTCATTTATTGTGAGATGCCATGTAAAAAAAACAATCCATCACAAATATCTCGGTTCATCATTCGTCGATAAAAAAGTAATTTGTTCTAAGCCCCTCATACAACTTTGCTTAATAAATCTGAATAAGGCTATTTAAATGATTTAATCATGTTTTTAATGTATTGACTTGATTTTTACTAATTTCTCTTTTACGTACGCTGGTCACATATTACACACACCGCGTGACCATGTTGGAATAAAATTAATTTATTATTGATATAAGAATGACTATACATACATATACATAATATTTTATATATTGTTAATACAATAAGTCCGGTCAGTAGCTCAGAGGTAGAAAGCTTGCGTTCGATGCCGAAAGCTCGGATTCGATCCCCACCACCAAGGGTGTCAAAATTATTTCTCTTTTCGGTGTGTATTGCAAACCCACCTACCATAAAAAAAAACCAGCAAGGTTTACTCAGCCTTCACAAGAAATAAGAAACCTGCTCCCCTAGTAGGGAAATCCCCACTTCAACGAAGTGGTTGGCGTAAGGCCGGCTCCCTTACCTGTGAAAATACATAGGTTTTACCCACCATAAGCAACCCTTTCGGGAAAAAAGCTGCAGGAAGTTGCACTATACGTGCAGCTTAGTTGTACAAGCTAGTCCATGGTTCTAGTTTTACACACATTTAGGGACTTCATCGAAGAAAGAAAGTCGAGTGCAGTTCACTGATTTTTTTTTTATATTTTCAATACAAGAATAAAATATAGTTGTCAATTTTTAAGGCTTATGAAATTTTTTACAATTTGTCTACCGATTTGTCTTTGGCCGAAATGTCGTTGGCCGAAAAGTCGTGTGGACGAAGTGTCGTGTGACCGATTTATCTATGGCCGAGTTGTCTTTGGACGGGTTGTCGTTGACCGATTTGTCTTTGACCGAAATGTCGTTGGCCAAAAAGTCGTGGGGACGAAGTGTGAAATTTTTATATCTAATCTAATGTAATCTAACTTGCAAATATATGTTACATTAGAGATTCACATTACATCATGCATTACATGCATTCTCACAACCAGACACGAACAAGTTTGCGCTTGCACATGCCTCATGTGAACCTACAACATAAAAACCAAATCTCAAATGGACATACACCCTGCAACTCTTGCCGTCCTTCCCTGAGACAGGGGTGACATTGGCAAAGGAACCATTTTTACAGCATGGGTGGTCAGCCGCATACCAATTTTGTTACCACATATATATATTTTTTAATTTAAAAAATAGATTTGTGAAGAGGAATGCCACTAACACATTCACTAACCTATTTTATCTGGCCAGAAACAGGTATTAATAAAAAAAAAAAAAATTACACATAAAAAACAAATTGTTGTATTAGGTTACGGGGCGAGTAAAATTCAATACATTATTGAATTTTACTCGCCCCGTAACCTAATACAATTTGTTTTTTATTTTTTATTTTTATTTTTTAAAACTGAAAGGTTACAAAGTGAATTCCTCATCAATTAATAATAGGTCATTGATAGGTATTAATATTATCAATTAATAATTCATTACTGTTTATATTAATTAATAATTACCCAATAACATCTGTTGAACCAGGGTCAAAGTTAAAGTCATGTGACCCAAGCGGGGATCGAACCAACGTTATTCTATTCCAAATACGCTAGAAAGATCAGCCTCTGGCCCACTCGGCCATAACACCGACTAAATGAAATGAAAGTGAAATGATCGTATTTTTAATCGCTTGGACTAACTTTAATAGTTAAGTTTTCAAATATGTTGTATTTTTATAAAAAAAGTATAATATGTAAAAAAAGAAAACAACAAATGTAAAAAATTAAAAATATAGGTATCAACCGGATTCGAACCTATCATCTTCGCATCTACAGTCGGTCACGCACGCTATTACCCCAGAGCTCCCACATTCCGACGGGAGAAAAATACTGTTTATAAAGCGTAACAAATAACTATTAAAATAATATTATGGGTGGTTTGTAAAAGGCGAAAGATTTATTCGTATTGAAGGGAAACCAGAGTATGGGTGGTTTGTGTCCAAGATAAAATACATTATATCGTCGGTCGGCGCAAGCAATTCATATTGAAATTTACACATAATTTAATGACCGAAATGAATACCTTAGCGATTTCAGATTGATTTCATATTAGAATAGCGCAATCAACATATTATTTTCAATGCATTAAAAATTTCGAAGGAAATAAAACTACAGTAGTTTTTCATATTTGCCCGACGGAGTGCCCCATACATTTTTGATGCGTACCATCTATGAATATTTTTTTTTTTGGGTAGTACGAGTCGCCACCTTAATACGATTCACAATGAACAAAAGTATTTTGTATTTTAAATATTATTTCTTTTTAATATTACATCTGCAATAATCTGTTAAAATCTCACCTCACACACACTAATAATAATATCTATGTAAATTTCTACAAAAATAAACATGAACTATTTTAACCCAACTTTGTTGTTACATTTCTACCTAATTACTTTTATTGTTTTCAGAGACATAGGTTGCATTTACCAAACTTTCTGTAAAAAACATCAGTTATTTAAGCTGATAATTTGAGACACGATAAAGCCAACAATACTATAAGATTTCTTGGAGGAGACATTTGACAATGGACAGGATTTTTATGAAGCAAGGTACATCTTTACGTGCCCTGTCAGGTCTCCTTAACGTTGGCGATCACCTCGGCAAACATGCCCCTCTCCTGCGCCGTTTGGAACAGCTCCTTCACACTTTGGATGCCAGTCCACTACATATATTTCCCAGCCAGGACAACTGTCTCCTACAGGGCCCTCGTCCCTCAATTTTGCCCATCAATATAAATAAAAAAAGGTGGTATTTTTCCCCACGCAGTATTTTAGCTCCAGATGTGAAATCTACCGAACTTTGATATTTGACAACTGCTCTATTAATAGTCAACTCCAGCTCACATCAGGACGTGCTAGCAAGAAACAGCAAAGTAAAATGGTCCTAGAAGCAGTGATAAAATAAAAGACGACATTGAGACCGGTCCGTAGTCCAGGTGGTAACACTTCGGACTCGTAACTGGAAGGTCGTGGGTTCGAATCCCGGCGGGGCACAAAAAATATACCGTAAACTGGGGTTACTTTGATCATTTTTTTACTTTGAATGGTCCTAGCGCTTCCAATTTATGAAACAAAATTATTAAAAAAAAACACAATAGTCGGTTTTGTGAGTACTTTGGTCCAAGTTAATTAAAGTTATGATTTTTTAAATATTGTTAGAACTAAAAAATTAAAACCAAGTGATCAAAGTTAAACCGCATGTGGGGTTACTTTGATCACCCATGTTTTTTCAATGGATTATCAAAGTGCACCGCAAAAATAACCACAGAAAAAATAAATAAATAAATCATGATGATTATATTTCATTTTATAAGGTTTTTAATGCTTGGTACTACTTTGATAGGGACAATCAAATTCGAAATACATGAATAGCCCCAATCAGAGCATTTAGCCGCAGCCTTGAGCAGAGATTGTTCTTCTAAATTGGTAAAAACAGTTTGAGCGCACGATAGGGGATAGAGAAGACTCATCTTGATTTTCCCCGAAAAAAGAATAAAGGTATTGTGCCTCACAATACCATTTATTGCTTTTTCTGGTAAAATCGAAATGAATCTTCTCTATCCCCTATCGTGAATAGACACCCTGGAGTATTGATAAAGCTTCCCTTATACTTGTTGAATAAAGTTCTGTGGAAACTTCGTTTATTGGAAAAATTCTGTGTACAGCTTTTTTATATTATTATTGTGATTTCTTGAAGGGCGTTCGGCAGTCTTGTTTCCAGAGACTGTCGCGGCGTGTCGATCTCCGGTTTCCAAATAGTTCCCGTGGGCTCATGGAGGATGTCCGAGAGTGCGGAAGAGTTTGGAGGAGTGTGATGATAAAAAGGAGGAGGGGAAAGGTTAGCTGAGCTGCTAGACGCAAGGCGAAAACTTTTGAGAGAAAGAGTGGTCCTGAAAAGGTCCACTATGGGATTGAAACTTGCGTCTGTTGAGCTCGGAAGGAAAGGATGGGTTTGGAGAGGTGTCTCGATCCCGAGAGCAGTTAGCTGTGGCGGCCAGGTATTGTAGGCAGCAATGCAGTTCCTCTAGTTTCTTGCGGTTGAAGAGTGGCGGAGAGGGCGCTGGCAGTGTTCGGTCGTCAGGCGAAGTGTTGGCGTCAGGCGAGGGCGAGCGGGCGAGCGTGTGTATTCGTCGAGTGTTGAGATTGTACTGCCCTCCCAGCCGACAGCGGCCTATCTTTATACTACAGTTAATAAGTCCACTGTCGGCTCCTAGCTAGTGTCGGCCAATGAGAGATCGCCGTAGATCCCTTTGTTCCGGGCCGTCTATTGTTTTCGCCGGGCAATGACCAGTGGCGTTCTGTTGTAGTTGACTGGGGGAAACGCAGTGGCGCTACATTGTATGTATATGAGGACAGACTGCACCACATGAGTCCCCCCTAGTGTCGGTGGTAAGGTGAGTTGTGACGTCACCGACACGATAATCGTGGTTAGAGGTTCAGTTTGTCTGGAAATCGTATTTTTCTTCCTCTTCTTGACACATTTTCTTGAGGCGTGTTGTTTTGTTCTTGAAGTTGTGTTGGTGCGTTGGAACATACTGTCGTTATGGGTAGATGTTCTGTGTTTCGCGGTGGTTGTGATGCAGTTGTTTCTTCCGGCATGTATGCAGGCTTCAATCTATCGATTGAGATAACTTTTTGTGTACCGTTTACGTCCACGGAAAAGTGTTTGTCGTTTCGCTCTATAATGGCGAATGGGCCTTCGTAGGGGGCTTGCAGAGGCTTACGGGATGCGTCTACTCGCACAAATACGTGTGTGCAATCTTGTAGATGTTTATGTACATGGTCCAAATTTAATATGACCAAATTAATTAAAATAATATACCTACCAAGAATAGTAATCTTTTTGTCTTTGGTACATTCTGTTGGGTTGGTATTGCATTTCTGACAGATGTCACAGGCGCATTAAAACCTAACTTCCTTCTGTCTCTTCTCTCTTCGAACGTCGCACTGGTAACTTGTCTTAACCTGTTCACCTAATTTAATCACGTAATCCTTTGTAAAAACCCCTTGTAATCTTTATGGAATAAAGGACCATTAAATTGTTTAACTAACTACATCTTTCAAGTCATCTCCACACCCCGCATCACCTCAAAATTAAAGTCAGCACCAAACATACAGTCCACGAGCAAAAACCCGACCATTTTTGGTCCATCGAGCCGCATCGTGACCATTTTTGGTCACTTCGAGCAGGATGAGCGACCTTGTTGCTCCATACCAGCGGATTATTCAGTGAACTAGCATCTGGAGTCATCTGCGTCCACCGAGGACCCTTTTGTGCTCACAAAAAGCGGACTTTTACGCAGCGCGACGGAGAGGAGAGCACGTGGCCCCATACAGCGGGCGCACATTCATCAGCGGGCCGGGCAGAGGGAACCACTCCTTCTGACGAATGCGGAGCGCTGCTTTGTACAAGCAAGCGTCCCCACATCAGTTTGTGAAGCAAACTGAGCCCCACATCGACTGCGCAAGGGCCGCATGGCCTAGTGCGAGAGTCATCCATCATCATCCACGAGCAGGAGGAGCTTCTCCTTCTGACGAACCAGGAGCGCTGCTTGGTGCAGGCAGGCGCCCCATATCAGCTGACCAAAGCTGAGATCGACACCACGCACGGGCCGCACGAGCTGCCAGACCCAGTACGAGTCACGGGATCACCGAGGATTCCTCCACACAGGCAGGCCAGTGTTATTTATCTATTTATTTGTGATTAGTGTATATTGTGTTTCAAAATGACGACTAGACTGTCAAATTGGACGAGGACATTGTCAGCTAGATTAGCTACCTATGAACAATATATTTTAAAGGAAAATTTAGAAATCTCACTAGTAAAATCAAAACTATGTCAAATCAGAGAAATAATAACAAAATTTAATGAATTGTATAACCATAATGTAGATGCTTTGGCCAATGATGAGGACCTACATAGAACAATGCTACACCAGGAAGAGGTCCTGGTGAATTTAATAGCAAAGTATGAAGGGTTCTTAGAGCAATCTGAGGCCAATAGCCTAAAAATTAATCATATAGTTAATAATGAATTCTGTAACCCCATGAACTTACCTAAATTGTCAATTCCGATCTTTGATGGAAAATATGACAACTGGGTAACATTTAGAGATTTATTTTTGGCCTTAATAGACAATAATGCAAACATTTCAAATATAGAGAAATTCATGTATCTGAAAAATTCGTTATCTCCTCAAGTACAGTCAATCTTAGCGCAATTAGAAGTATCAGGGAAAAACTACCCCCTGGCATATAGTATTTTGGAAGCAAGATACAACAACAAGGAGATCTTAATAAAAACGCATCTAGATAACATACACAGTATTAAATTTAATGTGAGAAGATTCAATGAGATTCACAATTTCACCAACACTATTAGTAGTAATTTAAATGCACTGAACAGCTTGGGGGTTGACACTTCGAACTGGGATGAATTACTCATCTACCAGTTTCTGAAGCAATTAGACCCACCAAGCATTAGCGATTGGAAGTCCCACAAGGACTACAAATCGGTTAATGATTTTTTGGCATTTCTAAAAAAAAAGGCATCTCATTTAGAAATGTATAATCAATACACTCTCGAGCCAACGAATAGCAAACCTGCAACCAAGAAAGCGTTGCTTACAATAGAAGGTGTCAAGTGTCCGATCTGTAAAGGACCACATTACATTCACACATGCAGTCAATTCATACAGTTAAATGTTTCTCAAAGGCGGGATTCCGCAAAAAGTAATAGATTATGCTTCAATTGTCTTCGCATTGGGCACCAAGCATACAAATGCCGTAGCTCAAGCAAATGCAAAAAATGTCAAAGCAATCACCATACATTGTTACATACTATAGACCATAAGATTGCCTTGGCAGCATTTAGTAATTCCAATAATGTTCAAGCTATGTTAACAACTGTAAGCGTACACTTGTATGACTCAGACGGGTCGTCAAGAGCTGTACGAGCCGTTTTAGATAATGGGTCGCAGGCAAACTTCCTAACAAGGGAACTAGCTGACTCATTGAAGCTTCCTAAATCTACGTTAAAAATGCCTATTGAAGGTATTCAACAACAAACAAGTTATTCATCTGAAGCCGTTACGGCTACAATAGCTTCTCGATTATCTGGTTTTAAAACTGAATGTTCATTCCTTGTTGTAGAAACCATAACTACAAATCTTCCCCAAACCAGTTTCAGGTGTGAGCCGCCCGTACCACTGCGCGACCTGGCAGACCCACAGTTTGCCAAGGCTGGCGCAGTCTCCATGCTGCTCGGCGCAGACGTCTTTTGGAGAATCCTGCGCTGCAGCCGGACGTCGCTGTCAAGGGGAGGGCTCCGGTTCTATCCCTCACACTTGGGATGGTTGGCGACCGGTTTGGCACCAATGCAAGCTACCTTCGTATCATCGATGCTGACTGCGGCGTCTGGAGGGTCCCGAAGGACGTCTGGGCCAGCAGAGGAGCGTCAACCGGTCTTCACGGACTGGTAGAAGCTTTTTGGAAGTGTGAAACCATCGAGAATACTAAACATCAATCTTTAGAAGAAAAGGCTATGGAAGATCTATTCGTCCAAACCACAACCCGATCACCGCAGGGGAGATTCCAGACACGCATAGGTCTGAAGTCGGACCCTGGGGTATTAGGCGATTCATTAGCGCGAGCATCAAAATGTCTGATCTCGCTAGAATCCAAACTCAACCGCAATCCTCAGCTCAAGGCGCGGTATGATGACTTTTTATCCGAATATTTAGCTTTAGGACACATGAGTCTTGTGCCCCCACATAACACTCAAATTGCGTATTATTTTCCGCATCACGCGGTAATAAAAGAACATTCCACGACTACAAAACTGAGAGTAGTATTCAATGGGAGCGCCAGAACTACCTCTGGGCTTTCGTTGAATGACATTTTAATGATAGGACCTACTGTGCAACAAGATCTATTTGACATTTTGTTACGTTTCAGAACGCCCAGGTGGGTGATGACAGCTGACGTGGAGAAAATGTATCGACAAATAGATATTCAGCCACAGGACAGACCTCTTCAAAGAATCCTATGGAGAGACAGTGTGACTCACTTGCCTTGCCAGTATCAGTTAAACACGGTTACATACGGAACCGCTTCAGCCCCCTTCCTAGCTACGAGATGCATCATGCAACTCGCTCAAACAAATAGGGACAAGTACCCTGAAGCTTGTCAAGTTATCGAGTCAGACATGTACATGGACGACTTGATAACTGGACACGACGATATTAATCAGCTCAATTTGATTAAAACCCAAATTACTGAAATATTTAATAGTGCATGTATGTCATTAAGAAAGTGGACAACCAATAGTCCCCTACAATTGCAAGAAAGTGTTTCATCTGTAAATTTTGCAAACCATGACACTTATAAAACTTTAGGATTAACGTGGCAACCTAGTACTGACACGTTGATATTCAATTTACACATTGAATGTAACGAAGCAAATTTAACCAAGCGATCAATTTTATCTGCGATAGCCAGAACGTTTGATCCTTTAGGGTTGCTCTCTCCCATTACTATAATTTCCAAACTCTTTATGCAACGGCTGTGGCAAGAAAGCAGTAAATGGGATGATGAGTTATCTACTCCAACAAAAACTGAATGGTGTAATTTTGTGCATCAGTTCAACCTAGCAGCCTCCATACATGTAGCACGGCATGTATGTGGAACAGATCATAAATCCTCCGTAGAACTACACGGCTTTGCGGATGCCTCTATACGAGCATTCGGAGCATGTATCTATTTAGTTACTCGCAACGAGTTGACTTCCGAAGTTAACTCTCAACTTTTTTGTGCCAAGTCAAAGGTAGCACCTTTGCAACAAATCTCCTTACCCCGGTTAGAATTGAACGCAGCTTTATTATTATCTAAATTATTTAAACGCGTTAGTGAGACCAGTAACCTGGTTATAACAAGCTCCACATTGTGGACAGATTCTAGCATAACACTTGCCTGGATTGCCAGTCAACCCTTTAGATGGACCTCGTTTGTGGCAAATCGAGTATCCGAGATACAGTCACTTACCACTGGAGCGGAATGGAAACATGTCCAATCCAAAGAAAACCCTGCCGACCTAATTTCACGCGGCATCAGTCCGGGAGAAATCGGTTCGAACAGACTTTGGTGGGATGGTCCTGCATGGTTAAAATTACCCAGTTCGCAATGGCCAGTAACCAAGTCGATAACGCTGGACAATTTACCTGAAACTAGGACAGTAAAGAAGGTATTTTTGATTCCAGAAGTTCCTAGCGATGAGTTTTTTGTAAAATTCTCTTCATGGAACAAATTAAAACGTATAACTGCCTACTTATTACGTTTTAAAACACAAGGGCGTGGCATTTTGACTGCCACCGAGATCAAAAAAGCTGAAATTGTGTTACTAAAAATATCTCAAAGGGCTAGCTTTCCCAGTGAGATAGCACAGCTTGAACGAAACACGCCTTTACCAAGGTCAAGTAGATTACTTAGACTAAATCCTTATATAGACACTGACCAGCTAATGAAGGTGGGAGGTAGACTAAACAATGCAATGATATCCGATGAAAACAAACATCCAGTAATTTTAGATCCATCACATCTAATCACACATTTAATCGTTAAAGATCAGCATCTTAAACATTTGCATTTGGGTACCTACAACCTGCTAGCGTTTATACGTTGGAAATTTTGGATTATAAGAGGTAGAAACTTGGTAAAGCAGATAGTCAGAGAATGTATTGTATGTTTTCGGCATAAACCACCAGTTGCAACCCAATTAATGGGACAACTTCCTGCTTCGAGAATCACTCCAAGTCGTCCTTTTAACACAACTGGCGTTGATTTTGCAGGCCCTATATTAACCCGCGATAGAAACCCTCGTAGTAAAAGTCGGTACAAGACTTACATAGCAATTTTTGTTTGCTTTACTACGAAGGCAATTCATATAGAATTGGTTACTGAATTGACAACCAATTGTTTTCTAAATTGTTTTAAACGCTTTATAGCTCGTAGAGGAAAATGTACTCACCTCTATTCCGACAATGGAACTAACTTTGTGGGATCAAAGGCAGAAATCCAACAGTTTCAAAACCAGCTCACATTGCAACAGCCACATCTCCAAGAATGGGCTGCCAATGAGGGTATATCATGGCATCTAATAGTGCCCAGGGGACCCCATCACGGTGGTCTATGGGAAACTGCTGTAAAAAGCGCAAAGCATTTATTTAAAAAGTTAGTGGGCAATCATACCCTCACTTTTGAAGAATGTTCTACTTTATTAATCCAAGTCGAAGCTTGTCTGAATTCAAGGCCGTTGACACCCTTATCAGACGATCCTAATGACTTGTTACCATTGTCTCCGGGTCATTTCCTTATCGGAGGACCACTGGTCGCTCTTCCCGAACCAGATCTGAATCATATTCCAATCCATGCAGTTAATCGGTATCAACTGTTAAGTCGACTATTCCAGACCTTCTGGAAGCGTTGGACTAATGAATATCTCAATTCTTTGCAACCTCGCAAGAAATGGACTCAGTTAACGACATCTACACTACAAATTAATGATTTAGTTGTGCTTAGGGAGGATAATCAACCGCCCTTGAGATGGAGATTGGGAAGAGTAACAGAATTACATCCTGGTACGGATGGTATTCTGAGAGTAGTATCCATAAAAACTGACTCTGGTATTAAAAAGAGACCAATTCAAAAATTAAGTAAATTACCTATTTGGTAATTCCTAGCAGGATAAATGATTATGTACTTACTGATTATTATTTGTCTTATTATGTTATCTGTAACTTCACTTTATGTTTTATGTTACTATGCAAGAACTGATCACATTAAATTATGTATTTAATTAATTAAAAGGCTGAGTAATTATAAGTACACTTTATTGAATCCATGTAAATTTGTATGTAAATGCTTACCTACAAGGGTAACTCACCATATCAACTTAATTGAAGTATCATTTGTTGCTAACACAATTGACTACCATACATACAACAAGTAAGATTAATGCTTAACTTTCAACCGCTTCAAGGTGTATAAGTCAAATAAATTATTTTCAAAGTCAGAATTCTATTGAAGTTTGTATGCACCTTACCATTGTTTTATATAATCAATGATTCTTAGATCTAAGTGTTGATTTCTACAGACAAGTACCAGTTATTGAAAGGTAAAAAGAATTATAAAATCAGAGTTAATCACTGTTAACCAACCTTATAACCACTTCAAATTACAGTCCACGATGTAACATTATGTAAACGAGCTATCATACATCATTGTGGAGATGACCTCTCTAGTAATATTGCCAAATAGTCACCGTTATAACACGGTATTTGCCAATCTGAGGCCCGCCAGTATGGTCCAAATTTAATATGACCAAATTAATTAAAATAATATACCTACCAAGAATAGTAATCTTTTTGTCTTTGGTACATTCTGTTGGGTTGGTATTGCATTTCTGACAGATGTCACAGGCGCATTAAAACCTAACTTCCTTCTGTCTCTTCTCTCTTCGAACGTCGCACTGGTAACTTGTCTTAACCTGTTCACCTAATTTAATCACGTAATCCTTTGTAAAAACCCCTTGTAATCTTTATGGAATAAAGGACCATTAAATTGTTTAACTAACTACATCTTTCAAGTCATCTCCACACCCCGCATCACCTCAAAATTAAAGTCAGCACCAAACATACAGTCCACGAGCAAAAACCCGACCAGTACAAAAGGTCGTTCCTTGCTGTGGTTTGATGTAGGTACTGGTCTGATGCTTCTCAATGTATTTTGAAGTTTCCTGGCGAAAGTTTCTGGTTCCATGGGTGCTGAGTCTTCAAAAAAGTCTCCAGGCATCCGTAAAGATGTACCATATGTAAGTTGGGCTGGCGAGTACTTGATATCCTCTCTGATGGTGTTTCTTAGTCCTAATAGAATCATGGGTAGGACTTCAGTCCATTTTGATGATGTGTGTGCTCGTATTGCGGCTTTCACTGTGCGGTGCCATCTTTCAATTAGTCCGTTTGATTGTGGATGATAGGCTGTGGTGTGAATATGTTTTGCGCCCATTAGTCGTGTAATGTCCTTGAATAACATTGACTCGAACTGTCGTCCTTGGTCAGTAATTATGTGTGTAGGCACGCCATATCTTGAAATCCAGTTGTTCAGGATGGCGTTTGCGACTGTTTCAGCATTTATATTTTTGAGTGGAATAGCTTCCGGCCATCTTGTGAATCTATCTATGATAGTGAGTAGATATGTGTAATCTTGAGATGGTGGGAGTGGGCCAACCAGATCTACATGTATGTAGGTAAATCTTGTATCTGGCGTTGGTAGAGTGTGGATAGGACTTTTTGTATGCCTTGAGATCTTAGTTTGTTGGCATGTGACGCATGTGCGAACGTATTGTGTGACGTCGCGCTGTAATCCAGGCCATACGAACCTCGAGCTGAGAGTTCTATATGTGCCTTTTGCTCCTGCGTGCGCCGTTTCGTGGTAAGCACGTATGATTTGCTTTCTCATACCTTTGGGTATGTATGGCCTCGATACGCCTTTGGATTTGTCTGTCCATAAAGCGAGTGTGCTATTGGGTAGCTGTGTGAGCTGTAAATCCAATGCGGTGTCCTTTTTCCTCAGTTCGACGAGTTCGGGGTCGGTTATTTGAGCTTTGGCGACTTCTTCATAGTTGATGTCGGGCTGAATTGTAATAGCATCGACTCTTGATAGTGCGTCAGCTACTATGTTATCTTGTCCTGATATGTGTCTGACGTCTGTGGTAAATTGTGATATGAAGTCCAACTGCCTTCCTTGCCTTGGGGATGAACAATTTTTCTTCGTGTTAAATGCAAATGTCAACGGTTTGTGGTCCGTGAGGATGTGAAATGTTCTTCCTTCGATGAGCTGTCTGAAGTATTTTGTGGCTTCATACATGGCTGCGAGTTCTCTGTCATATGTACTGTACTTTTTTTGAGCTTCTGTGAACTTTTTCGAGAAGAAAGAAAGTGGCTGCCATTCTCCATCATGAAGTTGTTGGAGTACTGCTCCCATGGCGTTATCAGATGCGTCGACTGCCAGTGAAATGTCAGCGTCCTGCTTGGGGTGTGCTAGCATGGCGGCTTGTGACAGGTCCGTCTTGCACTGGTTGAATGCAGTTTCCATTTCTGCTGTCCAGATAATTGGTCGTTTGTCATTCTTCTTGTGTCCTACTATTGCCTCGAACAGGAGCTGCTGACAGTTCATGGCGTGTGGGATGAAGGTTAGGTCCCTTGTAACCTGATGCATGAATCGCATGAACGTCTGTCCCGCGTTGCATAAACCAAACTGCATGGCGGTAAATTCAAACAGTCCGAACGGTGTTATAATGGCTGTTTTTTTTACGTCTTCTTCGTTGACTGGTATCTGGTGATATGCTCTGACCAGGTCGACTGTGCTGAATATAGTGGATCCTTGTAGGCGGTGTGCAAAGTCGTGCAGGTGTGGGATTGGGTATTTGTCCGGTGTTGTTTGAGCATTCAGGGCTCGATAATCCCCACACGGTCTCCAGCCTCCACTTGGCTTGCTAACCATGTGCAATGGACTCGCCCAGTTGCTCTTTGAAGGTCGGCATATTCCCAGTTCCATCATTGTGGCGAATTCTTTCTTGGCTGCTTCAAGAGGTTCAGGAGCCAGTCTTCTTGGTTTTGCAGTAACCGGTTGTCCTCTTGTTTCTATGATATGCACTGTGGAATGAGGAGTAGTTGCTTTTCCAGGTTGGCCATGCGTGAGGCTCGGGTATTTAGCGATGATTTTGTGATACGGGTCTTGTTGATTGATCATGGAAAGACCTGGAGCTGCTTGGAACGTCGTCTGCCCTTTTGATTTCAGTCCGGTTGTCCCGTCGATTAGGCATCTCTGTCGTAAATCGACTAAAATGTTGTAGTGATGAAGAAGATCTGCTCCAATAATGGGCTGGTCTACATCAGCGATAACAAATGACCAGATGAATGATCTGCGGAGTCCCAAACTGACATGCATGGTTTGAGTTCCATACGATCGTATCCTTGTCCCATTAGCAGCGTAGATATCTGCATTGTGGGATGCTTTTTGAACGTTGTTCTTGTGATGTGCTGGGATTACTGAGATATCCGATCCTGTATCAATCAAATACTTTCTCGCGGAATTCAAGTCCCAGATTTGTAGTCTGCAGCTCCTGTTGGTTTGAGGTGACGCTCCACAGGCTGCTAATGTTGAGCGCCGTTGAAGTTTTCCGCTGTTTTATCAAACTTGCAGGGTGGTGTGCATCTAATTGCTTTTTTACCAAATTTGGAGTGGTAATAGCATTCGTCGCTGTTTCTTTGCTGAAGTTTGCTGCGGCGGCTACCGCTGCTCTGTCTCCGAGGGCTGTGAGAACGATCATTACTGTTGGTCCGGCTTTGCCTGCCCAACTTGTGGATAAGCTCTTTCATCTCCTGCATTTCTGCGCGAAGGAGGGCTGTTTCATTGTGGGCATTCGGCTTGTGTACGCTGTGCACGTGCTCAACTTGGTAAATTTCCATTACTTTGTCAGCTTTCGCAGCTTGCTGTGTGAGTGACAAGTCTGAAGACATGGAGATGATAGCTTGGACTTGTTGTGGGAGGTGCTGTGTCCATAAGCTCCGGATAATTGGACTCTCAGCAAGGAGCGGCCCTGCCAGCTGTTTCATTTGCAGCAATAAGGCAGAAGGTTTTTTATCCCCTAGGGATAGACCGTTGAGGAGTCTTGCCATGCATTTATCTTCCGACTCTTGAAAGCGGGCGATTAATCCTCTTCTTAGAGCCTCGTATTTTCGGTCTGCAGGTGGAGATATTATAATGTCGCTGACGCCGACCAGTGCTTCCTGGTCCAGTGCGCTGACAATGCAGTGATATTTTGTTGCATCTGCCGTGATGCCGGCTGTAGAAAATTGTGATTCGGCTTGAGCCAACCACAGCACTACATTTTCGCTCCAAAATGGAGGCATCCTCACACTCACTTTGGCCACGACCTCGGTTGGGTTATTTTCTTGTGCCATTTTGTAAAACACAGGCTCGCAATGCACAAAAAAGTTTAAAAAAAAAAAACACTTGTTGAAAAGAAAGGTCGGGTATTAGAAAGTTTGTCAGACTGGAATGTCTTTGTTATGACGCACTATTGTTATTGGGGTTGTAAATTAGCAGAACACGTATGGACAAGAATTATTTTTGCGCGGGAAAAAAATATTTAGAGATATTATATTTAAAACACACTTATATTATTTTTAAGCGATATTTTTTTTTTTTAGCACTGATTTAATTTTGCTGTGAGTACAACACACGTTTTATTTTTAAATGTTTGAGGGTCACCATGTAGTTAAACGGAGTACTAACGTCGGGTTCACCACTGTGGAAACTTCGTTTATTGGAAAAATTCTGTGTACAGCTTTTTTATATTATTATTGTGATTTCTTGAAGGGCGTTCGGCAGTCTTGTTTCCAGAGACTGTCGCGGCGTGTCGATCTCCGGTTTCCAAATAGTTCCCGTGGGCTCATGGAGGATGTCCGAGAGTGCGGAAGAGTTTGGAGGAGTGTGATGATAAAAAGGAGGAGGGGAAAGGTTAGCTGAGCTGCTAGACGCAAGGCGAAAACTTTTGAGAGAAAGAGTGGTCCTGAAAAGGTCCACTATGGGATTGAAACTTGCGTCTGTTGAGCTCGGAAGGAAAGGATGGGTTTGGAGAGGTGTCTCGATCCCGAGAGCAGTTAGCTGTGGCGGCCAGGTATTGTAGGCAGCAATGCAGTTCCTCTAGTTTCTTGCGGTTGAAGAGTGGCGGAGAGGGCGCTGGCAGTGTTCGGTCGTCAGGCGAAGTGTTGGCGTCAGGCGAGGGCGAGCGGGCGAGCGTGTGTATTCGTCGAGTGTTGAGATTGTACTGCCCTCCCAGCCGACAGCGGCCTATCTTTATACTACAGTTAATAAGTCCACTGTCGGCTCCTAGCTAGTGTCGGCCAATGAGAGATCGCCGTAGATCCCTTTGTTCCGGGCCGTCTATTGTTTTCGCCGGGCAATGACCAGTGGCGTTCTGTTGTAGTTGACTGGGGGAAACGCAATGGCGCTACATTGTATTATATGAGGACAGACTGCACCACAGTTCCATATGGAATTTTGTATTCTCTCGAAGCATCTCGTATAGACATTTTTCTCTCAACTATTTCAGTGAAAGCTGCATTCAAACGATCTTCATGATAGTTTTTATAATTTCGGGAACCAAGTTTTCTCTTGTAATCTCGCGGCATGTTAGTAACTGAAACAATATAATATAAAATAAAGCAAATAAATGAACACCATCTGAAAAAAGAGAAATGTCGCTGTATTGTTATGTTATGGGGTTCTTTAATCAATGATCAATCTCACCCCGAAGGTTGATCAATGACACCCCGTGCAAAAATATTGCCCGTCATAAACATGCTTTTGAAGTTAGAAAGTCACAAATATTTTTTCACAGATTCCAAACACAATTCTCTCAATATAATATGCATTTCAATAGGTTAGTCTGAATAGCAAATTAGTCACAAACAAAGATTTGCCGGGTTTAAAAAGTGTAAACAAATTTCTAACTTACCATTTATTTTTTTAGCTATGAAAATAACTCACGCACACACGTCTTATTTAAAGAGAACAGTGGCCGACTATCAGTGCTCCCAACGCTTGAAAAAATAATCCACTGGTGCGTTTAGTTTTTGCAAAAAAAGGATTTGTTTGACAAAGAGAAGTTTCGATCAATGTAACCCCGTCAGTCAAAGTAACCCCAGTTTACGGTACCATTTATATTTTCAAATTTGCTCTTCGCTGGGTTGAAAAATTCATAAACCTTTACCAAAGACCGGTCGTCAAAAGGTCCATCCAGCCTTACAACAACTGGGTCTTGCTTGAGAATTGGCGCTTTCTACAGCGACGACCAAGCTCGCAGAGGGCTCTTTAGGTGTGATACACACAAAAACAGCGCTCACCAAATAAATCAGCCTAATTTAATTTTTTTTTTGTTAATTGAGTTAAAGGAAGTATTTAACCCTTCAACTGCGGCTGTCAATCATAGACATCATCCAACTTTGAACTTATCCCTGACATCTAGATGTGTTCAAGAATTCAAAAGTCTGCAAGTGGAAATATGTCCTTTTTTGATTTTTGTTCTTGAATAACTAATACGTGTGACTGTTCACAGAGTTTGAAGTGTTGTCAATCAATTAAAGGTAGGAAATAAAAAAAAAATGCTTGAAAAAGGGGTTATTCAAATAGCCGGAATATCTAATCTAATAATTTTTTTTGATTTAATTAAAATTACTTACTAATATCTATTGATACCCTCTCTTCAAAATCAAAAAGACTGGAAGACTTGGTTGAATGTTTTACTTTCGTTTCTTTTTATTTTTCTCTTTTCAGTACAAGTTGTTACAGACAGAATCGGTCTTCGGGCCAACAGGCCGACAAACCTTGTGACAAATTATTCCCTTTTTTTACAATTAAACACATAAATTTTGTTACAGTAAATTCGGCTCGGCCGGTATCTTGCCGAACGCCGGCCAATCAGCGTGTAGGGTTAAGTTTTGTCAAGGAGTTCGACGGATGGCGAAATTCAGGGCCTGCACAAAAAGTGTGCCGTATCACTATATCTATAGTTTTTTTTACGAAATTAAAGTTTTCATTTTCTAAGTTGCAAAGATATGTTACATTGGAGATCCACATTACATGCATTCTCACAACCAGACACGTACAAGTTCGCGCTTGCAAATGCCTCATGTGAACCTATAACAAAAACCAAATCTCAAATGGACATACACCCTGCAACTCTTGCCGTCCTTCCCTGAAACAGGGGTGACATTGTCAAAGTGAACCATTTTTACAGCATGGGTGGTCAGCCGCATACCAACCGACAGAATATGCAGAAGGGAAAAGGCTAAAAATGTTAAAAATTCAACTGGTATTTTGAGAACAATCCTTTTATTGTCCTAAATTATTAAATACAAATTTATGTTATAATATTACAGGCAAGTATAACTTTTTACAATTATTTTAAAAATACTTTTATTTTTCATAGGAATTATTCAATTTTTTATTATCTCGAGTGAACTGAAGCAAGTAGAGTCAGATAAGGTTTGTTTCTTCGCTAAGGCGGCAGTGGTGACTTACAGAATAACTTTAATTTTCAATTTCAACATTTTTCTTACTTTAGAATATAATCTTGATTAGTTTTCTTTACACGTGGCTCCTTTTGAAGAATAATATGCATTATAAGTATTTGAATTATACATTTTTTATTGTATTTACTTTTCTTATTCAATGTATTGCTTCATTTCAAGTATACTATAATGAAAGTGCCATCTATGAAAAAAAAATTAAAACTTTTTTTCAGATTTTTTTTGAATTCTCAGAATTTGTGAGACTTTAAGGTCATTAAGAATATATTGCATTATTCAAGTACTATAAAAATATTTTCAGCATAAAAAGAGAAAACTTTTTCAGATCAGATTTAATAACGGACTTTGCAGAAAAAAAATATATTGTCTCGGCTAGAAAAAAATCATACTTCTACATGACAGTGGTCTTTAGCAACCAAGAACAAAATATTTTATTACCTTTTTCCTAGCAACCTGGCTGTAAGATTCACTTCACAATTTTGTTCCATTTAAGAGCCAATAAAATATTTTTTATACACGTCATAAAATAAATCAATACCTAATAATTATTATGTACTATATATTTAACAATAGTATAATCCGAATACTTCAATTATTGCTTATTTAATCATTGTTGCCATTTCAACATGGCTGCCTATGAATACTGCATTTTAAATCTTAATTCAACTTTTTTGTTATACATTATCAAATTCACTTAACTATTATTATCATTAGCAAGAAGTTCATTTTAGAAAAATGTTTATTTACAAAATAAAAAAGTATTATTTCAGTCATATAAAACCAAGGACAGCAATATACAATTTTTTCAAATATATGAAATAAATGAGACGAATATTTGAAAATGGTTTCTGGTATTTGTCGTTATTTAAAAACAATCTTAGATGGCTGCCTTTGATTCTACACGACTCATTTTATATAAACTTCCATTTTCTGGCTTAGTGAGATTTTGTGAGCGTGCTTTTGCTATGACAACTCCAAAGGCATGGAACCGACTGCCACCTGTGGTTTGAAAGATTACCGACAGCAGTCACTTCAAGAGACGTCTCAAGGCCGATCTGTTCACTGAATCTTTTGGTTGCGCCCTTGGAGTGGCAATGCCACAAAATGGTGCCTATGAAAAAGTCATCTGATTCATCATCACTTAGTTATTTTTGACAATTCGAAAATTGGACACTACGTTTAGTGTAGGGTTGATTTCAAACACATGATGCTATTCCTGTTTCAGGGAAAGGTGGCAAGAATAACAAGGCTGATGTCCTATTGTAACTTGTATTAACCGGTCCGTAGTCCAGGTGGTAACACTTCTGACTCGTAACTGGAGGGTTGTGGGTTCGAATCCCGGCGGAGCACAAAAAATATACCATTTATATTTTCAAATTTGCTCTTCGCTGGGTTGAAAAATTCATAAACCTTTACCAAAGACCGGTCATCAAAAGGTCCATCCAGCCTTACAACAACTGGGTCTTGCTTGAGAATTGGCGCTTTCTACAGCGACGACCAAGCTCGCAGAGGGCTCTTGAAGTGTGATACACACAAAAACAGCGCTCACCAAATAAATCAGCCTAATTTAATTTAATTTAATTTTAATTTGTAACTGTAAGTAGGTACACACTTTGCATGCTTGTGGTAAGGGCATTGAACAAAAATTCATAATTACCAATATATATTCACAACTTAGATTATAGAAACAGCTTGCCATACAAAGAACATCTAGTTAAAGCTTCCCAGTGTTGCCAGTAAATGGACAATGGGAGTCCACAGATTAATTAAAATTTCCCTTGCCTGGATTACGTCACAGGTTGTTGCCCACAGTAAAAAATATGGATTCCCGATAATCAGGGATTTATTTTATTGCACAGCACTGTAAAATACACATGTGACATCCAATGACAGATAATAATAATAATAATAATATTAGGATGATTTATTTGGTGAGCGCTGTTTTTGTGTGTATTACACCTCAAGAGCCCTCTGCGAGCTTGGTCGTCGCTGTAGAAAGCGCCAATTCGCAAGCAAGACCCAGTTGTTGTAAGGCTGGTTGGACCAGTGACCGGTCTTTGGTAAAGGTTTATGAATTTTTCAACTCAGCGAAGAGCACATTCGAAATATAAATGGTATATTTTTTGTGCTCTGCCGGGATCCGAATCCACAACCTTCCATTTACGAGTCCGAAGTGCTGCCACTGGACTACGGACCGGTCCAAAATACCAGATATGTGATAAATGCAGTAAGTAGCGCTTTAGCCTCTTTTCAATCTACCAACATAATATTGTACTGAAGTAATTATGTTGATGTCCTGTTTACAGAATAATATTTAATTTTCTTTGGATGAGAGAGCCAGGACAATTGTGTTAAGATTTAGAACTGTCCTTAGCAACCATTCGACCAATCAGGGGCGTGCATAGGGTACAGCCAAATACCTTTCAGAATAAATATTTTCTCCCATTCCTTTAAAATAAGTCATTTAAAATTGACTGAAGTGCTAACGATGGATCCAATAGAACAAATTGATTATGGTTTTTTAATATATATTGCCTACCTATTAGGCGCATGTGTCTGTGTGGGATGCCCGCCGCTGGGACCAATCACAAGTGTCTATCAACCTGGTCAAGTGACGTCACATTTTTTACTGCATTTAAATGTGCAGACCCCATAAATAATGAGAGAAAACATTATACTCGTACATTAATTATTTCTTAAAATCCAATCAACGCAATAATTTTGAGATGCCTAGCAGCCAAGTTTTGAAGAATACTTCCTAGGATAGTTGTTTAAGCTTCAGAGATGTGAGTTTTGTATAAAAAGATGTTACATCTACCTTACTCTACATTAATATAATGAATACTATATATTTTGTTAAGCACCCAGATTATGTACTAGTTTTTATTCACAATTTCAACAATTCTTAATAAGGATATATGTTTTTTTCAATAGAATTACTTTTTCTTCAGTTTTTTATCACAATTCGGCAGGCTATATACATCTAAACTTAATATATTATACTAATACCTAATCAACACTGCTGACTGTTACTGTATCCAGCTCCAATTCTGCTAGGGTGACCAGTACCTTTGCAGATGCGTCTCCACCAAGGTGGATACACAAGGTGGGCATACTAGAGAGTTTTGGTTGACCACTATTCTGCTTCTCTTTAAAGTGCACTAGAATTTTGACAAAAGTAAGCTTATTGGGTGCAAAAAAATGTTGTATGCCTATTGGTCCACACCATAATAACAAAGATCAGCTGTTTCACCTTTTGCTCAGGTGCTGCGAGCAGTGTTGGTACGGTGAACTATGATTGTGAGACATACAGGCAATCAACTATTTCCATTGCGTTTTATAAAATATTTTTCACCTTTTTATATCCACCTTGGTCTCCACTTTGTTCTGTCCTTCCACACTTCATTCATCACTCAGTCATTTGCAGTCACGTTTCCACTGTTTCCTCGGTCTTTCAATTTCACGCTTACTTGCACACACTTTTTGTCAGTCGATCATCTTCTTTTCTTTGCTCAAACCATCTCATTGTACTCTTATGTACTTTCAATCTCATACTCTCATTTATACTGCGCTCGTTCATAACCCAGTCATTACGGACCCTATCATTCAAAGTCTTACCAGTCATTACTCAAGCTTTCATTCACCGTCCACATTACCCATCTTAATTAAAGATAAATATTATGTATTTAGTCCTTGGCTGCTGCCATTTCTATAATATATTTCAACATTACTTGTTAATCAGTAGATTCCATATAATATTGCTATGGTTTTTTGGTATTTTTTTTTAAAATGGCCCATAATGAGCACAAGGTCGGTATACTATTTTAAGTATGATCAATACAAAGCAATTGAACTGGCATATTGTGTTAAAATAACATGAATATATAAATTTGGTTATTAAATAAAATTACACAAAAAACTTTGAATAACTACCATGAATTCACTTTGTTATTTATAAGATCTTGTTTCTTGTGTACCTTTTATATAATGGACTCCCAATATTTAAAATATCCCTCGGCCATGTGGCGTCACCCATAGTAAATAAAAAATGGATTCCCGATAATCAGGGTTTTTTTCTAGTTCACAGCACTGTCAGCCCATACACTTGGAGGAAATGCTAAATGCAGTACTGTGCACTTTAGTGTCTTTTCAGACTAACTACATATTGTATTGAAATTATGATGCTCTGCACCGTTTTTAGCCTGGCCAGGTGACAATACAAATATTCCTCAAATTTCAAATATTCTGAGTCCATAAGTGCATTTTTTGCTACTGACCATATAAGGTTTGATCATTGAATATTGACTTTCGTTTTCATTTCATAAGGAAATATAGCGAGAGCGGGGGAAGTGAGATGCTACTTGTGATGGCAGATGGATTAGTAGAGATACCGGTACACAGAAGTCTATCACCGCAGAGTTGAGGAGATCTCATTTGATAACATATTAGAGCTGTGCTGGCTGGAGTTGTGTTGACTGCATTGCTGGAAATATAGAAAAAAAATACAAGTAAAGAGCTAGAATATCATAAAAGATAACTTAGTTTTTTCAATAAAATAATTTTAAGAATAACTGCCCTTACAGAAAAATATCAATGAGAGTCTTTGTTGAATCATTGGGTGCCAATGATAAATCACAACATGCCAATGATAAATTATTGAAAAAGCAATGATGTAGGTATTATTGGACTCTCAATGACACTTTTCTGTAAGGGTGTAACAGGTATAAGAGAACAACGGCGCATCAGACGCAACAATGAGCTGCACACCATAAACCAGACGTTGAATACCTCCATGCATATGAAGCTGCAGAGATTGGGATGGGCTGGACATGTGCAAAGGATGCCCAACTCACGGGTCCCCAAACGCATCATGAATGGGCACTCAGGAGGAAAGAGGAGGGTCGGAAGACCAAGTCTGAGGCGGGAAGACTAGGTGATAAGGGATGCGGCGCGGCTATAACTGAACGTGCCAAGTTGCAGGACGGCAGCCAAGGACAAAAGTGGATGGAGACTCAAGATAGCAGAGGCTAACAGTGAATATGGGCTGTAGGGTCATTAAAGCAGCAGGAAAAAGTATAAGAGAAAAAAAAATTTAATTTTCTTCCATGAAAGACTCGCACACATTGTAGCTAATGAGATGCCAATAGGCCAACGCCCAGCTGGAAGACCTCCTAAATGTGGAGAGATAGCTGAACGTCCTCATCTCAGGATTCATGAGCAGATTTTTTGTTAAACTGGAAGATCTAAGTCAAGAAGAATAAGAAGAGAGTACTTTTTCTACTCATTTTCATGGTGGAATTGTATTTTAACTAAGGAAAATACAATCATGTAATTTTGCTTCCAACTCAGTTATAACAATAACAGAAATGGTGAGCTCATGGCTATAATGAGCAAGTAATTACTGGTATCTACGAGTATGTTCGTTCGGGCACATAATATCAAACACTCTTCAGTGCAACAAAAGGTGACAGTCCGCCATCTCTTGCCCTTGTCACAAAAGCAAACGCAGGTAAGTTCCCAGTGGTTCTTTCATGAAAACAATTGCAACTGAGACTGTGACTGTTTGCAACTGAGCTAATAACACAGTGAAACTTTTTGCCGCGTTATCCCCGAAGGGGTCGCATGTGGCGAATTGAACCTATTTATTTTTACAGGTAAGGGGGCCGGCCTTACGCCAACCACATCAGTTGAAGTGGGGGTTTCCCAGCTCCCGAGAGGGCTGGTACTCATTTCTTGTGAAGGCTGAATAAACCTTGCCGGTATTTTATTTTGGGGTTGGGAATAAACACGGAAATGGGAAATAATTTCTGACACCCTCGGCGGGACTCGAACCCGAGCTCACGGCATGGAATGCTAGCACTCTACCAACTATTGACCAGACTTTTTACGTTTGAATTACTAATATTTTACACAGTAATGTCTTACCATCTGTCTCTTCTCCCACGCCTTCATGGCGTTCTTGTACTTCTCAAACTCATGACACCAGTCTGAGTATATCCTCTTGTATTCCTGTGCTTTGCTGGGATGGGTGCATCTGGAACATTGTTACAATCATGTCATAAAAATACATAAGAATACTAACCTAATCTAATCTAATCTAAGCTGCAAAGATATATATCATTTAAGATTTATATTAAATGCATTCCCACAAGCAGACATGTATAATTTTGCGCTAACACATGCCGCATATGGGCCTACAATATAAAAACCCAATCTCAAATGAACATAAGCCCTGCAACTCTTGCCGTCCTTCCCTGAAACAGGGAATACTAAGTTCAGGATAATCCGTACCCATAAATACGGTCTTTGACTTATAGGTTGGTATGAGGCTGACCACATACCTACTGTAAAAAATGGTTCACTTTGCCAATGTCACCTCTGTTTCAGGGAATGTCGGCAAGAGTTGCAGGGCTTATGTTCATTTGAGGTTTGGATTTTATTTGTAAGTACACAATCAGCATTTGTAAGCGCGAACTACACGTGTTTGTTTGTGGGCATACATCTGAGAGCTTTGAATGAATATATCCTTGCAACTTAGATTATAGATTATAGATAGACCCATACTGGAAAACATGTACACTTCCACAAAAAAGAAGGCCTGGAACTAAACAACTATGAATATCAGCCTTAACGTCACGGTTGGCAAAACAGATAACTACTACTCACGGGCCGAGCCAATCACAAGCAAGGAAGCCCATCCATATGAGAATAGCATCATAGTCACAGCTTAACAGTTAGCAAACATAAATACCACTTTGCCGCTTTGATAAACAGCCTTGAGAATGCTTTCTGTTCATGAAAGCAAAACGTCGGCGGGTAGAAAAGCTGCAAATAGAACATGATCTAACCGGAAAAACAATCAAAAACAATTTGTCAATCTGTCATTTACCTATGAGTGTCGATCTCAACGTTGAATGATGCTATGAGTGTGGGTCCCATGTAGCACTCGTACCTGCCACCGTCTTCCTCCGTCACTGACAGGATCACCAGACCATTCTCTATGGTCTGCAGCATCTTGTCTGACTTGTGACTGGAAACATTGAGCATAGTATGCATTATAGTAATCTGTGTTTGACCAATTTAAGCCATTTTGCAAGCCCAGTTATTGACTCTGTATAAATCCCAAATCCGCCCCATTATCGAGTATGGCAGCCATCTCTGATCTGGTATGTCTAAGAAGTTGAGTGACAAACTTGATTGGGCAGTGACGAGCAGCAGTGAGGTTGATCAATGATCCTTCTCTGACATCCGATCTGCAGCCGCTCCGGCACAGAAGGAAAGTTGGAATGCTCAATACATTTAAATATTAGGGTAGAGAGGACTGGCGCAGATTTTCAAGTGTTTTCTCTCACCTGAATTTGATCTTGTTCCTCCCCATCTCCTTGGAGTAGTGGTACCACGTGACAGCTTGCGTCTTGAAAACTTCTGGCATGGTGTGGTAAGCGCTGAGATGGAGACTCTCCCCGTAGGTGACCAGCAGGCGCCGCTTGGGCACGGAGGACTCGCACAGACCACTGGAGGAGTTGGAGGCGTCCTGGAGCAGGCCAGGTTGATAAGCCAAGCAAGAGGAGGTGTCCTTCTCCCAGCCGCAGTACGGATCCAGAACGCAGCGCACACAGCTGTCATATCTGTAAGAAATGGTCCAATGGATGATGTATAAAACAATAGAAGTGAAATGTTAATCTTATAAATGAACATAGGAATAAAGTGCCTACACATTTTTGTGTTGAATTTTTCTAAGGCATCATAATTTATTTTGACAAAGTTGAGAAACACATATTCAATTTATATTTTTACTACTTTTCTTTCATTCCTCCCCATGGATAAAGTATCATCCTCTTGTAAAGGCAGGAACTTGTGCTAGCCAATTGTCTCTGCTGATCACTATTTTCTGAGCTGTAGATAGCAGTCGACGCCCATGAGCCACTTCAAATTCTGGAAGTATAATGTTCATGGGTAACCTCTCGTTTGATTTTCTAAGATTCTTCTTATGAAAATGTTGCTGAAGATGGTACGATGTCTTATTGAGTTTCCTATTAGTTTAGCTTTCCTTCTTAATAAAAGGATAAGTATTTAACTTATCAGTTGTACACATTCAGCATTTGTAAGCGTGAACTACACGTGTTGGTTTGTGGGCATACATCTGAGAGCTTTAAATGAATATATCCCTGCAACTTAGATTATAGATTATTATATAGTGGAATGCTTGCATTCAAAGCCAGAGGGCTAGGATTCGTTCCTCATCAAGGGTGTCAAAATGGTTTTAAGTTTCAGATTTTAATTCAAACTCAAAAATGATAAAATCAGCAAAGGTTTACTCAGCCTTTAAAAAATAAGAACCTACCCCCTCCACACCCCCCCCCTTCCCCCACTACAAGTGAAATGGTTGACGTAAAGCTGACCCTTTTGGAGAAAGCCCGGTAAGATGTTCAAAAAATATCCACAAATCAATTAAAAAACAATGAACTCAATACTTACTTTGTCTTACACCCTTACACCAAAGCTTAGTTTCATAAAAATATCCAGGATTGAATTATAAAGCAAAGGGCTCAATTCGCATCCTTGTCTTACACCGTTGTATAATCTGTTTACCTGGCATGGCACGCCTGCAGGGGTAGCTGCCTCAGCCTGTGGTCGGTGGCCACGTAGAGCGAGGAGTGCTGGCGGGAGAGGCGCAGCGCCCTGATGGGCTCCCCCAGGGCGACGTGCCACACGTCGGCCAGGCGCGAGAGAGACACACCTTCCTCTGTCACCCACTGCACTATCTTGTAGATGTGACCGTCAACTGGAAGTTAGACAAACACTTTTAATAAATATCATTAGTTGCTTGTCTTCTTAATGAAGTATGCTTTATATATTTAGATATTGTTTGTAGACATTGGAGTGGAACAGACTGCCACCCGGAGTGAAGAACTTCAAATTTGTGGGTCTATTTCGCGGAGCACTCATGACACACCTTTTTAAAAGATCTTATCCGTGATAGGAGAGGACCCTTGAGGTGTGACACACACAAAAACGGCGCTCTCTTATCATAAGTAATTTAAAAGAAATAAGCCTGACATATATATACCTATTGATTAGCTGGCAGGTAGATATGACATTGTTTCCAAAGTCTGCTTTTTCCAAAAGATTAAGAGAAATGGTTATTTTTAATATCGGCAATGAATGAATTGGGACTTAACCATTGACAAGATTGTCCTGAGGATGCCTTTATGCCTTTTTAGGTGAAAACTGTTTGACATATTTGAAATAAAATAATAAAAAAGTGAATTAAAACAGTATATTTATTTGATTAATTGACAAATTTGTTTTTTTTAAGATGTAGGAACAAAAAAATAAACATACATACATCACACTTATCCCTTGACAAAAAAATAAAAGTCATTTTTCCCTGTAAGCGGATATAGTGAATTTTGGAAACAGGGTACTTAAATCGTATAGATGGGATATTTAACTGAAAATTATATGCACATTGTCAATATATTGTAAGCAACAATAATGAGGTCTATTTTAATCATTGTGAATTACTTTGTCATGATTGTCCATTTGTTTTTCCAATTTGTCCGATTGTTTATTTTACATTATTAACGGACAATCATGTCCGTTAATAATATAAAATAAAAAGAAAACTCTCCAGTGCTTGTAGGTTACTTACTGGTGCTGGCATAGAAGACAGTGTAGTGCTTGTCCGCGCCCAGCATGTCCACGAAGATGCGCTCCACCACGAGGTGGGTGAGCGTGAGGTCTCTCCTGTAGAACACGGGCGCGTCAAACTCGTGGCGGACAGCCTCGTCCATCAGGGGGTGCGATCTACACAACAAACATTAGGACAGAGTTAGAAACATATACCAATTGAATTGAACTCACAACCATCAGATAACGGGTCAGTAGTGTTAACCACTATAGACTACAGAGAGGTCTCTGCATTAATTAATACATTACAATTAGGGATGATATGGAAATATGTAAAGTTTTGAATATGGAATTATTTTGGATATCCGCTAGTTTCGGTTACGGATATTAGATTATTAAGAAATTGCAAAAGAGCCCACAAATAAGAACATAAATTGTATCAAAATTATTTCTAGGTGATTATTTGGTTCAATAATCTGTACGAGAGATTATAATTGCTTTTCACTTAAAAATACAGAAGTAATTTCACAATAAAACAAAATGACATTGAAATTTTCAAAAAAAAAAAAAGGTTTTTGCATTAATGGAGTGAAAATTAATTTTTAATTTTAATGAAAAATAACTTTTTTTTATAGCATAGTTTTATTTTCACATTTTTTATGTTTAAAATGCCTAAGCGCTATCGGGCTTTATCCATCCATCTTCAAAGGCTAACTGAGGTTAAAAACAAAAGGGTCAAAATTCACGGTAGGAAAGAGAAAGTGGGTGGGGTTTTTCGGGCAGGTACTGTTAGTAGAGGAGAAGGACTAGGTATCAAATACCTAGAAACCCCACTAACAATATGTCATTGGTAATTTCTATAAACTTATTCAAAATTATCCAAAACTTGTATTTCGGTTTCGCTTACGGATGCTGATATTTTTTATTTCTGTCATCCGATAGTTTAGATTACAGATACGGATATTCCCAACATCCCTGATTACAATTGTGATGATGATGAATCGGTTGACTTTTGTGGCTGGTGTCGTTTTGTGACATTACCCCTCCAAGGTGTTCCAAAACATTCAGTGAACAGATTGCTCTTGAGACGTCTCTCTCGATTAGAACTCATCCTGTTTAGTTATCTCCATTTGGGTTTCTCACAGTTATTTCCTTGACTGGCCCATAGTTTAGTGGTTAGCGCTTCAGACTCGTAAATGGAAGGTTGTGGGTTTGAATTCCGGCGGAGCACAAAAAATATACCTTTTATATTTTCAAATATGCTTTTCGCCGGGTTGAAAAATTCAGATAACTTTATCAAAGACCGGTCACCAAAGATCCATCCAGCCTTATAGCAACTGGGTCTTGCTTGAGATTGCCATTTTTTATGGCTTCATCTTCTATGAGTTCATCTTCAGTCGTCGTGCAGAGAGGGTGTCTCCTGAAGACGTTAGCTACGTCGTGAATAATGTAAATTCTCTTATAACGGTTCGTCTAATATCCGAGTATTTTTTTTTTATAACTGTGTAGTTATAATTATTTTAAATATGTCAAACGACCGTAATTCCAACTTAAACCTTACAACTTAAACTTTCTATGGCCAAGCTTGCAGAGGGCTTTTAAGGTGTGATTCACACAAAAACAGTGCTCGCCAAATAAATCATCCTAATATTATTATTTCCCTAGGAAAGGTCTTCTTCAGGTTGCTACAGATTGAATATGTGCCGTGTATGATTTAGGTTGGAATTATTATATACACATTTACAATAATTATAACTACACAATAAAAAAATATTAAGAACCGTTATAAGAGAACTTACATAATTCTTGACGTTTCGTTAGCGACGTAGCTGAAATCTTCAGGAGACACCCTCTCTACACGACGACTGAGGATGAACTGATTTTTTCTTCTATAACAATTGTCACAAATCACGGCATACCTTGGAGCGAAGGTAGTAATTATGATGAGGTCTGTCATGAATATTTACATCTTATTTTGTTTCCAGTCCACATCACTTTAGCTGTATATGTACCGTATGAAGTTGAGCACGGTGTCCTGCAGGCTCTCGGTATCATTGACGCAGCTCCCGGGCCGTGGCTCCGGCACCTTGTGACGCAGCACCGGCAGCCAGGCCGAGCTGGAGGAGGCCTGCTCCTTGTACTTGCCGGAGAAGGCCTCCTGGATGTCGCTCATGCTGTAGGAGCAGACGGCGGACCCCACCAGCCCCGCGCTGGCTCCTGTGGTGAATGTGGCGTAGAAGCGGCTCTTGTCGTCCCACATCTGGTACACGGACTCTGGAAAATGTAGAAACAATGCGTTAGATATGAAAAAAAACAGGAAAAACCATGCTGAGGCTATGGCTAAGTGGATAAAGACGAAGAAAAAAGCTAACAAATGAATTTCAATGCTTACAATTCAATATTCCTTGACTTATAGGTTGATATGAGGCTGAGCACCCATACTGTAATAGTGGTTCAATTTGCCAATGTCACCCCTGTTTCAGAGAAGGTCGGTAAAAGTTGCAGGTCTTGCAGGGCTTATGTTCAATTGAGGTTTGGATTTTAATATGTAAGTAGGTACAAATGCAGCATTTGTAAGTGCGAACTTACACGTGTCTGTTTGTGGGCATGCATTGAATATAAATTTTAAATTTTAAAATATCTTTGTAACTTAGATGTATTACCTCGGTTTCAGAGAAAGGCGGCAGGAGTTGTAAAGTTTATGTTCATATGAGGTTTGGTTTACTTTGTATGAACGCATACAGCATGTGTAAGCGCAAACTTACTTGTCTGTTCATGAGCATGGATTTAGTCTGAATTTTAAATGTTCAATGTGTGATGCGGCTTGCAATGTCTTGAGTTTGACATGCCATCCTTATCCTTATTCTATTCTCTACTGTCTTTTTTTTAACAATTTATGAAATGTGAAGCGGAAACCTTGTAGAACTCCATTTAAGTAAAATAAAAAAATAAAATAAACGTCCTTAGTAAATAAAGTTTAAAACTTTCACTTTCACTTTCATGGCCGGTGTTAATAATAAATAAATCACTTTTGTGTTCTTTCGGGTTTGACCATGTTCCACTTGCAGCTCCCACATCTGCCGACGTTTCGCTTTCACGAGCAGAAAGCATCTTCAGGGCGGTAGTTTAGTAGTTTAAGCTTCACAATTGTATTTTAAGATAGTGGGTTCGATTCCGAGTGGAGCACAAAAGAATTATCTTTTATAAATACTCAAATATGGTCTTTCCTGTTTAGAAACAAATATCTACCTTTGGCAAAGAACGGTCATCAAAATATGCCCACCAGACTTATAACAACTGGGTCATGAGTTTGTAAAGTTCCCTTGATGTGTGATTTACAAAAAACAGCGCTCAACAAATTAATTATCCAAACATTTATTTATTTCACTTTTATTTACTTCAGAATAAAAAAAATAGAAGAAGATAAAAAATAAATCTGATTTTGACCCATTCTTTTGTTTTATAATATTATTTTTAGAAATTAATACTCATACCTACTATACTTACTTGCATTTTAAACACCCTTTTTATTAATGAATAATAAATGTAAAAGAATTTCGACGAAAAATTTATGCCATAGCAATTTGCAAAGCTATTTGAAGTCCGCCGTTTTTCAAAAGAAAAACGCCTGCCAATAAAGAAAAACAAACTCCCATAAAACATCTTCTTCTTCTTTTATTATTCACGCGGCTGTTGCGCTGTCCGACTGCCGGCCAGCAATAAAATAACCTAACGGCAGTGAAATGTTAATAAATTATTATGATCTGGTAATGGTTTCCCGATTGTCTATTCTAGTACACTATGACCTCAATAAACGTAAGAGAAATTTATCTTTCACAGATATTCGGAAACTGAAACAAAATTTCCTAATATACTGAGATGAAAATTGGAAAGAAACAAACAAACAGAACACAGCTTCTACATTCGTTGGAAAAATGAGAAGGCATACTACACTGATTGTTTGTACTACAAGGCCGCGTTGCTAGAGAAAACGCAAATAAGTATTTTATTATTGGTTGCTATGGACATTAGTCAGATACAAGTCTGACGTTTGCCCGCTAACAAAGGCTAACTAATATTTTGTTTTTTATTGCTAAGGATCTTAGTTACAAAGTGAGTGATGTTATCTCGCTGAAAATAAAATAAAATTTGGAAACGCTAACGCTACTAAACCACACATATAGTGTAACTTCTTGTCGCGTTTTCCCCGAAGGGATAACATGCGGCGAGTGGAGCATATTTATTTTTCAGGTATGGGGGCCGGAATTACCCCAACCACTTCAGTTGAAGTTGAACTCATTTATTGCGAAAGCTGAGTAAATCTTGCCAGATTTTATTTTGGGTTTGAAATTAACACCGAAACAGGAAATCATTTGTGACACTCTCGGTGGGATTCGAGCCCGAGCTTTCGGCATGGAATGCAAGCACTCTACTGACTGGACTCTATCGACTGGACTGGAACATCTGCGAAAAAAACGTTTTGAAACTGTTTGATAAATTTATGCAACGGCCTTTACGAATTGTTATTCGGTGCTAGGATTTGCTCGTGAAAAATTAAGTTCGAAAATCGAAACAAGTACGATAATCGAGGTTTCAATGGATAGAATTGTTTTGTGAACATGTGGTTGTTAGAGGCATAGACTTTTATAGTTTATATATAGGAGAGGAGGGATCTATCACATGAGGAATGTTCCCGTACGGGGAGCATCATTCACTGTGGAGAAGCATTAAATTCTATGTTATACCTACTCACACAGCAAGATAACGTACAAAAAAACTTCGACAAGATATTAAAAATCTTCAGGTTTGGTAACATTGAGTAAAATTATAATTGGAGCCTTCTACTTCTTCAGTAAAAATCATAGCAATTTGCTCCTTTGATTTACCATATTCCGTGATCTGTGGATTTACCCAAAAGAGAGACCTTAAAGGTATCGATCTACAGCTCGTCGTCCCTCAATTCTTATCCAGGTATGTGATGTAAGAGCGAATATTTATTATTTCTCATTATGTGACCGAAATAAATAATATTTTTGCCTTTTGACGGGCATCAGGAGTTTGGCTCTAGTACACGGGAAAGAACCTCGTCATTTGTGAATCGGTCCATACAGGAGATTTTCAGGATCCAACAGTACACCCACATTTGAAAGACAGGGATCATGTTCTCGAAGCACTGGGTTTGTGTCCACTTCCATGCCATGGAGTAAAATTGGACGAGTACACCATTTGCAGACATAACTCCAATGAGGTCGGCACATGAATTGACAGAGACAATATTGTGTCGTCACGCGGCCGGTTGCTAAGCAATGCCATGGAAGACTGACGTTTGCTAGCCGAGAAAAAATTTCAAAAATGTTCCGAGTCCATTATAGGTTTCTGTTAGTTAATTTTAATGACAAACCCAGCAGCGCACAAGATATAGGAAATACTATAAACAAGATGTTTACATGGAATGGTGGCGAATTGTCAGTGTATGGGACTGGAAAAAATCCGTCAAATAGACAGCGCTGGCAGTGGATTATCAATGACACTCAGATGGCATTAATCACCGCCTTGAGATATACTGCAGTTGAGCCTGGCCTTAGGTAGATGACCATTCAGATATGGCAATAATTAGAGCTTTTAGATAAATGCATTGACTCACGTATTTCGTCGAAGTAGAAGGGGAACTCTCCCGGGATGCTGCAGTTGAGCCTGGCCTTGAGGTAGGTGGCCCAGTTCTGCGCCAGGATGTGCTTGCCCCCGGTGTCCCTCTTGCAGACCCTCGCCACCCTGGAGTACACGGCCTTGCCGCAGTTCATGTACTCCACGGCGGTCTCGCGGAAGAACATGAACACGTACTCGCCCACGTCGAAGGAGCCCACGAAGTTGGTCTCTGGAATACCAAAATGTATGAAGAGTTAATTTGTCCCAGCCATTCATACATCAAAAATAATCTCAAAATGAGACATTGCCACCTTAAAGGTAAAACTGATTAAGATTCACTGATTTGGGAGATCGTGGATAAAACATTTTATTGGGTATAATTTCTTATAGTAAGTGAACTAATCATAAGGAATTGCTCATGAAAAACTTTTACACTACAGGATTTTCACACGTTTTTAGTGTTTTCTTTCATAAAAAAAAGGAAAAAAAGTGTCACCCTGTTTCAGGGCAAGTCGGCAAAAGTTGCACTTGCTTATTTTCATTTGAGGTTTGCTTTTTACACTGTAAGTACACATGCAGCATTTGTAAGCGCGTACTTACACGTGTCTGTTTGTGGGCGTGCATTTATTAAGAATTTTAAATCTTAATATATCCTTGCAACGTAGATTATAGATTATTATAGATCTCAGATTAACCACTATGGTACTTGTAGGTATAGTGCATTTTTACACAACCAGTCATACCATACCTAGGTAAAACCACCAGTAGATGACACCTTAAGGGTTTATTAGTATGTCTATAGACATAGTTTGGTATGAAATCATCTTACAGGGCGTTTCTACTTGGTAATATTTGCGCAATATATTACACTTTCAGAATATGACAAGAATTGTATAAATAAAACTGATGCGTATTTTATATATATTTTTTAATAAAATGAGGGTAGTAACTTAGTAGTTGGCACCTAGTAAAAACCAAAATATTTAGTAGTTGACACTTGTTATTTTCAGTAGTTGACATAGTATAGTTTCCTTTTGTCGGTGGCATCTACAAAACGAAAGAAAAATAATTCGATAGTTGACACCTAAATCTCTAATAGTTCCACCTCCTGTCAACTACTGAACAAAACGGTTTTAAATTATTTTAGAAGATATAATAGAGTAATTTAATGTATAAGCAGCAAGATGACACATCAATTATACGATATTAATCAATTTCATGAAAATCCATTAGTTGACAGCACATGTCAACTACTCAATCTTCAGTCGTTTTAAGAATCAGTAAATGACATGACCCCTTATTTACATATTTAATTATTGTTTGTCATGTTAAATGACATGCATTCACACTTCAGACTCTAATATAAAGGATCCAATTAATATTTATTCATAATTATAAAAGATTACGTACCTTTCCAATATTAATCTTTCGGCTTGCTCTTAACAAATTGCACAAGAAAATAACAATAAATATGGCGCAACACGACCGGCCGTCATGGATCGAACGCTGTGACTGACGATGACGTTAAGACGCCTTGGATAGTTTTTGTCGGTGTCGCTAGATGTCTATACTATTTCATAAACACAATGTCTATCTTTGGTTACTTGTTTTATTCTTGTTATTTCAGTTTCTTTGTCAAAGTGTCAACTATTGATGCAGTGTCAATTACTGGTGGTTTTACCTTACTTTATTTACATTTAAAAACATGTAATTTTATTGACTGCGTAGGCTACTCGTTGTAGGTACCTGCGCTGTTATGGTGTAGAAAGGAAGTCTTACAATTGCCACTAAATACGTGTTGCTTTTAAATCATTTATTTTTTCATTAAATCGCTGATGTAAGCGAAAAATCGCTTCTCTAATCGGCTTACAGCGCTTTTTGACACGCTACATTGTAAGAATTACAATGTCATTTGTTAAACTGTAAAAGTGTAAAATGTATCTGAACTAAATCATCATTTATTCGACCATCATCATGCCCGCTTCGTAGTCCAGTGGTAACGCTTCGGACTCGTAAATTAAAGGTTGTCGGTTCGAATTCCGTCGGAGCACAAAAAAATACCATTTATAATTTCAAATAATATTCCTCTATTTTATGCTCTTCGCTGGGTTCAAAAATTCAAATACCTTTACCAAAGACCGGTCACCAAAGTTCCATCTCCAGCCTTACACCAACTGGGTCTTGCTTGAGAATTGTCGCTTTCTATAGCAACGAACAAGATCGGAGAGAGCTCTTGAGGTGTGATTCACACAAAACAGCGCTTACCAAATAAATCATCCTAATATATTTTATTATTTTTCTAGATTATCAGTATCAATGAGATAACTAACAATGCAGTTAGTTACTTCATTGATACTGATACTTTTTTCACCAGAATCTGGACTACCTCAATGTCTTGGTACAGGTCGTAGAGTTCAGAGTTGTAACTTAATTGTCATAATGTGCTCTCACCCTTTATTAGGCCGTAGGTAGGTAATAATATGGTGGAAAATTTTACTTTCAAGAGAATGTTCCTTTCCGTGTAGGTACTTAATTAAATTAATCTTTGTAATGCGTAAATGTCTATGGCTAATGAATAATCAATGGTCAATTTTGCAATTTATGTTTTTTCACGATAAATGTGACTGGAAAAAAACAACAACTTTTGCGTTTTGATAATATTAAATCCCAGAAATAATAACTGCTTAGATAGGTAGATAGTGTTTTTTTTATGCTGGTATCATTTCAATGGAATGATTTGAACGTCACAAGGTGTACTAACTTTCCGTAGGTACTTAAAAAAAAAACATAAACTTTAATTGTCAAAAATTAATTTAATTAGGTAATTTATGATTTTATTAAGAAGAAAACTATTTGAATATCTCAAGGAAAATATTTAAGGCTAAGAAATGTATCTACATATTTGAAGAATTCAATAAAAAGATAATAATATACATATTTAGTAGTAAGTATTTCTGGAAGTGAGCAGACATCTTTAGCATGTTGTCATGTTTTCCCGCCACAGTTTAGATTCTCAAGTGTTGTCCGCCCTGTGACATTATTGTACACGGCAAAAATTTCAGTACCGCGGTACGAATAAAATGATAAACTTAGCACAAATTCCATAGATAACAGATTGTGACGTCACCCTGCTGGTTTCTGGGGGAAAAGCAAAAAAATATTTTTCTATTGGTCGCTAAGCATCTTAGCCCTATGAACTGTGACGTTTACCAGCAGAGAATAAATCTTACTTCAGATTTAGTGCTGAATCCATTGTGAGTAAAAAGAAAATTCCCAAACGGGAAATCATGTCTGACTACCCAAGTAACCTTTAGGTTTTAAAAAGGTTACAAAAAGGTTTAAAAAGGTTCTGGGACCTTTTTGTAACCTTTTTAAAACCTAAAAGGTTTCTTGGGTACCCTTTGTGTGAATCGAATCCTAGCCGTTTGGTTTACATACATGATCAGATTTTGGATTAGCTTGGCTATCGACCAGTCAGCTTCATACCGACTTAAGTAATCAACGAATTATGAGATGAAAAACAACATAACCGCTTCAGCGGTAACCAATGTACATACGTCATTTCATTTTTATTATTTAGTTTATTAAAACGGTTGCGGAGAATAAAATATAAGGATATGATTACTGGGGATCCTCTCGGATGAAGCGGCAGTGCGGAATGCCCCCGATGACTGTGTGCCGCATTAATCACAGAAAGGGCGGGAAATTTCCAGGCCGCCATTAATCCCCGGTCGCCATATTCCCCATCCATTATACAAGTTTCCCGGCAAGGAATCCGGCAGCGCTGCTGGTATGGTAATATCAGATACTGCAGCTGGCTGATACTATCACAGATACTGTGGACCGATTAAATGTTGAGCCGAGATTATGGACATTCCTCTAAGCGCGTAACTATACTGGAGTAATAAAAAAGACACAATAGTTATGCCATTGTCAAGTAATAAGCGTAATTGTAGTACGAGTGTTGTGTAGTTAAGTTATTTAGCTAGCTAGTTCAATAGGCAGCACAAATGTTACAATGGCTAATTACATGCAGTGGCATACAATACTTTTTCTGCGATTATCAAATCAAATCTAAATCTAATTTGCAAACATAAAATAGATTCATATTAAGATTAATATTAAATGCATTCCCATAAGCAGACACGTATAAGTTCGCACTTACACATGACGCACGTGGACTTACAATATAAAAACCCAATGTCAAATAAACATAAGCACTGCAACTCTTGTTGGCCTTCCCTGAAATAGGGCTGAAATTGGCAAAGTGAACCATTTTTTTACACTATGGGTGGTCTTTGCAACTTAGATTATAGATTATTATAGGCAATGCATGGATTGACTCACTGTCTAGCCACTTGGAGTCGTATTTGAGCGTCCTCTTGAACTGATACTTCTTCTGCCCCGTCCTCCAGTCGTACAGATCAGTCCTGAAGATGACGGGGTCTGCTCTGGTGAAGTCGGCGTTGGTACCCGCGTATAGGGCTGGCAGGCCTCCCGGGTTCCCGTGGGGCACCCACACGGCCGTGGAGTTGTCTTCGGGGTCGTAGGGACACCTGCCGATGCCCATGCCTACTCCTGCGATGTACTCATGACGAGGCAGGTGCGTCAGGTTCAACTGGAGATGTAAAAAAACTGTGTTTGATTTGTTATATTTGTAAACGCAACTATGTAATACATAAAAGTGTAATTTATTGCCGCGTTATCTCCGAAGGGTTTTAGCATTTGGCGAGTGTAACCTGTTTATTTTTACAAGTGCGGCCTTACGCTAACCACTTCAGTTGAAGTGGAGGTTTCCCAGCTCCCGAGGGGGCTGATTCTCATGAATGTGAAGGCTGAGTAAGCCTTGCCGCTATTTTTTTTATTTTCAGAATACTGGCAGTCCAAGCCGAGAGCTTGGGTTCGAATCCAACCGAGGATGTGAGAAATGATTTCCCGTTTCGGTGTTTATTTCAAACCCAACGTAAAATATCGGAAAGGTTTGCTTAGCCTTCACAAGAAATGAGTTCCAGCCCCCTTGGGACTTGGGAACCTTTCAACTTGATTTCCGTTTGTTTTTTAAGAGTCATTTATACCCTAAATCTGCCGTTTTTGTTTCTTAAAGTTTATGATCTTAAAAAAAGAGTTACAGAAATGAAAAAAATCAAGCATGTTTATAAATTTCTTATCTTAATTATAAAGTTTAAGCAAAATAAATAACTTAATAATTGTCACCACAAAAAAATATTTAAAAAAACACGTTTTTTCACATTTAACGCGTTTTTTTTCGTGTGTGTGTGTGTTATATTTTCGAAATATATATTTTTTCTATTTAATTACAGAACTGTACATTGTTTGGCGAAATATCGGGCTATTTTTTAAAAATGTCAACAGTTTTTTTAGTAAATATGGAAAAACTGGAACTACTTCATAAACTATATTTTAATTCAATCAAAGAACACACGGCTGGATGACCCTCACGTGGTTGCTATCATTAATAACAATGCGGTTGCTGTGGACTCACATAGATGACCCAGTCCTTGGGACTGTGCGCGTTGGTGCCGCACACGTACAGCCTCCTGCCATCCCCCACGGGCTGGATGACCCTCACGTGGTTGCGGCACTCCACGTGTTCCGTCTTGCCCTTGGACACGCACTTGGCCACGTTGCTGGGCTCCAGGGATAAAGAGTCCCTCTGAAACCAACAAAAAATACAATCATCATCAGGAAAATTACTTCTACAGTTGGCGATAATGCTAAATGAAGTAAGTACAGTGCATTAGAGTCTTTTTAAGCTACCTACATGAATTTAATTGAAATTATGTCGCTCTGTACCCTGAGAATACACCTACGCCGTAGATCAAAAATGCATAGAATATACGAGGCCATTTCTAGAGGGTGATATAATTTTAATTTTTCTTTCGATTTACGCAACTGAGGTGAGTTTGCGCAATGTTTTATACAAGGAGCACTGTATCGTCTGTACCCCGACCAGGTGACATCACTGACATCACACATCGTGTGCTGATTCACTAATTTAAGAAATCGTGGACTAAACATTTTATTGGGTGTACATAACTCTTCATAGTAAGTTTCTTCATAGTAACTAATTATAAGGTAATCAACATGAAAAAATTCTACACTACAAGATTTTCAAATTCTTTAGTGTTTTTTCTCATAGAAAATAGGATAAAAGGTGCATTTACCTGAGAAGCCCATGTTAGCTTATTCAATTTTACTTTTAAGTTATCGATATATTACGAACAATTTCAAATATTCTGAGTACATTATTTTTCATTTCTATGAATTCTTTTACACGTTGATCTCTTTGCCGGATAATATTTTATTTAATACAGAAAACGAAAAGTGTACGTAGTTTGGAATGAAATAGTGACAAAAGACGTTGCTGGAGCTTGGAGCTGTTGTAGTTGTGGGCCCTCTGTTTAGATTAGTGGCACTAAGTGCCGGGCTAAGCCGGGCTTAGAGCCGCACTAAGCCGGGCTCAACAGCGCCCGCACTACTACTGACACGCATAATGCCGGCTTTTATCACTTTTGTCAACGCACTTGTTCCATACTACCCCACGGACTAAAAACTTTGCACGTACAGTAGAGCTGCGAGTAAACGAACTGCGCAAAAATGCCGAAACCACAAAGTATTCGGATTGGACTAAACTTTTCAGTATTTTGATATCGTGAGGAAATCGGGACGAATGTACTGCAAGTTAGCAAGTGTGAGGGATTCGACTAACAAAACGACAAATCAATCCTTTAGTGCTTGTTTGTCTTATGTTCATTCATTAGAGGTAATTTCACATGAGCAATGTTTGTACGGTTCTTGGACTTGTCTTATGAAAACTGGAAATTTATTTTTAAAAATATTTAAAACAACTCTCACATAATCGTGTTTTCCATTTTTCTTAGCTCTGTGTGATTCTTAAGACAATTTCATTGAAATGTCATCTTTGACAAGCCAAACAAGCACTGGGGCGACGAAATCTATAATCTCAGTTGAAAAATAAGTCTTAACATTTCAATTTATATTAAATGCATGCCCACAGACACGTGTAGGTTCGCGCTTACAAATACTTTATGTGTACTTACTTAAACTTACAACTTTTGCCGACTTTCCCTGCAACAGGGGTAGCATTGGTAAAGTGAACCATTTTATGCAGTTTGGGTGGTCATGTTGTTAACACATGTTAACAACAACATGTTTGCGTGCGTTCACTTATTATCTAAGTTGCAACGATAAATTAATATTTAAGATTCATAAGCAAGCCATGCCCACGAGTAGACATGTGTGAGTCCGCGCTTACAAATGCTGCACGTACACCTTCCTTAAAAATGATTGATTTTTATTAGCTCGGTAGTAAATTAAATGGAGGTAGTAATGGAGTAAAGTTAATTGTAAAAAATGGTTCACTTTGCCAATGTCACCCCTGTGTCAGGGAAGGTCGGCAAAAGTTGTAGGGCTTATGTTCATTTGAGGTTTGGATTTTATTTCTAAGTACACATTCAGCATTTGTAAGCTCGAACTACACGTGTTTGTTTGTGGGCATGCATTTGAGAACTTTAAATGAATATATCCTTGCAACCTAGATTATAGATTATAGAGGAAACTCTGCAGAGGCTCTGGCCACCCCTAGCGGAATGGCGATAGAGTTACAGTTACAGAAAGTGTGAAATTATTGTTGAAAATTTAACATGGCAAAGTCGTTGTAAATCCTGTATTATCTCACTAAGGGATGTATAATCTAAGTTTCAAATATATTCTTGGAATTGAGAATATCCGTGCAAAAAACGTTATGAATACATTCATATTTTTACAGGGTTTCCTTTTTTTGGTGAAAAAGTACTAAAACTAGAGATTATCTAAAACGCACGTGTTAGCGAATTTCAAGTAGTGTGTAATAAGGAAAATAATAGAATATCATGCGTCGGTAACGTAGAGCGCTGTTGTAACAATTAAACTGTAATTAATATGGCGGCCTGTCAAAACGAAACTAAATTTAGATCAAACGATAAAACCAAGTTTATCCCATTGTAGGAATTAATAAACATAAAATAATACAGACAAAATAATGTTATGGAGTTGAAAATTAATACATTATATGTAACTTATTCTATTTTATCTACCTATTCCTTAACTTGTGGGTTGGTATGAGGGTAACCGCCCATACAGTAAATAATTAAATGGTTCACTTTGCCAATATCACCCCTGTTTCAGGAAAGGTCGGCAGGAGTTGCAGGGCTTATGTTTATTTGAGATTGAGTTTTTATGTCGTAAGTCCACATGCGGCATGTGTAAGCGCGAACTTACACGTGTCTGCTTGTGGGAATACATGTAATATGAATTTTCAATGTAGGTTATATATTTTATTGATTGTTGAGGCATTAACTTTGTAATCGTTCATCGATAAGGATTAAAGAAAAACTGTTGCATGACACATTCATCTTGACTAAGTACTTAATACCTAGATAGGTACCTACTACTTAGTCAAGATGAATGTGTCATGATGTCTGCTTGTGGGCATGTATTTATTAAGAATCTTTTATGTTAATATCCCTCTGCAGCTTAGATTATAGTACTGAAGTAAGTATATATGGATGCTTTATTATGCATCACATGTATCCGATATAAAATAAATAGATGGCGTGTTTCACAGGTTTCCCATAGTTACGCATATGCCACGGAACTAAATAGGTATAAAATGAAGAAAAGAGTATGAGATAAAAGTGTCTTTCAATGTTTCATTTTAGGGAAGGTCGGAAAGAGTTGCAATATTCATTTGAGATTCGGGTTTCTATTTTGTAAGTAGGTACCTACACATGTGACATGTCTGCTTGTGGGAATGCATTAATCAATAATCTTAAATGTTGATATCTCTCCGTAGCTTAGATTATAGTAAGTAGGTAAGTAAGTATTAGGATGATTTGTTTGGCGAGTGCTGTCCTCGTGTGAATCACACCTCAAGAACCCTCTGCGAACCCGCCCGTCGCTGTAGGAATCGCCAATTCCCAAGCAAGACCGAGTTGCTGTAAGGCTGGATGGACCTATGGTGACCGGTCTTTGGTAAAGGCAGATTACTTTTTCAACTCAGCAAAGAGCGAATTTGAAAAATGAAATATTTTTCAGGAATCGAACCATCCAATCAAGAGCCTGAAGCGTTAACCACTAGACTATGGACGGTCAACGCCTGCTATCGCTTGAAATAAACGCAGGTACAATATATAAGTATACGCTGCCAATATAGTTTTGAATGCTTGCCGTTTGGTTAGGGTTGATATTTTATCTACGAAGTGAATTGCATTGAAACCGCACTCAGTAGATACACATTTCAATAGCATAGGTAGTGACGACGTCATTCCGCCTGGTTATCTTTTGCTTTCTAAGGTTGCCCAGCCTGATACCAAACACTAGAGACGGGAAATTAAATTTTCCCTTTTGAATGGTGCTTTTCCCTCCGTATCTTTCCATAACTAGTATCTACCTACAGAGTATCTACCTGGGCTTTTGAGCATATTTCCTGTAAAAAATATATTATTTCCAATAAATAAATCGCAAAGAAGAGTAACTATGTAAAAAAAGTACCTATTTATGCAAAAAAAAAATGGCCTAGGATTTTTTTCACATGTTCTTCCTGCTATTTTTCAGGTTGTTAAAAGGAAATGAATTATTTCGAATGGACTTGAGTTAGCCTCTGAAGATGGACGGATTAAGTCCGTAAGCCCTCAGACATGTGGAATCTATAAACAGTGAAAATAAAGGGTTTTTCCTTAAAAAAAGTTATTCTGCTATATATATTTTTTTGAGTCATTGTTCTGTCAAACATACGGTCAAATGTCACACTTCTTTGAGACAAAATTCCTTAGCAGCCAATAACAAAATATTTGTTTGCCTTTTCCCTAGCAACCTGGTCACCTGACGTCACTATTTAGCCTCATCATGTGAGTACCTCATTAGTTGACAAAAAAATATTATTCAACGATGTATGTATGAGTAGGTAGGTATATACGCGCCTACCAACCTATTTTGTAAATAGGTAAATTAGAACCTGTACGGTAATTTTCTAACTATAGCAACACTAATCCCGCTAAATATTGTTCCATTTTCAAAACGCAACACGGCTAAACAATGTCCATTTGAGGCTTCCCCATGGCTAGTTTACGACTTTGGGTCTCGGTTTGGGCCGCATAAAATAAACGAAATTTGCGGTCCAGGGCGGCCGGGGCTGGGAGGCAGGGGCTGCGGTCCGACCGCGGTCCTAAATCATCATAAGAGAACGCCAACAATTACTACAAATGCAGGAACGCGGGCGCGGATTGAGCCGTTCCGAAACTATGCGCTCACCGAATTACCCGACAAAGGAATAGCATTCGCTTTGATTTGCACAACAAACAGAATGGTTTTCAAATATTTCGACGTTAAATAACAATATTAAATATGAAGATATTTATTAATAGATGTTTCATTCAATGATGCTGAAATGAACAAGAAAGAAGCGTTCCATTTTGATTTTCATAGACAAAGCAACATACATTTAAACGGCTGTTAGCTATACGATATAGGTACATATTTTAGGTACAAATGTACGTATCTATCTATCAAATACATGATAACATAAATAAACAAGGACTTTGCTTTGAAAAAAAAACAGATTGATTTTGAAATATTTCAACGTCATACAACAAATACCCACTTTGAAAATATATATAATGTTTCAAAAATCTATGATTTTTTAAAGAATAAAATGAGTGTCAGCATGGAAGTATATTCAATGGAAGGGCTATGTATGTGATTTAGTACCAATCGGCATGATGCAACGTCTTTGACACCATACATTGTAAATAGTGCTGTCTCGCTCACGACATATTAAATGCTTTTGTTTTTTTCTACATAGATAAGCAACGTGTCTCTACTCCGTCTTCAATCTATGTACATATCACCATGGAAACCCATGAAATCACTATGGTAACGGTATTTGTTACTAGTGTTGTTGAAAATATGAAAAGATCTGATAAATTCCGAATTCAAAATTTTTCTCACCTCATTGTGTACGGGATGATTTCCACAAGTATCTATTACCGCGAGCATAGAAGTTACATACTTGAAGAAGCAAGTACCTATATATTTGAACATCACTAGTTCTAGAAATGGCTGTCACTTTCGCGAACAAAATATTTCGACAAACAAAAAATAAATTTTATCAACGTAATCATACAGAATAGTGATTAAAATGAAATATTATTCCATGTTCTATAACACATTTACTCCCTTTTGTTGGCACCTTTAGAAAATACCCAGTTTGGCATTTATATGGATTTTTTTCCAATTAGGTAACACACCTGTTGACAGTTGGAAGGTTACCGAAAGACTGAATTTGGATTTTTGTATGATGAGTGTAGCGTATTTCTAATTCTCAACGTATTGATTTCTTAGCCCATCCAGTTATATATATCGATGGTTGTCAGATTGGATTTGAATTTGGAACGCATTTGCATTACGAATTTCATTTAAACATGCCATAGACAAAGAAAAAGAATTATTATGGCTGTTGGTTTTTTAAATACACAACCAGTGATACAAAGTAAATAAATAAAAATGTGCATGTACTTACATCACAATGTGTCTGACTGATGTCTGTCATGTTGAGCTTGAAGATGCGATCCCTGAAAAGAAGGAAATAACACAATTAATTAATTGCAATTTATACAGTCCACACGAATCCCAAAAATAATTTGACGCCACGCGGCCGGTTGGCTTTGGAGGAAGCAATGTAATATTTGGATTGATGCTGTCCACCTATACCTACTGCACAAATATGTTCACTTCTGCCAATGTATCTCCTGTTTCAGGAAAGGACGGTAAAGGTGGCAGGGCTTACATTAATTTGTAATTAGTTTTCTTTATTTTGCATGTACAGATGCAGCATGTCTAAGCGCGAACTCACATCCATCATTTTTTCTGTTTATAGGTAGGTACCTACTGCTTTCATTTCATGACAATGAGAGAAATGGAAAAAATACATGATTGCTATTTTATCTAACAAAATTTAGAATTGACATTCGAAATGGTTTAAGCTGAAGGTGGGAAAATCGGAACTAACGTCACTTTTGATAGTTCACCGTGAAGTTGCTGAGTTGCTAAAATTTTAGAAGTAAATAAGAAAAAATAAATAAAACCTTTCGAAGGCGCCAAATTCACAATAGCGCCGTCCTTAAGGCGTGTTATAAAGCTAAATCTGCCAATTTTGTTTCTTACACTTTATGGTCTTAGCAAAATAGTTACAGTAATGAAAAAAATCAAGCATGTTAATTATTTTTTTATCTTAATTATAAAGCTTAAACAAAATATATAACTTAAGAATTGCCACCACAAAAAAATGTTTAAAAAAACGCGTTTTTTTTACATTTTTAGCTTTTTTTTCGTGTGTGCTGTATTTTGGATTTTTTTTTTGGCTTTTTACTTACAGAACTATACATTGTTTAGGTTCAATACTCAACATTTTTTCAATAATGTCAATAGTTTTTGAGTAAATATGGAAAAACTGAAACTACTAAATGAATTAAATTTTAATTAAATCAAAGAACACAGTTTTTCCATATTTACTCAAAAACTATTGACATTATTGAAAAAATGTTGAGTATCGAACCTAAACAATGTATAGTTCTGTAAGTTAAAAGCAAAAAAAAAAATCCAAAATACAGCACACACGAAAAAAAAGCTAAAACTGTAAAAAAAACGCGTTTTTAAAATATTTTTTTGTGGTGGCAATTCTTAAGTTATATATTTTGTTTAAGCTTTATAATTAAGATAAAAAAATAATAAACATGCTTGATTTTTTTCATTACTGTAACTATTTTGCTAAGACCATAAAGTGTAAGAAACAAAAACGGCAGATTTAGCTTTATAACACGCCTTAAGCTGTCATCTGAATTTATACGTCTGTACTTCATTCATTTCACGACAATGAGAGAAATATAAAAAAGACTACATACGATGCCATTTTAGCTGACAAAATTTACCCTTTAAAATAAGAACAATGAATTTCTTTAGAAATATGTAAATTGAGTCTTTAATTAGTCGCTTGCAAGCTGTTGCTGAGATGCTTTGACGCGTCGTTTGACGTTTGCGCCGGTCCTAGAGCGTCGCGCTGTGCGTCTGGGGCTACGTACACGTCATAATTAATTCTTCAGTCACTGCCACATGAGGTGGTAGGCTTTATACACACACAGTGTTTTATGTCATCGGCACATGTGACACATTTCATGCCGCATTCGCACGGATAAGATTCTAGTCAGTGATATTTTTTGTCAGAGGAACCTGTAACTCCTGGACAGCGTGTCCTCAAGGTGTCGGATTAAGGAATGCTCGCCACGTTTGAATAGAGGTTAGGGATGAAATGAAATAGTCACCGCGGACCAACGGGTAATCACCCGTCTGGCAAACGTTTTGAGTTACTGCCGACCCCCTTCTAATTAAACACAATTAAGGTACAAATATTTTAATGCAGCTTCTTCTTGCGTTGTCTTTGATATGGCGAGTGGATAAATTTACTTATACAGATAAGGTCGAAGGCCTTAGGTCAACAACTTAATTAGAATCAGAGGTTTGCCAGCTCCCGATGTAGCTGGTTCTCATTTCTTGTGAAGACTGAAATAAACCTTGCAGGTATTACATTTGGGTTTTAAAATAAACACGCCCGGTTGATAGCTCAGTTGGTAGAGTGCTTGAATTCCACGCCGAGAGCCCGGGTTTGAATCCTACCGAGGAGGGTAGAAATAATTTCCCATTTCGGTGTTTATTTCAAATGCAAAATATGTCACCGGCAAGGTTTACTCAGCCTTCACAAGAAAATGAGTATCAGTTCCCTCGACAGCTGGAAAACCATCAGCTCAATTGAAGGGGTTGGTGTAAAATCGCCCCCCTTACAAGTAAAAATAAATAAGTCCCACTCGCCACATGTAACCCCTTCGGGGGAAATGAGCACAGACATTACACTATACGTGTAGCTTAGCAGCGCATAAGAAGACTACAGGGGAAGAACAAGGAATGCCAACTGAAGAACATTTTGAGTAAATCAAAATTATAAATTTGAAAGTCTGTATTTCTTATAGTTATTGCCTGTCACAAAAAAAACGGAAATAGCTCCATAAACTGTTGTTGCATTACAAATTTTGCGAGCTTTAGGTACACACAGATGCCACCAGAAAGCAATAGTAGATTATTTTCTTAGTTTTGTTGACATTCTTTGTTTTTCCCCTGTAGTCTTCATAAAAAAACCGGTATAGAGTTTGATTCCGTAGACATGGGGATTGGAGATTATTTTAATTCCTTTATCTGATGAAAAATCTCATCCTTCGTTACTATCATGTAGTTGCTCCTTCAATATCTTAGTTAGGTGCCACGCGGGGGGAGGAAGACCGAGGAAAGCAACGCGTGGATGCAATTAGTTACTTTCAGAGGGGGGAGGGGGGAGCAACAAAAGATGGATGTGGGGGATGGAGAAGGGTAAGAAAGGACAACACTTAATATATCGGGGATTTGACATGTAACTAAGTAAACTACTAGAGTGAGCACTGCATGGAAAACATACATACCAAAATAAATTATCTACCCTAACAAAATATAAATATAGACGAGTATGTTTCTTGTCACGTCTGACACCTTAAGACTCGTTTTGATTCAAAGAAAAATTCCACCAATTGTTCGGTTGATTGTTCAGTCATTCAGAATTGTTCAGTTGGTAGAATACTTGTATTCCATGCCACGTGCTAGGGTTCGTTCCCAGATGATTTCCCATTTCGGTATTTATTTCAAACCCAAAATAAAATACCGCTGGTTAGGTTGGCTCAGCCTTCAAAAGAAATGAGAGCCAGGCTGAGAAACCCTCACTACCACTGAAGTGGTTGACGTAAGGCCGGCCTGAAATACTTATTTAAAATAATCTAAGTTTGACAACAAAGAGTTTTCCCACGCTACATGCTACTCCTTCAGAGATGACACGGTATAAGTTTCATGGAAATTTAATACACAACAAAATTATGACGCCACACGGCCAGGGAAAAGCAAACTAATATTTTGTTATTAGTTGCTAAGGACCCTAGAGGTACGTTGTGAATTTATTTTATCCATTGAGCTTTCGACTGCGGCTGAAGATTTATGTTTTTTTCTAACTGAGAAAATAAATTGATTTTTACTTTAAATTTATTAACTTTGATAAGTGATTTTCTTCGCCGAACGGCAGACTTCTCAATTAGTGAAAATTCCAATAAATGTTTTTGAATTAAACTGTACCCCGAGTATGAACCATTACGTAAACTTCCCTCTCAGCCGCGTAAATCGAAAAATTGTATGAAGACTAAACAGCTCACTAGGAGTGTCGCCGTATATTACATAAATTTACGATTCACGCGAGCGAGGGGAGTTAATGTGAGTGTTTTATACTCGGAGTGCAGGTCCCTAGACGGTAATTTGTTACCTGTTCTTGCGGTTGGAGAGGGCCCTTGTTAAAATAATTTATTAATTGACACAATAATTAATGATGATTAATCACGATCCACCCCTGCCCGTTCCCCAGCACTGGAAAATGTACCGAGATGCAACAACAGAGGCGAATTGGAAATAATAAAAAAAATGAAAAAAAATCCACTTTTTCACTCATGACAGATTTTTTTGGCATTATATTAAGCTTATTTTATCTGTTAACGTTCCATTTGATGAGCAGGTTGATGATGTGTTACCAACAGTAAGCAGACGAAAAGGCCACCGCGTCGCTTTAAAAACTAGCCGTGATAATGCTTCTGTTCGTGAAAGCAAAATGTCAACATTGGCAAAGTGGACCATTTTGTACAGTATATGTTGTCAGTCCAACCTGTAAAACTAGCCGTGATAATGCTTCTGTTCGTGAAAGCAAAATGTCAACATTGACAAAGTGAACCATTTTGTACAGTATATGTTGTCAGTCCAACCTGTAAGTCAAGTAACACAAATAAAATATTGAAATCTATTAATAACTTTACAGAACTATTAAAAACTCTAATCAATAACTGCTAAAGCAATTTTCCCAATTATATTAATTTCATTTTGATTAATTACTAACTTTTTCGATCACGTTGAACATCATCAGGTAAGAATAAAAATGTAAATAAACAAATAAAATATGTAACAGGTATATAAAACAAAAAATCATGAAAAAAGATCTAGAATTTTTCTGCCATATATCAATTTTTATTTATTTTATTATTATTTATTATTCAATTGATAATAGCTAGATACACGCCATTGTCCACTCCGTTCCTGTTTCGTCACTAAGGGCTGACGCAGGGAGGGAGCGACATCATTTCTCACTAAGTGGTTCATCATTAATGCGACATCACACCTACTAACTCTGATTAATGTGCAATCATCGAAGATCTCAACTTTAAACCAAGATTTCATTTTATTTTACAAGCAGCTGCACTCGACTTTCTTGCTTGCTGCAAGTAATGGTCAACCGCACAGATCACGGAATATAAACAACCGTGTCGCGACATATCGGTAAATAACAACCCGTCCACAGACAGTTCGGCCATTGACAAATCGGTCACACGACACTTATTCCACACTACTTTTCGGCCAACGACAACGCGTCCTAAAATAACTCGGCCATGGACAAATCGGTTACTCGACACTTCGTCCTCACGACATTTCGTCCACACAACTTTTCGGTCAACATCATTTCGGTCACATATATAGTCTTAAAAGTTAACAAAAAAATATCGCTATCTCGTTTTATGTACAAAAAAGAGATAAAACTAGCATCCGCGCTGTCAACGGCTGATGAACGCTTAAAAAAAAAATCTTTGTTGGTCAACTCAAACGTTCTATAGTAGGTATATGCCTATCAATGATTTTTGTAAGCATAAAAAATAGTCAAATAGTTGCAGGGTTTATGTTTCTTTAAAGTTTGGGTTTTTATTTTGCAGGTACGCATAATCCTTCGAGGACAACGCGGCAAGAAGTTACACTATTGTTAGCTTAGTTGCTATGTGTTGCATTAGATGCAGCATGTGTAACGGCCAACTTACCTACACTAAAATAAAAATAGCTTTTAATGGTAGAGATGGTCATAATAACAGTTTTTTGGGGAGCAAGTTTACTGTGATGGAGCGGTCTGTGGACAATATATTGTAGATGACCGAAATGTCGTTGACCAAAATGTCGTTCACCAAAATGTCGTATGACCAAAATGTCGTGCGACCGATTTGTCCGTGGCCGAGTTGTCTATGGACGGGTTGTCGTTGACCGATTTGACTTTGACTAAAATGCCGTTGACCTAAAAGTCGTGTGGACGAAGTGTCGTGTGACCGATTTGTCCGTGGCCGAGTTGTCTATGGACGGGTTGTCGTTGACCGATTTGTCTTTGTCCTAAATGTCGTTGACCGAAAAGTCGTGGGGACGAAGTGTCGGGTGACCGATTTGTCAATGGCCGAATTGTCGTTGGACTGGTTGTCTTTTACCGATATGTCGTGAAATCCTATCAGATCTACTTTAAGTCATCTATTGGTCGGGGCGAAAGAATTTTATTTAGAAAAATGACAGAAGAGAATGAATTTAGGATTTTGAAAGAAGAAATAAAAGTATCTATTGAATGTTCGAAGAATGGAAAGTCTGCTGGGTTTGATGGAATAAATGGTGAAATGTTGAAAGCAGGTGGTGAATGTGTTGTAGAATGGATGTATGAACTATGTAAACTTTGTGTAAATGCAGGAGTGGTACCGATGGACTGGAGGAAAGCAGTCATTGTTCCTATTTACAAAGGTAAAGGGGACAAAAAAGACTGTCAGAACTTCAGACCAATCAGTCTACTCAGTATACCAGGGAAGGTCTTCTGTAAGGTTATTATTAAGAATGTGATTCTGACTACTAGTGAAAGGATTTCCGATATACAGTCCGGTTTTATGGCCGGTAGAGGCTGTATTGATCAGATTTTTACTCTACGACAACTTGTTGAAAAACAATTGTCGGTGAGGGGAAAGCTGTTTACAGCCTTTGTGGATCTGGAAAAGGCTTTTGACTCAGTAGACAGAGGTGTGTTGTGGGATGTTTTGAAAGCATATGGAGTGAATGGGGCTCTCTTGAATGCAGTACATGCTAACTATGAAAATAGTATGGCATGTGTTCGTATTGATGATGAGTATAGTGAATGGTTTGAAGTTTTTAAGGGTGGAAGGCAAGGATGTGTGATGAGCCCATGGCTATTTAACATAGTCATGGACAGGTGTGTTCGAGATGCTAGACTTGATGATTGTGGATTAATGATAGGAGAGAGCAAAGTGAGTGTTCTACTGGATGCGGATGATGCAGTTCTTGTATCTGATTCAGCAGTAGAATTGCAAACAATGCTCTCTAGATTGAACGAAGCTCTGCTAGGTAATTATTTAAAATTGAATGCAAGTAAGACGAAAGTTTTGATTTTTGAAAGAAATGAAGAAAATACAAACTATGAATTTAGAATAAACGGAATGAATGTTGATGTGGTAAATGAGTTTGTATACTTGGGAAGTAAGTTTGAAAAAGATGGAAGAATGACAGGTGAACTTGAAAGAAGAGAAATGAAAGGCAGGTGTGTACTGGGTGCCACAGCTTGTATCGCCAAAAATCATGGGGCGTCCACACGCTTGCCAACCATTCACAAGTCAAGCGCACAGTGTGTCGTCTAGAACACGCTAGCTGGACAAAATTTTGTCTAATGGACTCATTTTGTCCAGCTAGCATGTTCTAGACGACACACTGTGCGCTTGGCTACAAGGCAAGCGCACAGTGTGTCGTCTAGAACATGCTAGCTGGACAAATTTAGTCCATTAGACAAATTTTTGTCCAGCTAGCATGTTCTAGACGACACACTGTGCGCTTGACTTGTGAATGGTTGGCAAGCGTGTGGACGCCCCAAAAGCATATCTAAAAATGCTCGATTGGCGGTACACGATGGCATACTTTTACCCACCTTGATGTATGGAAGCGAAGCCTGGACGGTGAATGAAAGTGAAATTAGCAAAGTCCATACTTTTGAAATGGACTTTCTAAGAAGTATGATTGGGAAAAAACGGAGTGACAGGGTGAGGAATGATTTTGTAAGAGAAGAATGTGGGGCAAGAGAAAGTGTGAAAGTGAAGATTAAAAGAAGTTTGTTAAGATGGTTTGGGCATACGGAGAGAATGAATGAGGAAAGACTGACGAATAAAGTATATATTGGTAGAATAGATGGATGTCGTGGTAGAGGAAGACCGAGAAAGGTATGGATGGAGCAAATATCCGAAATTGCGAATGAATGGAATACCCAGAGTCATAATAAAAGAAGAGCTTGTATGAAGAAGGTTATGACTCTGGAGGAAATGAAAGAAGTATGTAAGGATAGAAAGAAATGGCGGTCGATCTGTAATGTTGGCGGCTAGGGTTTATTAAAGTGAAATTGGTTTTATGATTTAGTTTTTTTTAGTGTCCATGTTTATATAATTGTTTATTGATTTAAAAAATGTAATTTGCGATGTTTGTTCCTTGACTTATAGGTTGGTATGCGGCTGACCACCTATACTGTAAAAAATGCTTCACTTTGCCAATGTCACCCCTGTTTCAGGGAAGGACGGCAAGAGTTGCAGAGCTTATGTTCATTTGAGATTGGATTTTTATATTGTAGGTCCACATGCGGTATGTGTTAGCGCAAAATTATACATGTCTGCTTGTGAGAATGCATTTAATATAAATCTTAAATGATATATATCTTTGCAGCTTAGATTAGATTAGATTAGATTGTCGAATGATGTTTTGTACGTAATGAAACTTGTTTTATCTTATCCCAGCTCAGTTTTCACACGGTCCGGTTTTGGTCCGGTGCGTTCGCGGATCGCCGGACAAACCACGCCATGTGAAAGCTTACACTACGTGATTTTCCGAATCGTGTGAAAAGGGACTAATACATCTGAATACGTTTCGGTACTGTTTTTCCCTCAATAATTTTACAAAGCTTACTTTTATTCAATTGTTATAGAGGTTTTGTTGAAAATAATACAAAATATTTGACAATGAACAAAATGAATAAGCTTGAATCTTCCATGAATTGATTAGGTACAATGCATTCAATGGTACAATGTAAAACGAATACTTATGAACTTTTGTATTTATTTTCTCAGTAAGCGTCCTCAATCGATAAATTTGTAATTTGAGTTTCCGACCCCTGTGTAGAAAAATAAACATTAAAAAATAACGATGACTTGAAAATTCATACAAAACTTATTGTGTCGGTATTTTGACATTGTCATCCAGTTCGCGGGAAATTATCGTTCCAAATTTGAACTGTCGCTCAAAAACTCGTTCAGACGGGTTGAGTTCTTCAGTAGCGAGTAGTTAGTAATTAGTGGCCAAATGTGTCTAGATTACAGGCAAGTAGCCTACTTTGTGACTGTTTTCAATAGGACAAAATAACATAGTGCCTGATTTCGGTATTTCGATAGCACGGGAGAAGGTACGGATGCTTTGCAATAAGCAAGCGGGAGGGAGAAAGGTAACAGGACGAGAAGTGTTCACGAAAGCTTTGGGCGGTACACAGTTTGAAGAAAATAAAAACAATGGAGCGACACAGACTTTCGACAGCACCTCTGATTCAAAACATGTATCTGTGATCTGAAATTGACAGCTCCTGCTTGCTTAAAAACCACCTCCAGATGATTTATTCAACAGGAAGTATACTGTAACTGTAACACTGTCGCCATTGTGCAAGAGATGGCCAGAGCCTTTACAATCACTTACACTTCTTATCTACTATTATTGTACACCACACGTCATTCATTAATAAAACTAAGAATGTATTCCCTTTTTCTCATATTTTTTCTTCCTTTAAATTCATTCTGTATTATATCAGATATAGAGTAAATATTACCGTGTTCATCATGTTGATTAGCTCATATTTTTCACTGTTTTTTTCTTCTTATTTCTTTCACATTACCTCATAAAATAATTTACTTAATATTTTATATTGTCCATATGAGAACTGAAATTACCTAAAAAGTTCAAGGTATGCCACGACTTGCTTGTAATCTTGGACTCTATACCACTATCCACTCGCTACTGAAGAGCTCAACCAGTCTGAATTATCGTTCCAAATTTGAACTGCCGCTCGGTGCTGCCAGCGTGGGGACGCCAGTGGTGCCAAGCGCGGGATGTTATATTAATATTATTATCGAGAGTTTTGTACCTACCCAACATTAATTGGCGCCGCTGACAGCTCGCGTATGCATAGTTGAAAAAGTGCAAAATCACGATCGCCATGGCGGTAATATTGTGTGTTTGGATAATTTATGGTTTTCTTTAACCGCTCGGTTAGTCGCGGGACAGCGGCGCCGCCATTATGAAAAACTGATTAATTGTTATCTGCTTGTTAACGATATTTCAGATTTGGGATTTGTGTAAAATGAGCGACTGGGGATGCAATTTTCTTCCCGGAATTTAAAATGTGGGTGTTATGTACTCCCACTATATTGACAAGATGGATATAAAAAAAAGTGTGTACACTAGACAGTTTTGGTTGATTGCTGATCTCCCCGTCTTTAAAATGTACTTTGTAGAGGAATATAAAAATAAAAGCAAATGATGCACTGGAACCCAAAATTTTAATTAAGATATTTTTTCGGCGGAAAAAGTCACAGATATATTGAACGAGGGTCTTTAGCAACTGGATAATAGCTTTGACCTTGAGCTTACAGGTGTCATTGGTTATTCACTTACTATTTTTTTTAATATGAATGGTCTCAGCGCATGATACTACCCAATCGTTTAGATTTGCTATGGAAAAGGCCATTAGTTAATACGCACGTCGTCCCATCCAAGTGTGACATTTACCTGTCGAAAAAAATCTAAATTGAAATTAGCCGAAATTTTAATCCGTTTCCGAAGCAGCCCGAAATATGTAGAAATATCTAGGTAGGTACTATGTACAAATGTAGATTACACAAATATCAAAGATTAAAAAGATGTGATGTCACCACGCTGAGATGCTAAAGATAAAGCTAGAGTTTTGTTAATGGTTGCTAAGGACCTAAGCCACAAAGATTGCGACGTTTCCCGTCGAGGAAAAATCGAATTTGAAACATAACTACATTTCGGCCCCATTTCTTTAGTAACGACTTCATTTTAGATTTTTAAGTTAACCATTATGAAGTGCTCTTCTCAGAGATATACTAGGATATGAGTCATATAGAAACAAAAACAACAATGTAGGATTAGATAGTTGTCCTTTTATCTATCTGCACCTCATAGTTAAGTGATAGTCAATGGATTATCGATTTCTTCACGCACTAATTGCCGCCATGTTTGATTATTTGACAGCCCGCCATCTTGTTTACCGAGTCTATGGCAGGATTGATGTCTGTGGTCTCCGGAAGCGGCGGCTGGTCCTAGTGGCTTCAGAAACCGGATATCCGGTCCGTGGAGCTTCCGCGACCGGAACTGAACGTGACAAGACAGATTTGAAATAATTTAGCGGAGAAATGTGCGCCCAAGAAAACTGTCTTACATATAACCTCGAATTTTTTAAGTTTAGATTTACTCAAAATCTAGCAAAAAGCATGGCGCTAATGATGAAATATTTATGTCATTGAAAGCGTTGGTATTGCAACAAAATTTATTAACGTCGCTCAGTATCAAATAAAATCTTCGTGAAAGATCTATTTTCTGTACAAGAGCGAAGAAAAAATACATTTTTTGCAGTTCATTTTTGATTTTCTCAAAATTATTAACAATCCATCTATAATCTAAGTTGCAAGGTTAAAGTAACATATATTATTATGTTTTCAGGCATTCCACAAGGCAACATAACAAGTGTACGTTTGCGCTTACGCATGCTATCCACATTTGAAATTTATGGAACGTTTCCAAATTATGACTAAGATCCTTAGCAGCCAATAATTAAATTTTAGCTAGCTTTTTCCCTAGCATCCTGGCCGCGCCACGTCACAAGTTTTTTGGTTATATCATAGACAGCATTTAGGTTATATATATATTCTTCTTTGCGTAAGGTATGGTAGGAATTTAAGTTTCAAGAAATTAAGTTTTACCAACGTTTCCAACAATACGATGCACCTGGAAATTTGCATTCTTGCCGAGTTGAAAGTTTCGTCATTGCTGTTAACCTAATTATTGTTTCGTGAAATTGTTGCCATCGTTAAAAAATAGTTTTGCCAACTTTTGGCGTTTAAAGGTAGAGCTGTTGGCAGCACTGTGCGCTACGTAGCTTGGTGTTTACGGCTGCAGAAACTTTATTGTGCTGGCAACTCTGAACTTTTGGAGGGAAATTAGATGACATAAAAACAAAACAAGCCTGCAAAAAATATATACTTTTTTCTACACGGATTACACTGCATGTCTTGCGTACAGCGCCGCTTACATTCCATGCCGAGAGCTCGGGTTCGAATCCCTACAAGGTGTCAAAAATTATTTCCCGTTTCGGCGTTTATTTCAAAGACAAAATAAAATACCGGCAAGGTTTACTCAACCATCACAAGAAATGAGTACAAGCTCCTGGAAAACCCCCAATCCAACTGAAGCAATTGGCGTAAGGCCGGCCCCCTTATCTGTAAAAACAAAGTCTACTTTCTTCCACTTGTCGTATGCCACATGCGACTTCTTTGAGAAAAACGCGGCAAGAAGTCACACTATATGTTTATCTTAGTTGCATTTTTTTGCGTAGGTGGAACTGTTGAAGGAGGGCGCTGTTGTGATAGATATAAGTGTCTACAAACTGATAAAATCAATGGGCGCATACGTACCTACATTTTTTTTTACAAAATACTCCTAATGAGATATAGCTTACAGCCTTGAAGCATACTATGGGACACAACTGTCAGCCAGACCTGTCAAGTCAAAAACAACAGAACACTTATATTCATGGCCCATGGGAAATCCAACGTTTTATTGTTTTTTCTATCTTGCATTTCGACACCCAATAACAAAATTGTGGCAGTAAAAATTTTTTTTTTATCGAAGATCAATAACTATTTATCGCGTTGCAATTTGATGGTTGAACCTATTGATTTTCACAGATAATGAAATATCATTACGTCAACCACTTAACTTACAGTCAGGGTACCAACTCCTGTTTCTTGTGAAGGCTGAGTAAATTTTTCGGTATTTTTGAGAACACCAGACGGGAAATCATTCATCTTTGGTGGGGTTCGAACGCTAGCCCTCTGGCTTTGAACACAATCGTTCTGCCAACTGAGCTATTAAAAACTAACAAATTAAAAATTGTGCTTAGTTCATTGTACTATTTGATAAAAAAAAATGCTTGTGAAATAGTTACATTGTCCACACAGTTAACTGTTTTATTAAAATTTTTACCCTCCTTGATATTTAAAAATAAATGAGTTAGTTTAATATTTTATATTCATTATACTAGGTCCGCCTCTGATTTGAATGAACACAGATACCATTTTCTTTTTGTTCCCACTGTAAAGCTTTGTAAGTTTCTTTCGCTCTATGAATAGTACCCATGTAGTTCTTTGTGGTCGCCATTTTTATTTCTGTCCGCAAACAAACTCACTTTCCGCTCAAAGCAAAATGCAAATCAAACAAAATAATAATTACTTCATACCTACCACATTAATAAAGCAAAATGGAATCGTCTCTTTTGTTTATGGTTCCTGTGTTTCTTTTGTCATAATTTGAATTTGAATTTGGAACCATGTTTTAGAACTTTTCCTTTAGAACTACGGATTTTCGAAATTTGAATTTTCCTCTGCGACGAAATGTCACAGTTCCACGTTACTGAGAAAGCAAGTCTTTAGACTTTTCTAAGTGGTTGGCGTAGGGCCGGCCCCCTTACCTGTAAAAAATAGGTTCCACTCGCCACATGTGAAGCAAGAAGTTGCACTATATGTGTAGCTTATTTGCGTTATGCATGGAGTGAGTGAGGAATGTCGAGGAGATGAAAGAAGTGTGCACAGACAGAAAAATGTAGAGATACATTTGCAGAGGTAGTGACCACCCATAGCGGAATGGCGGCTAGATACAGCTACAAGAGTGTTTATAATCACAGCTTTATATCAATAACATGAAAAAACTTTGCTTCCAAATAAACATCAGTACTTTTTCCGGGAAAACTTCTTTACTTTGAAAAAAATAACTCCGTATTCATAAGTAACGTTTTTTTTCACTTTATACCACAAATGTAACATATTTTCCGAAACCCCTCATACCCGCCACAGACCGTCATGTATGCTTGACATTTCTGCATGTTTAATGTCAACAATCAACATGAAATTCTTTCTGCGGCCAGAGCCTCGTCAGAGTTACCAACAGTTCTTCCTATCCTTGCAATCTTCTTTCAATTCATTTTTATCTATCAACTTTTCATATATTTCATTATTTTAAATTCATTCTTTGACAATTACAACAAATGGAGGTACATAGATTCAGAATTTTTTTGAATTTGGAACTTTTGCTCGGCGAGCATAATTCAGACTTGTATGGGAATGCCGTCTTAGCAAATAATAACAATACCTATGTCTACAACTTTACAACTTACTACAATTTTAGAGGGCTCTTGAGGTGTGATACGCATAAAAACGGCGCTCACCAAATAAATCATCCTAATATTATTATTATATCTGTTTGCCTTTTCCCAAGCAATTCGGCCAGGTGACGATACAATTTTGCCTATTTCAATTTACGCGCGGAACTCATAACAGATTGAAATATCTGAATCAACAAAATAAACAACGGAATTATAAAATGTGAACACGTCATATCAGAGAGTTGAAACTGTCAATAAAAATAATTTCCTAGACATTCTTCACTTTTTTTGTTTGTTAGTAATTCCTATTAAGATTTCTGGCATGCAACCACAGTGGTTTCACGCAAAAGTGTCACTTTTGGATGGTCATTGGTATCAGGTGCTATAGAGCCATAACTTTTATTTGATAGACTCGTCTGTGGGGCGGTATGAGGCTGTAGATTATGTCTGTGGAGCTATTTTGGACGCAGCGCAGATCTTGGGGGCTGAAACTTGATAAATCGTCGGAGGGCTCTTCTGGAAATATGGGTTAAATGGACGGGCAAAATGTAATGCTTTTTAAAATGTTCATATAATCTAAGTTGCTAAGATTCATATTAAATATATGCCCACAATGTGTTTTTACAAAATAAAAATTAAAGTCACAAATTTAATGAACATAAGCAGTGTAACTCTTGCTGAACGTTCCATGAAACAGAGGTGACACGGGTGACACTGTATAAAAAAATATTTTTTACATTATGCGTAGTCAGCTTAATACCAACCCATAAGTCAAGGAACATTTTTGATTCATATTCATAATCATAGTCGGTGTCACATGACCGATGTTCTTAGCGTAATTAGAATAGAATAACGCTGGTTCAATCCCCACCTGGGTCGCTTGACCATAACATCGACCCTGGTTCAACAGATGCCATTGCATGCACACAAGCTTCTGCTTTCATATGAAGACAACTGGCCAGGAAAAATGTATTGGTGAATTGCATTCCTCTTCACAAATCTATTTTAAAAAAATGCATGCCCACAAACAGACACATGTAAGTTCACGCTTACACATGTGTACCTACTCAAAAATGAAAATCCAAATCTAACAAGAACACAAACCCTGCAACTCTTGGTGAACGTTTCATGAAACAGGAGTGACATTTTCACAGGGTAAATTTTTTCACAGTGAGTGTGGTCAGCCTCATACCAACCTATACGTGAAGGCACAAAATAATTAAATAAATATAAGTATGTACAGCAAATAATAACTCAACCACTAAATCTCTTTTCATAATTGTGTAGGTAACTACCAGTTTATTTTACTTGTTTACTGGCAATAAGAAAATGTGTGCGAGGGGTATGATGTTTATTTGTAAAACTGGATTCTGTTAGTCACTTCACAACTCTGTACCGTAAGTATAGAACTTCGCGTAAATTCCCTCGATCGTGTAAATAGAAAATAATGCCAGAAAACTAAATCACTCACAAGGGGTGCTGCTGTTTCTCATGTTTATTGTCCATTTACGCGATCGAGGGGAATTCACGCAATGTTTTATACTGGAGTTACAGATATCATGAGAACTCATCTACCGTAGTTCTCTCCCACATTTTCAGGTAGGTATACATACAGGTGTTAACCCCTTATCTACCGAAAGAAACGCAACTAAGCTATACATATAGTGTAACTTATTGTCAGCGTTATCTCCGAAGGGTTCGCATGTGACGATTCGGGACCTAATTATTTTAAGGGTCTCACGGCAACCACATCAGTTGAAGTAAAAGTTTCCCAGCTCCCTAGGGGCTCATTCTCATTTCTTGTGAAGGCTGAGAAAACCTGTCCGGTATTTATTTTTGTTTGAAATAAACACCGAAACAGGGAAAAGAGTTTTTCTATAACGATAAAAAAATAAATGTTTTTAGTACAGCAAAATTTAATAATGATGATGATGATGATTTGATATAGCGCCATTTCGTGAAGATTATCACTCCAAGGGCGCTTTCTGTGCAATCGCTGCGAAGTAGTGTGTCTTGAGGGATGTCTTGAGGTTTTCCCTGGATTTCGATACTCGAACTTCCGGTGGCAGCTTGTTCCACGAAGAGGGACCCGCAACAGCAAACGCACGATTGCCGAACACAGTGGTTAATCTCCTGGCTGGCTCGCTCACCAACGTTGAGCCCCTCTCTGCCGAACGCAGCGTCAGTATAACTCTCTCCTGTAAATCCTTTAGGTGCACTAGTTCCTGCAAGTACTCCGGAGCCATTCCTTGCAGAGCGTTGAACACCATGAGGTTTCACTTTATAATTTTCCAAGAATAAAGTAAAAGGTTTATTTTAAAAATAATCAACATCTTGTAAAGGCAGTGCCTTGTAGTGCTAGCCATTGTCTCTGTTGGACGTCATCTCTTCGGTGAGTGGAATACATACATACCCCATCCTTACTCCAAATATCCATATTAAAAAAAAAGTCTAATAGCCTCAGCGATATCCGACTTTATCCGTTCATCTCCTAAGGGTATGTTTGACAGATCTAGCTGACAGTTATGTCTGATGTATGCTTTAATTTCGTAAGTTAGTTTCGGCTCCACTTATATTACAATGGTTGTACACGCCTTTGCTCTGGTTATGTGTAAACGCAAGCTTTATACTTATGCTAGGGACTAGTGAGAACAGGTGGAGGGGAAGACTGCGGACAGCATTGAGTAATAACATAGAGGAGTAGAAACTAACTTACTGCATTGATACATACTAAATAATACATTTGTCTCCAGCCCTGTCAAACGTCGCAGGGGTGTATTAATAAGAAATAAACCACTGATTTCGTTGTAACATCCCTTTCATAACGCTTTAATGCCTTAATGCTTTTTAAATTTAAAATTCGAAGATTTATATCGAATGCGTGCCATGCTCGGACTGATCTGGCAGCCATTTAAATTCACAATGTTGTCAACTTTCTTGAAACATTTTTACATTCGGCCGGTTTTTTTTTGTACACATGGAAATGTAACTGTGAAGTTTTTTGTTCCCTTTCTTACTAAGGACCATTGTCGCAAGTAAGTTGAAACAGACATACAGGGTGGCGCGTGGCAGACGCGTGGATTTTATTTTACGCAGTTTTGAAAAAACAGGCAAATTGCGTCCCTCACACTCCAAACACTGAGAAAGCCTTTTTTTTTTAAGTTTTCGTGCACTCTTTGAAGTATTGCCACAGGAATTTCGTCGATTTGAGAAAGAATTTTGTTTTTGATGGTTTTTAAGGTCTTGGGACGATCGTTTTATACTAAAGATTGTAGGTATGTTCTCAGAGAGAAATCACAAGGGGCCAAATCAGGCTAGCGCTCCGGTCAATTCAAATCGCCTCTAAGAAAGATGAGGCGCCGGAGGAATCTATCTCGCAAAATAACCCTAGCTTTGTGGACTGTGGCTCGATCCAGCTGAAACCAGACGTCTTCTAACTCCATACCTTCCAACTGAGGCAAGAAAAAATCCTGGATCATGCTAAGGTAACTGTAGCTCTGTCGCCATTCCGCTAGGGGTGGTCACATTCTTTTGTACCTTAACTTTCACATCCTCTTTCAAATTACATTCTTTTTTTACCCATTCATTCCTAACTCTATCCCTCGAGTTTTTCCTGTCATGCTTCTCAAATGCTTCATTTCCACCGTACATACTTTACTCATTTCGCTATCGTTCACTGTCCATGCTTCACTTCCATACATCAAAGTGGGTAACAATATGCCATTGTGTACCGCCATTTTCAGATCCATCGTCAATCGCTTGTTCTTTGCTATTCTTCCTATTGCACCGACCACTTGCTTTCCCTTACACATAAGGTAACGCGTAAAAATGGCTGCAACCGCTCGATCATTTTTTTTTTCAAATAAAGTATGGTCCAAAATTTTGATTCCCAATCAATATCAACGGACCACTTCATTGTAGCGACTTACGACGCGTGGGAAGTAAATTTCCTTTCCCCCTCTTTCGACAATTGTTTCCTCAAATCCATACGTCTACCGCGCGCCACCCTGTATTGTGTCTATTTTCGTTAAAATATTTTCTAGTCCCCGGATATGATATCATATATCAATGGTGGAGAGAGTGTGTGGAGGATGATACCGTGGAGAGAGTGTGTGGAGGGATTGGCACTTGAGAGATGTATGGGTGCTCGGCCCATTTGTTATCCCAGACCGGGCAGATCGCAGAGTAAATATTTTGTAAGAAGTTTAAATATAGCTGGCAACTACTAAAGACGATATAAAATAACACCTAGGCAATAATTAATATATTTGCCATAGGAAGCAGACAAGTTGAGGTATCAATTGTGGATGGATTCAAAAGATTGATGATAATTATTAAATAGGAGTTGTAGGATTACACGGCCGGTTGATGATCCTAGAGAGTTGTTTTCCGGGATCTGTTGCCGTGGCCGGTCTTACGACAGTTACTTAACCTGCAGTAGGGGTTTCCAGGTTCCCGAGGGGGCTGGTTTTTATTAATTGTGAAGGTGGGCTAAGCCTTGTTAGTATTTTTATTTTTGGGTTAGTAAAAAACACCGCAATGGGAAATCGTTTGTGACACGGTTGGTGGAAATCGAACCTTAGTTCTGCGGTATGGAAAGCAAGCACTCTTCCAATTATTGAGCTGTCGACCGGACAGTCATAACTTATGGCGGATTAAACATTACAAAACTGTACGGAAAATTAAGCTTCTGCTACCAACCAATAGATGATATTGAAATTGTTAAGACTTCATTTAAAAATAAAAATTCTATACTAAATCGCATTGTCCCTAAAGAGATCGCATTTGGCGAGTGGAAACTATTCATTTTCACAGGTGCGGGGGCCGGCTTTACTCCAACCACCTCACAAGTAGTTTTACGTGCTGCGGGAGGAGGGGAAAACCCTTGCCGGTTATATTTATTTAAAAAAAAACACAGCAACGGGAAATCATTTCTGACACCCTTGGTGAGGATCGAACCCTTGCCCACTTGCTTTGAACAGAAGCGTTCTACCAACTGAGCTATCGACTGGACTAGTTCGGGTAAAATAAACTCGTTTTAGTGGATTATATTAGAAGTTCGGAACCCTTTTTGCAGGTGAACAATGTTTTTCACTTTGTTAGTAAGTAGGCCCTTACACTCCTGGGAAATTATCTGTAGATGGAAGATTAAGTGACTCGAAAAATCTATTTAACAAAATACAAACGTAAAGATAAAACAAAAACTTTCTTTATAAGAAAAGAAGACCTCCTAATCTATATTCTTTAATCTAAGTTGCAAAGATATATTGTAATTTAAGGCTTATATTCATTGCATGCCCACAAGCAGACACATGCTGCATGTGTACATACAAAATAAACCAAACCCCAGATGAACATAAACTTTGCAACGCATTACAGTCGTAAAATGCTGTACAAATTTGGTTTACATTTGCCAATGCCACCCTGGTTTAGTAAGGCGGCAGGAGTTGCAAGTTTTATGGGATCACATGGGCAAAGTAAATAATATTTCACAGTGTGTGTAGTCAGCCTCATACCAACTTGATAGTCAAGGAAATCATAAATTTTACAATTACAATGACAATAAAGTTAAATCTTAAATGCATTTTTTACCACATGCTGCCCACCTTACAGGTACATTTGCCTGTTTGGAATGTCCGCCCCTGCTATGTTGCCATGAAGTGCCTTGGCGTTTAGTTTGTTTGGGAGATATTTGCGCCGGTTGGAAGAGGTGACAGGATTTGCATTTTGATAGACAATGAAGTCGCCTATGTGGCTGAGTGTACACACTGTACAGTTCACAAGGAGTTAGTAGAAAATACTAACGTTGTAACAAGATAGCCGGGTAAGAACTTGTTTTTAAACTTACTCAAAAATATTCTGTGTTTTATGAGACATACTAGCAGTACCCGGCGTGTTTCACTACGCCATTTGGGCATGTGGTATCAATTTTTTTCTACAGATAAAAGAGGAAACAACAGGATCAAAAAAAAAGTGTGCTAATCGGAATCAAGCTTCACACAATTTATCTCTAGGTTAATCTTCCCGTTTTCTAAAAAAAAAGGTCTAGGTACAACTGTTAAGCAGCAGAGCCAAGCATAGGGAAAATCGATTGCGGTGCTCCATTTATATTTAAGATAAAAAAAATCGGCTATGTAACGTCACTCATCTAATCTATTCTAAGTTGCATGGATATAATTGTTACATTTGGAATTCACATTAAGTGCATGCCCACAAGCAGACACGTATAAGTTCACACTTGCACATTCTGCGTGTGAACCTACAACATAAAAACCCAAATCTCAAATGAACATACACCCTGCAACTCTTTGCTGACCTTCCCTGAAACAGGGGTGACATTGGCAGAGTGAACCATTTTCTATTTATAGTTGGTCAGATGCATATTGACCCATACAAGAAAAGAATATAAACAATAAATTAAATTTTATAATCATACAATTAAAGAACTAATCTATAAAATTCACTATACTCTTTGAGCAAAGTGAAGAAATAAATGTATTTCAAACAATCAGGAATATTTTTCAATGTAACCGCACTGTGAAACGTATGCAGTTGGGGAAAATGCTTCATACAATATGATGCACTTAAGTGTTTTTTCAACTATCTCCATAAAAGTGTTTAATTTATGTTGAATTTTTGACTCCCTGTCCTGTCTTTATCCCGGCCAAGTGAATTCACATTTTTTCCCCACATTTAAAATGTGCTCTATCCATTATTTCAATAAGTGAAAGTTTTAGGTAGTGCACACGGAACATTTTCTATTGACAACAAAATTGTAAGTCGCACGGCCGGGTTAGGTAAAAGGCAAACATTTTGTTTATCTTGGTTGCTTTGGACCATTGTCAAATAGAAGAAAGACGTTTAACCGCCGAGAAAAAAACGATCTTTAAATTTGTGGTGAGTATATAATTTTACAGAAATGCGTTTTTTGAAAAAACAACTATATTATGTATATTTTAATTAAAAGTATGTTTCAATAAAAGGTTTTAATAATAATAATATATTTCAATATGGTCTTCTAGTTGTGACCTACGAACTTTCGTTTATCGTATTTTTTATAAGTGCGGGATATAAAAGCTTTCTTACATTTCTAAAATTCAACTTGGAATATTTGAATAACATTTTTTAATTTGGAACTTTTGTCTAGGCCAGGGGTCGGCAACCTTTTGAGTCGGAAGAGCCAAAAATTACAATTTACATATTTCAAAGTTTTTCCTTGACTTATACGTTGGTATGAGGCTGACCACCCATACTGTAAAAAATGGTTCACTTTGCCAAAGGCCCTGTTTCAGGGAAGGTCGGCAAGAGTTGCAGGGCTTATGTTCATTTAAGATTGGGTTTTTATATTGTAGTTCCACATGCGGTATGTGTGAGCGCGAAATTATGCGTGTCTGCTTATGGGAATGCATTTGATGTGAATCTCAATTGATACATATCTTATTTTGGATTTGGATTTGTAAAGAGCCACAAATGTTTTTTTGCCAACAATAAATAGCTTCGATGGGGCGGGGGGAGGGTGGGGGGTGAAAAGCGAGTACAAGTAGCAGAGAGATCGTTAATCGATTCAGAACGATTTAGTTTTTTTCGATCAGAAGTATAATTCTGTGTTTTTTTTATATTTGCGTATGAAGCTAAAGAGCCGTAACTTCACACCCAAAGAGCCGCGTGTGGCTGGTGAGCCGCAGGTTGCTTACCCCTAACCAAACCGATATCGATCCCCCATATTTGTAAAAAGTCCGGTCTATAGCTTAGTTGGTAGAGTAACTGCATTCCATGCCGAGATCTCGAGTTAGAATCCCACTGAAGTTGTCAGAAATTATTTCTCGTTTCAGTGTTTATTTCTAACCCAAAATAAAATACCGGCAAGGCTTACTCAGCCTTCATAAGAAATGAGTGTCAAGCCACTCAGGAGCTGAATAACATCCATTTCAAGTTGGCGTAAAGTAAAAGTTACTGGGTTGTTCATTTTAGATTTGGATTTTAAATTATGAGTAGGTACACATGCAGCATTTGTAAGCGTGAACTTACATGTGTCTACTTGTGAGCATGCATTTTATATGAATCTTTAATGTAAATGTATATTTGCAACTAAGATTATGTATTGTAGTTGAATATAATGGTCTTCTTCTATTGGGTGGTTTCAAAATTTACCGACCTCGTTGCTGAAATATTGAGAATTGAGAACCATTGTTTATTTGATCACCATCAAACTTCACAGGATTCATTCTAAAAATATGTTACATGTTTCCTGAAAATTTCGTCAAAATCGGATGAGCGGTTTATGAGTATAGGGAACATACATACATACATACATACATACATACATACATACATACATACATACATACATACATACATACATACATACATACATACACACACACATCCTTCTTTATAGATATAGATAGATAGATTGCATTCCATGCCGAGATCTCGAGTTAGAATCCCACCCTAGTTGTCAGAAATTATTTCCCGTTTCAGTGTTTATTTTAAACCCAAAATAAAATACCGGCAAGGCTTACTCAGCCTTCATAAGAAATGAGTGTCAAGCCACTCAGGAGCTGAATAACATCCATTTCAAGTTGGCGGAAAGTAAAAGTTACTGGGTTGTTCATTTTAGATTTGGATTTTAAATTATGAGTGGGTACACATGCAGCATTTGTAAGCGTGAACTTACATGTGTCTACTTGTGAGCATGCATTTTATATGAATCTTTAATGTAAATGTATATTTGCAACTAAGATTATGTATTGTAGTTGAATATAATGGTCTTCTTCTATTGGGTGGTTTCAAAATTTACCGACCTCGTTGCTGAAATATCGAGAATTGAGAACCACTGTTTATTTGATCACCATCAAACTTCACAGGATTCGTTCTTAGAATATGTTACATGTTTCCTGAAAATTTCGTCAAAATCGGATGAGCGGTTTATGAGTCTATAGGGGACATACATACATACATACATACATACACACATCCTTCTTTATAGATATAGATAGATAGATAGATAGATAGATTATTCACGTACAATCTATAGCAGGCTTAGGTTAGGTTAGGCGAGGAGCAAAATCATATGAGTTTGGAATGTCTGATCTATAGTTCAACTATATCCGCATTTAAGCCTTTGCGCCATGAATGACCGGTCCGCTGTCTAGTCAATGTTACCGACTCGTAATCAAAAGGTCATGGGTTCGATTCTCAGCGGAGCATAAAATAATAAAAAATAACATAAAAAACATTCCATGCCGAGAGCAAGGGTTCCATCCCCACCAAAGGTTTAAGAAATGATTTCCCATTTCGGTTTTATTTTAAATACAGAATAAATACCGGAAAGGATTACTCAGCCATCACAAGAAATGAGAATCAGCCCTCTCGAAAGATGGGAAACCTCCACTTCAACTGAAGTCGTTGGCTTGAGGCCGGCCCCCTTACCTGAAAAATAAATAGGTCCCGAATCGCCAAATGCCACCCCTTCGGAGATAACGCAGGAAAGAAGTTAGACTGTATGTGTAGCTTAGTTGTGTTTACTATTTTTTTTTAAATAATATATATTATCTTCGCTGGGTCACCAACAAAGCTTGCAGAGGACTGTTTATGGTTTACGCAAAGGCAGCGCTCACCAAATAAATAAACAATTATTTTAAAGATTTTTACTAAGGTTTTTAGAGGCTAGTAGCTGAGCAAGTTACTTGACTCGCAAGTGGACTTGTGTGCACACGACTCGACTATGTTTAGGTTTATTTGAGTCGCTTGTACGCCGACACCACGTTTACGATTTCCCTCTAAATCGGAGGTTGCCGTCATGACTCAGCCAGAAACAAAGACTGAAATGGCTCACCTCCATTTGACTACAAATTGTAAAACAAAATCTCGAATTTTTACAGTGCTGTTAGGCTGTGTTGTTTCAACATTAGCTTGTGTACTACTTTACTTTTACTTTTCGTATGGCTGGCAAGAATAGCGTATTTTTAGCCATTGCTTTGCTTCGCAGGCGTAGAACTATTTTCCAAATTTCACCTATCTTATGAACGACTGCTTTTCTCGGACTTCCTTTTCCTCTGTTGCGTTTCACAATTTTCTTTATTTACAATATGTAGGTACTGTAAAAATGGTTCACTCTGCCAATGTCACCCCTTTTTTACGGAAGGTCGGCAAGAGTTGCAGAGCTTATGTTCATTTGTGTTTTTTTTTATGTTGTAGCTTGTAGGTTCACATGCAGTACGAGTATATGTTAGCGCGAAATTATACATGTGTACTTGTGGGAATGTATAATATGTTTTATGAATCTTGAATGTAAGATATATTATTATAGATAGATTTAAAAAAATAAAACAACTACGCTGCGCAAATAAAGCAACTTCTTACCGCGTTGACCCCGGACAGGTAGCATGTAGTATGAGGAACATATTTATTTACACAGATAAAGAACGGATCCGTACGCCAGCCACTTCGCTTCAATTGGGGATTTCCTAGCTTCCGAGTTGACTGATTAAATTTTTTTCAAGTTGAGAAAACCTTGCCGGTAGCTTAATTTTGGGTTTGAAATAAGCACTGCAACAGGAAATCATTTCTGATACCCAGTGTGGATCAAACCCTAGACCTTTAAGCATTCTATCAACTATTGACCGGATCCTTTTATTACCAGAATATATGTAAATAAATGCCGTGCGCACAAATGACCCGGTAACTACAATAAACAAATTATGGACTTCATTGCTCCAGATAAAAAACCTTTGTAATCAGATCATGAACTGTGCACAAAGTATAAAACAATACCTTCAACTCAACCAAAAATTTATAGAAACTAGAACCGTCACTAGAGGTGATATTTTAGTTTCCGTACATTTTATCTAACGCTATGATTGAGTTTACACGTCATATTTTTTTACAAACGACCGTGACCAAAATATACGAAGAAATTAATATTAGTTATGTTTTGTTTTTATTATTTTTTATATATATAATTGCGTGTTGATTTCGTGGGATTATTAACTAAATGATTATTAAAAAGTAACTATTTTTTATAACACTTATTAATTTATAAGATTCAGTACTTAGTTTCCAATATAACTTGGTTACTTTATACTAGATTGCAATTGTTTTCCTTTAAGTTTTTTTTTGAGGATATTGCGGTTTTAAAAATTTAAATGCTATTTATAATTCGTATTCCTTGATTATTAGGTTGGTATGAAGCTGACCACCCATACTGTTAAAATTGGTAAACCTTGCCAACGTGACCTCTGTTAGTCGAAGAACAAAAAATATTGGAATGTGGCCCTAAGTACGGAGCTTACACAAAAATAATTAAAATATGCTAAAATCTAATTAAAATTTAACTAAATAAAATAAAATTAAAGTCCTGTCCGCACAATGCGAACATTGCAAATCAACCGCCATTTCTTTCACCCCTTGCATGCTTATTTGATTTTGATAATTGCCGATAGAAGTGGCACAGAAAGAAGAAGAACTGGGATCCGCACATATTTTATATCTTAAATACAGATAGTCCTTACTTACTGGGGTTAGAAAATGTTCCTCTGCATTCACACAATACAATTCATTGACATTTCTACCCCAAAATGTTCGGTATCTGATAATTGAAAACGCGTATTCTATTTATATATCTAGTAGGCAAAATAAATATATTTCCTTTTTATCTATTTGTTTGGAAAAGAAGGGATATTTTCAACTAAAGAAAATGCGTTATTTTCTTTACATACCAGGACTTGCAGACTTAACGGACATTGGAAGTTGTATTAAAAGATAGCAAGCAAAAAAACATGGTGGAGCGTAAACAGCTGATAGCTGTATGTATGTGTTACATTTAGCAATAGATCTATAATCTAATTTGCAAAGATATATTGTTATTTACGCCACTAAGCTTCACATACAAATAGTGCAACTTCGAAGTGGAAGCGGCAAAAAGAAGCATGTGGTGAGTGAAACATATTATTTTTACAGGTAAGGGGGGCGGCTTACGCCAACCACTTCATTAAAGTGGGGGTTTCGCAGCACCCGAAGAGGCTGGTACTCATTTTTTGTGTAGGCTGAGTAAACCTTGCAGGTATTTTTTTTGGATTATGAAATAAACACCGGAACGGGAAATCATTTTTCAAACACTCTTGGTGGGCTTCGAGCCCGAGCTCTCGGCATAGAATGCAAGCACTCTACCAACTGAGCAATAGACGGTCATCGCGTTTACACATACCGCATGTGAACAAAATAAAAACACAACTATCAAATGAACATAACCCTGCCGACCTTTCCTGAAAAGAGGGGATGACATTGGCAAAGTTAAACATTTTTTTAAGTATCATACTCATACCAACTTCAAAGAGGAAGATCATGCAAAGTAAGTCAGATAAAGCCTGTTGTATAAAAGTGTAGTGAAGAAGATGATGAGTAAGAACGAAAAGGGCTGTGACTCACATGGCTCCCACGTAGAGGCTGTCCAGCATGACGTCCATGTGCATGGTTCTGTAGTAGAGGTGGCCGCACGAGAACTCGCGGATGTGGGAGTGCAGCTTGTGATCTGGAACATAGCAATATGACATGATTACTGAAAAAACGTATTCGGAATTAAATTAAATAGTTTATTGTCTCATGTAAGGGGGTACAATTTATTTTCATAATTTTAAAATTATATGAACTGAGATATTTTACGTAACTTCGCATTCAACAGTCACTGGGTATGGATAAGGCGCCGGCTCTCGAATTTACATTATTGAAACAATCGCAAGTTTAAACACCGCCTGCGCCGTTTCCTATGGACAATAACTTTGACCATTGTTCAACAGATGTCAATGGCAGCGATGAATTGTTAATTAAAATAATACATACTGAATTATTGATTGATAGTGTTAATACCTGTTTCTGACCAGACAAAAGAGATTGGTGAATAGCATTCCTCTTCACAAAATTAAAAAAGAAAAAAATTCTCCATCCGTTCCCGATCTTCTCAGCACTTCCCTTTTTTCAAGAAATCATTTGAACTAGATAATTCGATTCCAAGGTATTTGAGGACATATTTAAAAAAAAATGGAAATAGGAAGAGAAGACGGTTCTGGAGGGACCATGTAGACCGCATGAGAGAGATTAACCTGAATCGTGGCACAGGAAATACCAGACGGCCAGCGTCTACCAGGTCGCCCTCCCAAAAGATGGAAGAACAGCTGGTCTTCCGCATCACAGGAGGGAGCTCCGCAATAAACAGATGTTAGATCTAATACAAGAAGAAGAAGAAGACCTTGTTTAATCGAACACTTAGGTAAGTATATGCTATGTACATAGGTGTCAAGTAGACTGACAAGTGAGATGTGCTAAGTGATACTTAGTCTACCGCAATATGTGTAATGAGGACTTAAGTCAGACTTAGCGCTGATTACATATTGTATGCAAATTATATCGATGATCTCAAGCGCGCGGCTTAAGTGAGACTTATGGCGCACTCATGTTTAAGCAATAGCTATACCAAGCTATACCCTATACATAATTTTAGCCTCAAATGACGGAAACATTAGCGAAGAAGATACAATGGACTCAGCGCTTATGGTTGTGTTTTTACTTACTTGTATGTGTGTCTTAACTTAAGTATTTGGATGGTTGCACCTACTCGTATTTGCTCGAAACTTCTGCTCGAGACGATTCTTGCATGGTCTGGTGTATGCTAGAATAGCCTTTAGTCAACCATAAATGCGGATTGCAGTGCTTTGAAGGAAATTAATACCCGATTAGTCCCCGAGCCCTAAAGCAAGAAGTACAAAAGTTAAAACTGTGAACCTAATGTGAGCGAATTCTAAAATAAAATTAATAGAAGTTTATTAAATTGAACCCAAATAATTCGTTACAACATATACCATTCACGTTAACCATTATCGTATCGTAGTCCGGTCGATAGCTCAGTTGGTAGAGTGCTTGCACTCCATACCGTGAGCTCGGGTTCGAATCCCACCGAGGGTGTAAGAAATGATTTCCGGTTTCGGTGTTTATTTCAAACCCCAAAATAAAATACTGGCAAGGTTTACTCAGCCTTCACAAGAAATGAGTACCAGCCCTCTCGGGAGCTGGGAAACCCCCCCTTCAACTGAAGTGGTTGGCGTAAGGCTGGCCCCTTAGCTGTAAAAATAAATAGGTTCAAATCACCATATGCGACCCCTTCGGGGATAACGCGGCAAGAAGTTACACTATATGTGTAGTTTAGTTGCGTTTTTTTTGCGTATAATATGTCGTATCGTATAGAACTGTTTATTCTGTAAAGTTTGATCAATTAATTAACGGATATTGTAGCATCTGCACTCCAGTTAATTGATATTTCGTTGAGTGCCATATAATCACTTGATTAACCGAACATTAATCGTTAACAATGTCTTCGTTTCTTTAATTGTTTTTAAATTGAGCGAGTGAAACATTCTTACAGAGATGAATAAGTCACGGCCGGCTTTTTTTTAAGCCAAGCAGCGAAATTGCGCAACTAAGCTAAACATATCTATAATCTAAGCTGCAAAGATATGCTAACATTTAAGATGCATATTAAATGAATGCGCATTGATAGGCACATGTAGGTTAACGCCTACACATTCTGCATGTGTGCATACATATAATAAAAAAAATCTCACATGAACATACGCCTTGAAACTCCTGCCGCATTTCCCTGAAACGGGGTGGCATTGGCAAAAGTGAAGATTTTTTTACAGCACGGGAGGTCAGCCTCATACTAACCTATCAGTCAAGGCGAGAGATAGTGCAACTATTCAAAGCGTCGTCCTCGAAGAGGTCGCACGTGGCATTCCGCTATTGCGCTCAGGGTGGCCAAAGCCTCTGCAAGGTTGCCTCCACTTCCACCTTAATTTTAATCTCACTCTTTTTCATACATTCCCTCCTTCAATGTAGAGTAAATTGAGAAGAATGTAGAATGTAGAATACGTACTTGTATGTAAATGACATTGAAATCGTTAAGATTTTATTGAAAAACCCACTTGCAACTTTCATTATACTACACATGCAGCATGTGTAAGCGCGAGCTTACACGTGCCTGCCTACAAGCCTGTGGACTCCATTTAACATTATTTCATTAATTTTTTACTCAGTAAAACATATTATTTCACACATTTTCCACGCCATAAATAAATAATAGGACCATTTGTGTGGTGATTACTATTTTTCTGTGCATCCTACCTCAAGAGCGCTCAGCGAGATTCGTCGTCGCTATAGACAGTTCGCTGCCTTAGTTCTTGTTTATCGTAAACGCCATTGAGAAAATTTTACATAAGCAATGTTTGCAAGTGTACTGGACCAATGTGTCTTATGAAAACAAAAAAAATATATAAAAAATATTTAAAATAACTCTCACTTATCGAGTTTTACGGTTTTTCTTAGCTCAGATTGTGTAGAATTTGATTCTTAAGACAACTGCATGAAAAAGTCATATTTGACAAGATTGGCGTATACGATAAACAAGAACTGGGGGCAGCGAGTTGCTAAGGCTGATGGACTATTGGACAATATTACAGATTCCATTTGTTTACCAATCCATAATTGTCTACTTCATATAATACATTTCACTCATTTTTTACTCCGCATTCTTCATTTTTTACCCCGCATTACATATTCCCCTCATTTTCCCATCATTACAATGGCAAATATATGTGAAGAGGAGCATGGCAACACTCCGCGCTGGGTTTATCGAAACCTCCAATATATCTCACACTCCGTAAATCTTGCATTAAAAAAATCCACTCGGAATGAATATCCGTCTACAGTCCTTAGCCATACTTTTCACGCACTACAGTATTAAAAAAATTACAAACTTTGTAATGAAAATTTAAGCACTTATTTAACAATTTCTTTAAATTCTCCTTTCAAATCTTCACCATGGTACATTACTATTTCTTTTTATTCTCTTCCTATTTTCTTGCTTCGAATAACTTCTTCGGAGCTTTGTTAAGTTTTAATTGAATTTAATATTTTTGACGTATATTTATGACTCTTGTAACAAAAGAGCTTGAAATTTGTGGAGAAAAGACTTCACTTTATACCGCTTAGCGACGATAACCACGTTCTATTCCGTCATGGGGATTCATACGAAAGATTTCACACGGTTTGTCAGGCAATCCCATCCAAAACCATAGACAAATCGGACAAAAATCGTGCTGCGTGAAGAGACGTGAAAAACAAAAAGGCATGAAGATTGCAACATTTTGAGAGAAGAGGCTCTAAAACAAGGAAAATAACCAAAGAACTGATCTAAGGACTAGACGTTGCGTCTTGCAATTAGGTCATGGACCATTGCCTCCGTTTCTTCGCTTACTTTATATATTCACCTCCCAATATATTCGCATCTACTTTGCATGCGTGAATTTGCGAATCCCATTTAATACCGGGATAAATAATGTTATATGGGTCATCTGCGCTAGGGATGGTCAGCCTACTTTTTTGCTGTCATATTTCACTTTAGGGTTGGAACATATCACTTACCAGGGTGCTCAAGTGAGATGTCTGTAGGGATGGGCGATCTCATATGTTTGGAATGATGGTTATTCGAATATTGATATTGTTATGAATGTGTGTCAGTGTGTTTTCTACTTGTGTGAGAGTGTCTGTGTCTTTAGATATAGGTGTTTAAATAAATATACTTGTATTTTTTCGATGGTGTGAGCATTCACTAGAATCTTCTAATTAAGGATATTGTTACGTTTCTTCCGAGGGTCCTTAATTAAAACACAAGTTCAACACAAGTTAGCCATACAGTTTATTTACACAGACTTTCTTACAATAGATTACTTTTAACAGACTTATTTTAACAGATTTATTTTAACACACTTATTTATTTCGTACAGATTACAGTTATTTTACACCATATTGGTCGCCCTAGTAACTAGATATTCCTCTGTGTGAGTGCTTTGAAAGACTACTCGCTCCAGCGGATTGTCACCCTTCTTATAGCGGAACCTAGGGGCCATTCCAGCAGGCCCTAGAAAGTTCCACCACCACACTTGTATAGACGATTCTGGACATATTTATTTCTTGAAGAGTCCATTTTCTACCCACATACACACCTTCCAACTACAATCGTCTGGGCCAGAACATTCTCTCAAAACACACGTACACTAATAAGCATCTACCAGTGTATTTCGTTACAATATTATAGCGTGGTCTCGCGTGTGTATAGAGATATACCTAAAGATAGAGACCGAGATATTTTGAAGGGAGACTAGTATCAGAGCCGTTGAGCTGAACAGTTAAAAAGCCACTCTGTAATCGAACCAAATGTGAACGGAATCTTAAAATAAAATAACTTTTTATATAAAAAAAGTTTTCTTTTAAATTGAATTCGGTCACTCTTTGATTCAAAAGATAAAAAACGCATTGCCAAACATAACGCTTCTTCAAAATATTACAATATTTTTTTTTGTTATCATTTTTTTTTAACTAGAATAACTTTTTTATACTGCATAAAAATTGAGATAAATAAACACGCCTGAATTTTTCATTAATTTCAATCTTACACGAAGAGAAAGATTTAATAAAAAAAATGATACATTTAGGGGATGTAGCTGCAATACTTACTAGCGCATAACATGTTTATTCGAAAATACAAAAAATAATTCGAAAATATTATTATACATTCGAATCGCAAAAATTTTTTTCATCATTAGAATTAAATTCGCATTTAAAATAAGTACCATCGTCGTCCCTCAATAATAATATACCGATCTATATTGAGGTATATTTATGAGCTCTTGGTGATGTTTCACATGTTTGCCTTTTGAGCGTGTGGAATCTTTTTTTTCCACAGGTAAGGGAGGCAACCTTACGCCACAACAGATACATTATTTTTTCGTAATCCGATCAACCTTCACACGATTCAAATCGAGGGTGATCTACACGTTTATTTTTAATTCTGTTGGCTTTTCATTTGGTCTGAATCCGTTGAGTGGTTTAGCCAGGCATAGATAACAACGTTGTCCATAAATGAGAATTTCATATGAAAAAATATGCTTTTTCTATGTTGTCCGACCAACATCAAAGTTCACAGGAACGATTCCGATAATATTTATCCCTGACAAATTTGCTAAAATATAATGAGCGGTTTCGTCAGGAATGAGGAACAACTTTTCCATACATTTTATATGCAAAAAAAACATTAAACTACGCAGAAACCATCCCGAGAATATTTTACACGTTTTCTGAAAAAAACATTAAATTCAGTTGAGCAGTTTAGGATTCCATAGGAAACCAATATATATGTACATAAATACATACATTCAATTTTATATAATAGAATATATTATGTACTTTTACATACCTACTCCCCATGCGTGGAGAAAATATCGACACAGATAAGGCGGGTTCTCATTATAATACATTAAAATAACAAAAAGTTACAAAAAAGAATTTCCTTTCCAAGAAAAGAAGGGGACACAGCTCACGCTGGATAAAAGAAGATATAAGGAAGTAAAATACTCAAGAGTATAGCTCTGAAAAAGTCGCACACAGATATTGTAGCGAAACGTCAGATACAAATAAATGCAATTAAACACGTTCAATACTATAAAGAGCACTATCAAGAATCATAGAATTGGCATTTGTATTCAACATAGGTCCATGCAGCCTTACAACAACTGAGTTTTGCTTGAGAATTGGCTGTTTCCACAGCGGCGACCAAACTCGCAGAGGGCTCTTGAGGTGTGATTCACACAACAAAAGCGCTCACCAAATAAATCATACTAATCTAATCTAAGTTGCAAAGATATGTTACATTGGAGATTCATATTACATGCATTCTCACAACCAGACATGTACAAGTTTGCGCTTGCACATGCCTCATGTGTGCCTACAACATAAAAACCAAATCTCAAATGGACATACACCCTGCAACTCTTGCCGTCCTTCCCTGTAACAGGGGTGACATTGGCAAAGTGAACCATTTTTACAGCATGGGTGGTCAGCCGCATACCAACCTATAAGTCAAGGAACATACACGATAAATTACATTTTTAAATCAATAAATAATAATATATATGGACATCAAAAACTAAACAAATTTCACTTTAATAAACCAACCGCCAACATTACAGATCAACCGCCATTTCTTATTGATTTTTATATTTTTTAGAAACAAATTCTGATGAAACACTGCTTCTTTTCACAAGAGATCAATTTTGTTTCTAAGAACTATAAAAATCAATAAATATGAATTTTCACAGTTTTAATACACAAACCATAAAAAATATAAATGATACTCATATTATTATTATAAACTTAGTGTATCAATATAATGATAGCATATCTCTCGTGCAGCTCCGCAAGATTCTGCAGTAGGTACCACAAATCAGAGGATTTCCTGGGCGGGTGTTGGCCCCCCATAACCCAGTTAAGGCAATTAGTTTGATAGCCGGACTACCAAAGTCCTGCAGAGGCTGACCTCACCTAACGAAGTACATTCACAGGGGCTAGATGGGTGACAGAGAAGAATTTAAAATATAATATATGGATGAGAGTTACAAAATGGTTCACTTTGCCAATGTCACCCCTGTTTCAGGGAATGTCGGCAAGAGTTGCAGGGCTTATGTTCATTTGAGGTTTGGATTTTATTTGTAAGTACACAATCAGCATTTGTAAGCGCGAACTACACGTGTTTGTTTGTGGGCATACATCTGAGAGCTTTGAATGAATATATCCTTGCAACTTAGATTATAGATTATAGAGTTACTGACGCTGATGTATCGAAGTGAAGCAGGGAAATTAAAAAAAAACTAATTTATTAAAATAATACAAGCTTTAAACCAATAGACATTTAAAAATGGAAACAAGAAAGGGATTAATTATAGCTTTTGTCGTCCGGTCGATAGCTTAGTTGGGTCGTCCGGTCGATAGCTCAGTTGATAGAGTGCTTGCATTCTACCCTGTGAGCTCGGGTTCGAATCCCACCGAGGGTGTCAGAATGATATCCCATTTCGGTGTTTATTTCAAACTAAAAAACAATACTCAGCCTTCACAATAAATGAGTACCAGCCCCTTCGGGAGCTGGGAAATCCCCATTTCAACTGAAGCGTTTGGCGTAAGGCCGCCCCCCTTACCTGTAAAAATAAATAGGTTCAACTCGCCACATGCGACCCCTCCGGGGATAACGCTGCAAGAAGATGCACTATATGTGTAGCCTAGTTGCATTTCTTTTTGTATTGCTGTGAAACCTGAAGACCGCTTAGGTTTCGACATTGGAGATTAAAATTAGGAAGAAGATGACCACGACATCATGGGTTGAAAGAAAATCTTATGAAATGGTGTTTGCAGTTTAGTAGAAGATAGAAAATAACTTAAAGTCACATTTTTACGAGGAAGACCAACTAATAAGACACTCAGTTGAGCACAACATCTTTCTTAGAAATATCTTTGAAGGATGAATCTTGAGAAGACGAACAAGAAAGACCCAGTTAGTGATATTCTGAATGAACCTTTGGTGACCGGTCATTAATTTTTCAACCCAGCGAAGAGGGGTAATTGACCTACTACCGAACGCCAGTGAAAAGACTGCCAATATTTACTATCCATGTAACAGTGACTTGTACTTTAGAGTTACGGGAGTATCTGGACTTGCTTTTACTGCAGCTAGCTCTGAATTATATAAGGTGTGCCAAGCAAAAGCAAGAACTTAGATTTTGGGTGTAAAATATGAAATTAGGTGACACGCTGTGCAGGGAAGGCAGGTTACTGCTTAATCCCTCTAAGATGGCGGATAGTGAAGTGTTTCGTTAGGTTTTCCTAAAAGGTAGGGATGAAATAAAATATTCCCCGAAGACCAACAGGGTTTCGCCAACCTGTTTGGCAAGCATTGTCACTCATTGCCAACTCCGTCTGAGCACAGTAGCCGCTTCATAGGAACGATTATTGGATGATTAATTTGTTGAGCGCTGTTTTTATGTGTATCACACCTCAAGAGACCCTTGCGTGCTTGGTCAACGCAACAGATCACCCTTTCACAATATACCCAGTTGATGTATTTCATTTTCATTTTCACATTCTTTGAAATATAGGCTGATGTATGAGGCTGACCTTCCGTACTGCAAAAAATGATTAACTTCGCCAATGTCACTCCTGTTTCAGGGAAGGTCGGCAAGAGTTGCAGGGCTTATGTTCATTTGAGATTGGCTTTGAAATTGTAGGTTCACATGCGGCATGTTTAAGCGCGGCTTTATACGTGTCTGCTTGTGGAAATGCATTTTATATAAATCTTAAATGTAATATATCTTTGCACCTTAGATTATTATAGATTATAATCTATTAAGTCAGCCTTACATCTATAATTATAGATGTAAGGCTGACTTAATTTTTGTGACCGGTCTTCGAAAAAGCCAGATAAGTTTTCCTTCATCGAAAACTTTTTTGTTTTTCTTTTTGAGATGTGCTAGGAATCAAGCTTACTACCTTCCGATTGCAAATCTGAAACGTTAAGCACTACACTATCACCAGTATTAATACTAGTGTGAAATAATTGCCGTAAGTGTTTGGGGCGACAAAAGCAATTATATTGAAATAAGTTCAATTATTTCTACATCAGATAAGCAACTTACAGGCAGCCACTTTAATGCAAATGGGGTTGGGCAAGCGACAAGTGGGGGTGCATTTTTATAATTGCCGTAAATGTAAAGACAAGTGGTAAGCAGCAGATAAAAGGCACATTTTATAACCCTAAAAAATGTTGCCATAAAATCACATAACTTTTTCAAAAATATTTTGCGTATTTCTTTTTGACTTGTTAAGTTTTGAAGATGAATTCTTTCTTTTGAATTCAAGATTGATTCTATATTATTTATTCTAGCTTTGAAAACATTTTTGTGATTGCAAATAGTTTCCGAGAATATATGTAAAGATTGCCTTCAAGAAATTTAAATTAATAAATTAGTTTTAGTTTTTACCTATTTTCTCGAGACCCATTTCCAATACCAAAAATCTTTTAGAAGTTGAAATAATGTATTATTCTTTATGTAAAATAAAAAACTTACCTTCAAAACCGAGCACACAAAAAATACAAAAATGTTGAAAAAAACAAGTTTTTTTTTTTTTGAGGCGTCCTTGTTGAAGCTATATAATTTTTTTAACATTCGTAAGTAGATAAATAAGAATCAGTAAACACGTCTAATTTTTTTTTCATAAGTGTGACTTTTATACAAAGAACATAAAATAGAACACACATTTTTATTTAAAAAATAAAATTTGATGGAGTATAAGAATACACAGAATATTTTTTAACAAAAATGATGAATCCAAAAAAAAGGTGCAAAATTTTGTCAGGTTTTAAGAAATTCAAAAGTGTTCCGGAGGTCTGCCGAGGTCAAAAATTTGGATTCCACTTCTCAGGCACATCCCATAAAGGAGAAAAAATAAGAAACTAACTACCCCATCAATGCAACATAAACCAGACAACACCATGACTTTAGTTAGTCGGCTATATTTTAGAGAATGTAGCTTAAGTCTTAACTACTGTCCAGATTTGAACGTTTTTAAAGGGGTTTTGACTTTGACTTGTCTCTACATGCGTGTCCATCATCCCCCAACGCCAAACAATCGTGACAATCCCACGTACGATCACCCCAACACACGGCACAAGTGAGAAAATTGAGTTGTTTGGCGATTATGTGGCATTAGTGATCGTAATTATTGGCGTTTGGCCATGAATGTCGTGTTTGTAGATATGTCCCAATGACAGGGCGCAACGAAATAAATTAGCAATTTAAAATGACTTACATGCAACTGCAACTAAGCTGCAACTACATAACAACTTTGCAGCGGGTCTGGTTCTTATTTCTTGCCAGTTTTGAGTAGGCCTTGTCGTTTAAATACGATATTTTGGCTACATAAAAAGTTTTGTAAAAATTTTGGTTCCCAAAACTGGAAATCATTCTGATAAACATTCTGATAGAGGTGGGGATCAAACCTTACTAGCCCTATGTCATTGAACGCAAGCACTCTTGCTATTGAGCTGTCGACCGGACTACTCGTATTTCAATGGAAGAACAGCCTTTGCCAGATAATGGACTCAGCCTATGGAGAAGTATTTTTTACAAAAAAAACTACGCTGCACAAACAAAACAATATCTTACAGCTCTGACCCCCGAGAGGTAGCATGTAGTAAAAGGAACATATTTAGTTACACAGATAAGGAGCGCAACTGTACGTCAGCCACTTTGTTTCAAGTGGGGATTTCCTAACTTCGGAGCGGACCGATTTTCGTTTTTTAAACCTTGTCGCTAGCTTAATTTTGGGTTTGAAATAAACACCGAAACAGGAAATCATTTCTGACACCTTCGATGGAATTCGAACCCGGGCTCTCGGCATGCAATGCACTCTAGCAACTGAGCTATCGAGCTGACTTACAAGTAACACCTAAAATTAAAAAGTAAAATATTAAAATGTACGACAAATCATCTGACTACAAACTGAAAAAAAACTTCTTACATGATTCTCATAAGTGCATCGTTTTCATCGTAAAGTTGTTGTTAAGTTATTGTTGCAACAATACGCCCTTAGATGTTAGTCACGAGGTAAGCTGTAGGTCTAGACAAGGTATTCATGTAGATACAGTGACGAGTGTAGTGAGCTGCCTACATCACCCGCACATGCAACGAGAGCGCCACCTGAGGGGTAATGACAGGGATGAACGGTGAAAGGGTTAACTGAGGGTACCAACAAAACTACAGGGTTGAAAGATAGAAACAACTAAATCAAATGTTCTACAAAAAGAAGTAATGACGACAAAAATCCCATTGTAAGTCTTTTTTTCCAACCCCGATTCTTTAAACTACAATCTATAATTTTATTTACGTATATTCTTCTTTAAAAATATATTTAGTTTATGGGTTTGGGTATTGCCATTGTAAAGATTAATTTTCAATTAATAAAGAAAAAGGAAAATACACAGTTTTTCTTCGCGAGTTGAGTTGAATATCTCGAGCGCTTTCAGAGTGTTAACACGCCATTTTGAATAGAACCACTGACAACTGAGATTTTTACTCAACTCGTGGAGAAAAAAGTTTGTTTATATTTTTGCTTTATTAATTTACAACAAAAAATGCTTTTATTGGTTTGCGTTTTAGCATTCTCTGCCAACCTGCCAGAGAAAGCTGATGAACTTCGGTCACGTTATAAGAAATGAAAAATACCGCCTTTTCCATCTTATCATATAAGGGAAGATGGAGGCAAATAGAATCCAAGGACGCAGAAGGCTAAAAAACCTTCGACAGTGATTTGGCAAAAGTACCAAGCCCCTACTTCGAAACGCCATGATGATTGCTGATCTTCAAGTGGCACTGAAAGAAGAAAAAGATTTAAAGTACTAGATACTTCTTAACCATCCGCTAGTTTTAAAGTTTGAAGCATTTCTCAATAGTACAGTCGCACGAACATTACAGGGTGTTCGCAAATTGGCTTCACCACCTCAATTATATTATTGTAACACGGCACATTACTCCGTCTGCTGGAGCTTTTATTCATTTTTACTGCCTTAACAGTTCTCAGAACTGCGCCCCAAGTATTTACACAAACTCACCTCGATCGCGTAAATCGAAAATATGTATGAAAACTAAAGCACTCTCCAGGAGTGCCGAAGGTTTATTTAATACATTTTCAATTTATGCAGTCGAGGGGAGTTAACGCATTTTTTGTGCTCGGGGTACTGTGTTTCATTACATCGTAGGTAGGTACATTGCAATAAAGAATACATGAATTAACAGAAATAATGTTTTCATTGGTTGGTACAACTGCTGGAAAAGAACACGAATGGAACTTTCAAGATTTGAATTTTGTGAATCGATTTTTTTAAATTCTGAAAATTTTCAGCCATTCATACTTACATTGAGAGAAAAAAAATTCACGTAATTCGGCAGGTTTGCTAGGGTAAGACAAACGAACATTTTCCGGTTCGTAGTCTAGTGGCTAACTCTACGGACTCGGAAGAATATGGGTTCGATTTTCAGGGGGGCAAAAAAATATCTTTAATTTTAAAAATATACTCTTCTGCGAGTTGACAAGTTCACAAAGGTCCATACAGCCTTACAGCAATTTAGTATTGCTTGAGAATTGGAGATTTCTAAAGAGACAACCAAGCTCGCAGAGGGCTCATGAAGTGTGAGTCATACAACAGCGCTCATGAAATAAATCATCCGTATTATTTATTTATTTATTCATTTAATCTGTGGAAAAAAACTTGCAAAGTGTATCGATAATCTTTCTTGCAAAATGAACGCTGAAGATTCACACTTAATATAATTAACACACTCTTCAACTCTTGCCGCCTTTCCCCGAAAGAGGGATGACATGAGAGTTAGCAGTGTCCAGCTTTACGTCAACCTCGCGCGAGGAAGCAAAATCTCATGATTTTGAAGGCTCAGTAAACCCTGCCGGTACTATTTATTGAGTAAAAAATTGACATCAATACGGGAAATAATTTTTGCACCCTTGGCTGACCCTGGCCTTCTGGTTTGAGCGCAAGCGTTCTACCACCTGAGCTAATGTCTAAGCTATAAAAATAATTTGTCGAAAATAATGTTGCCCATTTAGGGTTTATTCATGCATAAAAATCAAAAGGGGAGATTAGGGTTACATGGCAAAAAAAATGAGCCCAATCATTATTGTATCAAAAAACAACAAAAACTACGTGTCGGTATAAAATTGGGGGACGCGTGAGTGTGACTTGGTTATTTTGATATTTCTGCCTTAACAAATTACCAAAAAGCCTCCCACTTAAGTATTGTAATAAAGCTGTTTAAACAAGGTTTGAAGAGAACTAGTTGGTTATGAAAAAACTAATGAAAAATAAAATCATCAAAGTTTGATTCAATTGTAAAAAGTACAGGTACAATGAGTACAAATTTTATTTAACAAGTCCAAAACTTCAGTTTTCTAATGGTAACCACTCTGTAACCCAATTGGAATGTCAATTTTCTTCACTTTTATATCTCTAAAGAGTACTTTTGTTCTATGTATTTGTTTAAAAATGATGAATGAACTATTTCCTAATTTTCAAGCTTCTTACAGTTCTTAAGCAATAATGAATCTATTGAACAATAACCTGGAACATTTTGCCATCAAAAAAGTAAAATAAAAGCCGTAGTATCCAACGTCAACGTCTTTTTCACATTAAATACGAACGATTTTTATTTGTGATTTGTGGATACGAATCTGACGAAACGTGAGAAACTTTTTCTTTTTTACACCAAGAATTGTAAAATTCGTTGTTTATTCTTCACAAATTCAATTTCAAATAATGTCTAAAAAGGACGTAGTTATTTTGTTTCATTGGTTATGAATTCTTATAATAATACAACCCCATAATTGAGTTACTTTTTTTTGTAAATTGTTGGTGGGAATGCAATGGGCATTGTTTTTGTAGGCGCGTGGATTTTATCAGATTCAACAAGAAAAAAATACATGCAACATGTCGTGTCCCCGTCTACCCACGTCTCCCCTTTTATACACGAAGAAGTCGCCATAAGGAAAAACGTCAATCTATATTATAGACGTTTGGTTAATAGCTCAGTTGGTAGAATGCTTGAGTTCAATGCCAAAGGGCTAGGGTTTGATCCCCGCCAAGACTGTTATCAAAAAATCCGTTTCGGTGTTTATTTCAAACTTCAAATAAAAATACCGACAAGGTTTACTAAGCCTTCACAAGAAATGAGAACCTACTTCCTCGAGAGCTGGGAAAACTCTCACTTTAACTGAAGTGGTGAGCGTAAAGCCGGGTTTCTTACCTATCAACAAAAGTAGTCTTCATACGCCATATGCTACGTCCTTCGTAGACAACGCGATAAGAAGATACACTAAATGCATGGCTAATTTTTTTGTGAGTTGCTTACCCAATGTCATCTGTTGAACCAGGGTCTAAGTTATATATGATGTATTACAAAGACGCTTTTGAAAAGTATTGTCTTGACTCGCTTGGCCATAGCACCGACAAGACATATTTTTAAAAACGCTACTACTAAGCTACACACATAGCGTAACTTCTTGTCACGTTTTCCCGGAAGGGGTCACATATGGCGAGCGGAACCTATTTATTTTTACAGGTAAGGGGGCTGGCTTTGTGCTTACCACTTCAGTCAAAATGGAGATTTCCCAGCTCCCGAGGGGCTGGTACTCATTTCTTGGGAAGGCTGAATAAACCTTGCCGGTATTTTGATTTTGGGTTTGAAATAAATGCTGGAGTCGGAAATCATTTCAATCACCCTCGGTGGGATTCAAACCCTAGCTCTTGGCATAAAATGCAAGCCTTCTGCTAACTAAGCTATCGACTGGACCTAAAGCACATGATTTAAAAAAAGATTTGTACAACCCCAATGCACTTTAGCATATAATATTAGATACCCTTTACATAGCCCACTATGTATTATATTTTAGCACAGATTTTTAAGTAAATGTAACATTTTTATTTGCATTTAATGTAAGCCAAGATGGCAGCAGATTATTTCAACTATCCTTCCACATTAGCATAATCTTTCACAGGTAAACAATATAAACTGACCGTTACAACTTCCTGCATAAAGGTTGTATGAAAGTATAACACTGCTATTCACACAACATTTGATCCACTGCTGATCTACAGATCATCGTTTTGGTTGCACTGAAAATTCACTGTTGGCTGGGGATGAGCCATGACTTTGCTGTTTGAGAATAACACCGCATGAATGTAAATAGAATACCTACGACCTAGTTTTATCGGAAATTTTATGCCTTTTCGAACATGAAAGCTCTAAAAACACAACTAAGCTACACATATAGTGTTACTTCTTGCCGCGTTATCCTCGAAAGGGTCGCATGTGGCGAGTTAAACCTATTTATTTTTACAGGTAAGGGAGTAAACCTTGCCGATATTTTATTTTGGGGTTTGAAATAAACACCGAAACGGGAAATCATTTCTGACACCCTCAGTGGGATTCGAACCCGAGCTCACGGCATGGAATGCAAGCACTCTTTCAACTGAGCTATCGACCGGACTAACTGGTAGAATATGTGAGAAATTATGTTTGTAACAAAACATCGCTGGTTCGAGTCTACAGATTGAATCCACGTTACTTCTTCTTTCTTTCATAGATTCTAAGGATCTGTTAGTGCCGCTACTTCCTCCTGTGATCCAGACTGCCAGCTATCACGCCATCTCTTCAGAGTTCTTCTCGGGGGTCTTCTACCAGTAAGGTTCCCTTGAAGAGCGATACGTGGGATCCTATCATTTCCAATTCTATTCCAATGTTCGCATGAGTATCGTATTCGCTGTCTTCCCCATCTTTGACCGGTCCGTAGTTTAGTAGTTAGCCCTTCGGACTCCTTTGATCTTATTAAATTTTTCATAATTTTAGACTCGATTCCACGATATATGTCTCTATTTGATCGTCTGAGCGTTTTTTTGTGGACTCTGCCATTTGTGCTTCGCGTGTCTTCAATAGTCGATTTATAATTCAGGCGTATGGCCGGCAAAAGTTGCTCCTGTATATTTGTGGAGGGGTCAAACTAAGTTAGAAATCTATTCAATAAAGACACACGTAGTACCGTGATTTAGAAACTCTTGACCTGTTTAAAAATTAATTTAAAACCAGAGACGTAGTCTATAATCTGTGTTGCAAAAATTTAAGCTTCCCTTTTCTATAATCTTTAATCTAAGTTAAAGAACAAAAAAGATTTATTTTTAATACATGCCTTGTAGGCATGTATTAAATATAAATCTTGTTGATACGTGTAAGTCCGCACTTATACATGCCATTCGCTTACTTAAAAGTAACTGAGCTGCACATATAGTGGAGCTTTTTCCGCAACAGTCACAAGTGGCGTGTGGACTATTTATTTTTACAGCTAAGGGCCTTACGCTAGCCACTTCAGTTGAAGCGGGGGTCTCCCAGTTTCACAAGAAGTGAGAACCAGGGGGTACACCTTGCCGGTATTTTATGTTAGGATTTGAAAAATACACTGAAACGGGAAATCTCTGATACCCAAGGTCGAAATCGAACCCTCGTTTCTCTGGCATGGATGCACAAACTGACAGGCGCGTGCATATGTCATTTTTTTTTTATTTTTTTATTTTTATTTTTAATAATTTATTCAACAAAACAGGAAAATACATTAAAATATATAAAACAATAATAAAAATATATACAATTGATGTTGTACCTTCCCAATTACAATGTTGACATTAAATATAAGTATTAAAAATAAAAAGAATATAAAAAAGAATATAAATATAAATACTAATGACAGTAAGATATTTTTTCATACAATGTTGACATTAAATATAAGTATTAAAATAAAAAAAAAGAATACAAATATAAATACTAATGATAGTAAGATATATTTCTATTCTTTTTCTTTCAAACACAAAATATAAAATATAAAAACCTATTAAAATAATCATGATAACCGTAATGACACCAAACAATAAGAGATAAAAACAGAATTACATATATCAAATCAGCCTTACATTCACTTGAACATGCCAATATTTTTAATTATAATTTTAATTTTTCCCACTCACTAATACCTACACACTGAAATTCTAGTCAAAATTCATTATATTTCATGAACACGTTTCTATTATTATTACAATTACAATTATTATTATTATTATTTTACATCATTAATCAAGAATTAAGGGCAAAGTATGGCCGTCGTTAACTTTTTCAAAGTATTGGTCGATTGGTAAAAAATATCCAGTTCACTAAACTTTTCATTGAACAACCGCGAAGCTCTCAAGAGGAATGAGTTTCCGTATGAATTTGTTCTGTGAGACGGAATATAGAGCTGGATTTTGGTGTTTCTTGACGTCATCCTAGGCACTCGGATTCCCACTTCAGACAGGAGTTCGGAGCAAGACACGTTACCCCGGATGAGTTTGAATAGGAACATTAGGTCCAGAACACTCCGTCTCGCTTGGAGCGAAAACAAACCATAGTGTTGCAGCGCCGTATGATAGTCGGCAAGCTCTCGATGGAGACCGTCTCGGTACAAGAGTGTCCTGATGAGGCGTTTTTGGATGGCCTCTTATCTATTGACATAGATGATATATTGCGGGTTCCAAACTTGGCAAGCATATTCAAGTATTGGTCTTACGTAAACTTTATAAAGACATAATGCCACTGCAGTGTTTCGGAATGGCTTACAAGATCTCAAAACAAACCCAAGCAGTTTGTATGATCTTTTAATGATGCTATCTATGTGGTAATTGAATCTCAATTTATTGTCTAATACAAGCCCCAGATCACGTACTTGATCGGCAGGTTCCACGAACTCCGATTGAATCTCGTATTCAAAGACTAATGGGTTCTTTTTCCTAGTGAACCTCACGATGCAACATTTAGAAACATTTAAAGAAAGTTTATTTACGATACAATATTCACCAAAGCGTTTCAAATCTCTTTGGATAGATACACAATCTCTCACGGATGCCACCTCTGAAAAAATCTTCATATCGTCTGCATAAAGTAAGACGCTTGAATTGAGGAAGCAATGTCTTATATCGTTTATAAAAATTAAGAATAAAAGAGGACCCAGATGGCTACCCTGCGGCACACCCGAGACGACCCGTTCACGTTTGGAGGTGATTCCCCCAATCGTTACAGATATTGTTCTATCATACAGGTATGATTTGAGCCACCGGAGTAGGTCACCGTGTATTCCTTGCCACTCCAGCTTGGCAATTAGGATCTTGTGGCTAATCTTATCAAAACATTTGGAGTAATCAGTGTAGATCACATCAGCCTGAGATCCTGCGTCCATAATCTTTAGAATTTTTTCCGTAAACAGTACCAGATTTGATGCGGTGGACCTGCCTGGTAAAAACCCATGTTGATTTACATCAATTGCATTTTTCACCGCGGAGAAAATCTGATCATATGCTATTTTTTCGAGTAACTTCCCAAATATAGATAACTTAGACACAGGGCGATAGTTTTCAACATTGTCTTTATTTCCAGATTTGTAAATTGGTACTATGTGCGCATATTTCCATTTACGTGGAAAAACACCCAGACTAAGTGATTTTTTAAATATTATTGCTAATGGCTTAATTAATTTATCACAACAGTTTTTTATGAAAATAACCGGCAAACCATCCGGACCACAACCTTTCCTCACGTCTAATGAGCGAATGCTTTCACATAACCTATCCTCATTGATGACTATGGACGAGATAGTGGAGCAATCATTAAATGAATCACCAGATTGACGTGCAACCGATAAACCATCATCTTCCACGAAAACGGAGGAAAAGTATTTAAGGAACAAGTCAGATATCCCAGCAGCATCATTTTTTATTTCATTTTCATACTTCATTTCATTTGGAATACAGCTTTCGCCTTTTTTTGATTTAATAAAGGAAAATAGTTTTTTGGGGTCATTTCTAATAGACGTCTCCATGTGGTTCAAATATTTACGCTTGCATATCTTTTCCTGTTGTTTGAATCTACTTCTTAGTAATGAAAATGTGGAGTAGTCCAACGGATTTCCGTAACGCCTAAACTTAGTATGGAACAATTGTTTTTCTTTTAAGATTTTCTTCAAAGCGTTGGAATACCAAGGAGGGTACTGCGTATTGGTGCTACATAATCGAGATTTCGGGACATATTCATCAATAATTTCATTTACCACACGGTAGAAATTATCCACCATCTCATCAATATCATCCGAATCCAGAATTGAGTCCCAATCGACCATAGACAATTTTATATTTAATTTTAATTTTATTTCATTAACGGACATGATTGTCCATTTACATAATTTATGACGCAGTAATTTACAATGATTAAAATAGAAACAAAATTCAAGGATTAGTATTGCATAAATAGCAGTAAATTAAAAAAAAAAACCTATATTTGACTAAACAAAACAAAGCTCTACGGATTTCAGACAGACTTATTTTCTACGAGAGACACTGAAAAAGTGTGAAAATCCTGCAAGTTATAAGGTTGCCATGAGCACTCATAATTAGTTCACTTATTGTGAGACGCTACTTGCATTAAAATGTTATATCTACGATTTCTCAAATTAGTGAATTTGTAATTATTCAGTTTTGCCTGGTGGCGATATAAAGAGAAAAACTAAAGACCGACAAAAATATGGCTTGACCAGATTATATTGAAATTGAGTTATTTTAAAATCTGTGACGCGCATGCACTGAGTATGAAGAGGTCAGGTTATTGCAAACATAAGGAAGGAAGCTCAGATTTGAATTTTAAAGTATGGACTTGAAGGAAGCCCGAGGCCTGGGAAGACATCGCGTGTCTGAGACTAAGGTACACATGAACATGATAGACTCGTCAATATTACAATAACCAAACAGGGATGTGACTAGAGTCGAAAACATTCGAAGTCGAAACTGTAATACATGAAGGAGCAGAAATGTTTCACGACCACTAACTACACCAAGGCAAACTAGAAAAGAGAACTCTAATTACATAGAGCTGTGATGTTTATTTTTCAAGAATAATTCAAATCTTCAATTAGAAAACACAGCACCTGTGTCGTAAAAATGTCGACTACATTGAAAATAAACATGTCATACATGCATGGTCAATTAACGATGATAACAAAAATGATAACCGTCTGTCCGGTCAATAGCTCAGTTGGTAGAGTGCTTGCATTCCATGCCGAGAGCAAGGGTTCGAATCCCACCAAGGGTGTCAAAAATGATTTCCCGTTTCGATGTTTATTTCAAAACTCAAAATAAAATACCGGCAAGGTTTACTCAGCCTTCACAAGAAATGAGTAACAGTCCCCTCGGAAGCTGGGAAACCCCAACTTCAACTGAAGTAGTGGCGTAAGGCCGCCCCCCTTACCTGTTAAAAGAAATAGGTTCCACTCGGCACATGCGATCCCTTCGGAGGGAGCGCGGCAAAAGAGGTTACACTATATGTGTAGCTAGTCACGTATAACGAAATTAATAAATATTTAATGTTGGTATTAATCACCTAAAATATAAGCATTTTATAATGCGTTAAATTAACAAAATGAGATATGATCTCTCCACAATCACCTCTTAGATCGGCTTCATCTCACTATATCCTCTATTTTATCTGGGTTTACGTATGTGCCATTGCGGATGCAATCTTGCTTTTTTCATTAGATCTTTTAACATCAAGTTCATTAATGATTTATTCTGGCATAACAATGAACATTCATCTATAGTAATTTAAGTTGTAAGGATGTAAAAACATTTAGGATTCATAGAAAATGTAAAAGTTCGCGATTACATATGCTGCATCGTCCCTCCAATGCTTGTTTGACTTATCTACCATTTGATTCAAAGATGACCTTTCAATGAAATGGTCTTAAGAATCATATTCTGCTCAATCTGATCTAAGAAAAAAACGTAAAACACGAGAATGTGAGAGTGTTTTTAAACATTTTCAAAATCAATTTACAGTTTTCATAAGACACATTAGTCCAGTACACATACAAGCATCACTCATGTGAATTACCTCTGATGGACATAATACAATAATAAGATGGACTAAGGATACGGTATGTGTACTTGCAAAGTAAAAACCCAGATTTCAAATAAACATAAGCTTGATCTAATTGGTTGCATTTCGAAACTAATAATTTCGATTCGAAAACGTTTTCGAAATCAGCTCTTGGTACAACTCTACAATTCTTTGCGGAACAAAACGCGAGTATAAAACTGGCAGTCGATTTATAAGTCATAACTTAATTATTATGTTTGCTATTGCAGGTATGGAAGCTTGCTTTGATTGCAGGCGAATGAGGGTACGAAAAAGTATTTGCAAACAATACAAAAATCAAAGAAGATTTCGCAAAAAGGAAATACAACAATTAGATTTAATTTAATTAAAAATATATTTTTTTATACAACACACTTTTACTTTAACATTTTTGATTGCCTAAGCGCTATCGAACTTTAACCGTCCGTCTTCAGAGGCTAACTCAGGTTAAAAACAAAAGGATCATAATTCAAGGTAGGAAAGAGAAAGTGAGTGGGGTTTTTCGGGCAAGTACTGCTAGTAGGGGAGAAGACTAGGTATTTGCTTATCACTAGGTATGTGTACTGGACCTATGTGTCTTATGAATGCTAGAAATTGACTTCCAAAATATTAAACACAACTCTCAAATTATCGTGGTTTACGTTTCTTTCTTTTCTCAAATTGTGCAAAATGTGATTTCTAAGACAATTTCATTTAAAGGTCATCTTTGAATCAAATGCTAGATAAGCCACACAAGCACTGAGTGTACGAAATAGGTTGGTATAAGGTTTATCTCCCATGCTGTAAAAACTTCGCTCATTTTTGCACAGTGGTATGAGGATGGAATGGCATTTGCATGAGGCTTAATTTATTTAGTAAGTACACATGCAGCATGTGTAAGCGCGAATTTACACGTGCCTGCATACATTTTTTTTTTAATATGTATCCATATTTGTAACTTAGATAATAGATTATAGATTCTTATAAATATTTATCAAAGATCTGCGATCATTATTACTAATTTTAACTTAATAAGATGCTGCATATCTACACAGGGATAATTGTTGTTAGGTTGGTCGGTAGGTTTTCGCGCAATTGAATGTACTTTTTTTAACCAATTCAACGAAACATTTTTAAATTCACCCAGATGCACAGATGTTGGGATCTCGGCGTTCGCCAATTTCCTTATTGCACACTTACAGAAGCAGTTCATCTGTCAGAATAGTAAAACACTTGGCAGGGGCTCAACAGACATGACCCAGGAACAGATCCTAATGAAATTCTCCAGCTAGCTTATGATATTATCAACACAATTGCTTCAAGACTTGTGTGAGTATATCTGACGAATATGGAAACAACGACATGAATAAATATCATACGAAATTATAAAAATGAAATGTTGATTGTTGGTAACGGCATCGACCAAGAGTGGCTGAACGGTTTTGGCAGTGTTGTCGATTCCCAAATAGAGTTTGCAATATAGGAAGGTTAGTGGATACAAAAATTTGGTAAAGTATTACAAAAGACTTTCAAATTCACGAAAAGCTCAACGTTGCTTTGTACGGAAATTTTGAATTTAATCTCTAAATTAATTCATTCAAATGCTTATCAGCTTTTTGATATATTTTTAAGAAAACTGGCAGATTACTGTCGAAATGGATTCGGTGACGTTTGGTGTCAATCAGATTACAAACAACATTATTTTCCCATTTAAAATGTACAGAAGAAATCAAGACAGTTCAACGTCTGCTGGGTCAGCTAGTTTATAATAAAATCGAGGATAGAGCTAGCAAATCAAGCATGTATAGAAATACATTCTTCCTACTAGATTTAAAAATGGAAACAAGCCAGGTATAAGCGAAAGCTTTTGTTTGGAGCTTTTTGCTACATGTATGGCTGCAAACATTGGCAGTCCAAAAATACGAAAGGGATTGCTTCGGGGTGTTCTAGAATCTAGAGACTAAATAGAGATTTAGAGTAAGATAATCATAACATCTTGAGTTGAAAGGAAGTCCAACGAAAAGCTGTCGCAGGAAGAAGAAGAAAAAAAAGAGCTTACAACGGAAATTTCAAGATGAAAACTAAACTAATAGGACTTTTTGATTATACATACTAGTAGCAACCTTTCTTAGCAATACCTTTGAAGGAACAATCTTGGGAACTGAACCAGATGTCGCCCTAAAATTTCATACTTCTAGGGTTTGAAGCGGCTCATAGTGTCTCCTTTTCTTTGCAGCTCAAAAGGATGACAACCAGTGGAGACAAATGTTTGGTACAAAAAGGCAGAGCCTTTGGAAAATGATGACAGAAACAAAGAAATCAGCAAGATTTGTGTGAATATCTTACGAAAGTCTGCATTTTACGAATACTGAGCTTGATTGTGTATTTTTAGGTTCACGTGCACTTGGATTACACACAGTTTCCTCAGTCTGCATTTTACGAATACTGAGCTTGATTGTGTATTTTTAGGTTCACGTGCACTTGGATTACACACAGTTTCCTCAGTTATTGTTGCGTCAGTCATATCAAATTCCTGACACCTCCTGCCTCAAGTTACGGTGGAGAAGTCAGATGTATTCAACCTGCAGTTATTTCATTATATTCTGACAGGGGCGGCGCTCAAGTGTAGGTGATGGCTACATGTTATAATCTGTGGCAGGGGTAACCAAACTACGGCTCGCGACCAAATGTGGCCACCTTCTTCTTCTTCTTCGTGTCAGCTTCACACCGTATTGGCCCAGTAACGAGCAATGTCTACAGCTCTTTGGTTTCCCGCAAAGAGATCATCCATGGAGCAGCTTGTCGGACAGGAGGGACAACACCGCAGGTGCTCCATTGTTTGCTGAGCTCCACACTCACATAGTGTAGAGTCCTCCCGTCCCAGAAATCCCCAGGTCAGCATGTTGGCCCGGGCTCTTCCAACATTGGTCCTCAATCTGTTCATGGATTTCCACACGGGCCACTCGAGGTTCTTTCCTGGAGGTAGGCTCTCTGCAGGCTGCACAAAGCTCTCCGGGCATTCCTCTTTCCACATTTGCAATCTCTCCGCCATTGGATCCGAAGACAAGGGCTGCACGGAACTAAGGAAGCTGTGTCTCGACTTCAGGCGCTGCTGTGATGAAAAGCCACTTCCGTAAATGTGGCCACCAGCGGCATAGATACGGATGGCGTATTTATGAATGCAACTAAAAAAAAAACGCAACTAAGCTACACATATAGTGTAACTTCTTGCCGCGTTATCCCCGAAGGGGTCGCATGTGGCGAGTTGAACCTGTTTATTTTTACAGGTAAGGGGGCCGGCCTTACGCCAACCACTTCAGTTGAAGTGGGGGTTTCCCAGCTCCCGAGGGGGCTGGTACTCATTTCTTGTGAAGGCTGAGTAAACCTTGCCGGTATTTTTATTATGGGGTTTGAAATAAACACCGAAATAGGAAATCATTTCTGACACCCTCCTCGGTGGGATTCGAACCCGAGCTCACGGGGTAGAATGCAAGCACTCTACCAACTGAGCTATCGACCGGACTATGAAACTGACGCTAATCTATAGCCGTCAGCTGTCAGTGATCAAAAATTAAAGGTATCCACCTAAATGAGGTTACATGTAAAACACACCTATAATCTTCGATCACGAGCGACAACAACTTCTTCCGAAAGTTTAGTTCGTAGCCGTATAAAAGACACGTCTCCTGATTTTGGATGTCGCCTCCTATCCACGATTCTAGAAGATATCGACAAATGCCTAACACAACAAGGCACTGCCCTTACAATAGGATGTCGATCAAAGACACTGCCTTTACAAGAGGATGTCAACCAGCAGTGAAAAATTGCTAGCAACACAAGATACTGCCTTTAAAAGAGAATAGCAAACAGCAGAGACAAATGGCTTACATATTAAGATATTTTCAGATATTTTTGCAACTAAGATTTAAGATTATTCAAGGACGACAAAGTATACTTTATGTGAAAAAATCGCTTTGCAGATTTTATCATAATTGAATCTAAGAATATAAAGTTGTGAAGTATGTTTCCTATTGCTACAATGTACGGCAGTGTAGTTGGTACAAAGAAGTCGGGAATAAATTTAAATCAGAGATGAAGGCATCAGTAGAGATGTGTATGTATGCAGGCTGTGTAGTATATGGTATGTAAATAAACCCTATTTCTTCTAAATCCAATCAATCTCAAGGCAAACTGTTGGAAAGTGCAGGGTTGCCACTTGATTCTTTAAAAAATCAGATATATATTTAATGGAGGATTTATTTGCTGAGCGCGCTTTTTGCAAGCTTGTCGAAAGCGTCAATTCTCAAGCAAGACTTATTAATAACAACATAAAAATAAACACTATTTTGTTCTACTGGTGTTTTTATTTGTTGGTTAAATAAATGATAATGTCAAATAATAATGAGTTTTGATCGGTTTCAACGTCTTGGTCATCCTCATAAAAACGAACATCTTAAACGCAGTGCGAGGTTTTGAAGATAACCAAGTGGTCGAAACCGGTTAAAACTCATTATTTGTTCAATCAAGAAATAAAAACACCCGTAGAATAAAACAGTGTTTGTAGCTCATGTTTAATTCTTTTTTTAAAGGGAGTTTTACAAATTTCCACTGAAACATTTCACCAAAAGACTCATTTACTGTAAAGCTGGATGGACCTTTGGTGACCGGTTGTTTTTCGTTGAATGTCAATTAAAAATACAAAAAAGCATGTGCATCGCATATAACAAAGGTATCTAGAAGGAAGTTTAGGAAGTATATAAGAATACCGAAATTAAAAGTGAAGTGATGGATACTGGATTTTTACACATTGGTCTGTTCAGAAAGACAGTGGGCCCCATAGTGAGTTATTAAATAAGCTATCAACCAGACATTGGACGACGCAAGACCTTTTTTTTCACGATTTTTTTGTGACAATTCTTGGAGTGCTGGACGTGTGAGTGTTTGGGACGCGGTCGATGTCCTGCCCTTTATAGCAGGAGTGTAAGCTGCGCACTGTTGTGTTATATGCTGTTTTGAGACACTAAAAGAAATTGGCGATTGATAGCTCAGGGACTGTCAACGGGCGCTGTTATATCTGACGCTATCTACCGACTCTATAGCAGAGGAAAGAGTCATGAAAACACCAAGTTTTCATAGTTTTGATGCCGACTACAAAGGGGTGGATGTGAGTCGGTCTACACGTTGTCTTGTGACGAGATGATGGGGACTAAATGAAGATATTTCAGCAGAACAGACCCCACATGGGTATAGAATATAAGTGTAATAATGAATATACGGCAAGAGTTGCAGGGCTTATGTTCATTTGAGATTGGGTTTTTATATTGTAGGTCCACATGCGGCATGTGTTAGCGCGAAATTATACATGTCTGCTTGTGGGAATGCATTTAATATAAATCTTAAATGATATATTACTTTGCAGCTTAGATTAGATTAGATGAATAAAAAAACCTACTTTTACGAGGCTGAAAAGCGTTCAGTATACTAACAAGTAGGGTTGTGGCAACCCTGTCAGATACAGTAATAAAATCCGTTAGCGTCTCGCGTCTTCAATTCCGGAGTCGTTTTGAAACAACGCTTTAGTAACTGTCATAAAGTTAATGACGGGGAACGCGGAGCCGATAAAGAAGATTTTACGCCCTTCCTGCTCTGCCTACGATCGGCGTAGAGGCTGGAGGACAAGCGGGAGGGGCTGCGATTCTTTGCAATGATAGCGTAATCAAGAGTTCCGGAATTATTTCAGCACGACGTCAGATTAACTTGCTTCACAATGAGACTTGATTTGATTAGTTCATCATCTTATACCATATCTGGCCCTATCTTTCCTCGATGAATAGGTTAATAGGTAGGTTGATATGAGCCTGACCGCCGATGTCAGGGTAAAAAGGCAGGAGTTCCAACTTGCATTCCTTGGCACAAACATTTGAGTCCATTAGAACCGGATACAGCTATATCCTCGTTGTTTTTGCTGAGAAATTTTATGAAAAATAATATACTATTAGTGTTTTCATTGACCTTCGCAGTAACAACTCAATGCTGTAAACCAGGCGCGTGCATAGGGTATAGGCAAATACCTACATTTCAGAATAAATATTTTCTCCCATTCCTTTAAATTTTAAAATAACTCATTTTTGAAATTGACTGAAGTGCCAACGATGGCTCCAATCGAACATAAATTTTGAATTTTAAGTCTGATTATCTAGCCCAAATGTTTTTTTACCATATATTGCCTACCTATTAGGCGCATGTGCCTGTAGGGGATACACGCCCCTGCCCTGGAACCTAATTGGTGACGTCACATAGCCGATAGATATTTTGAATGTTCGGAATCCAGTCGTTCAGACAAACTCAATTGTACCTACCTAAGTAAGATCACTAGGAGAATGGTGGCAAAAGTTGCATTAGGTAGGTATCCCCGACTTTGTTTATCAAATTCTTCGTCGGCCAAAAGTCTATTCCGATCAGTAACAATAATATTTTATCTGTTTCCCATGCACGCTCAGTTGCTTCCCTTCTCTGCTCATCTATACTTTTCCGGGCGTTTCTTTTTCCCTCTCTCCCCCTGGCAAATGTAATTTATCCATAAACTTTTATGCCCACGCTAGTAAAACAAACTATCGCGTTTGTATCATCATGACCGGTTCATTTGCAAAATTGCCAGAAACTTTCTCTTTCTTTGTTTGATTAAAAAAAATACCAAAAAGCATAAAACATACCTATGCACGTACTACTTGGGAATATAAACGTCTGTACAAATAAGGGAGACGCATCCCACTCAGTCACATGTGTGTACGTTCTATGTATGTATAAGACAGTCAACACCATAATAACCTATAATCTAAGTTGCAAAGATATATTTCATTTAAAATTAATATTAAACGCATTCCCACAAACAGACACGTGTTAGTTAGCGCTTACAAATACAGCGTGTGTATTTACAAATTAAAATCCACACCTCAAATCAACTCATAAGCCGTGCAACTTTTGCCAACCTTCCCTGAAACAGGGGTGACATTGGCAAAGCGAACCATTTTTTACAGCATGGGTGGTCAGCCTCATTCCAACCTATAAGTGAACGAACAAAAATAATAATATACAAAAAAGTATATAAAATAACTATAAATAAGATCTATGAAATACAATCTATAAAATCGAACAAAGAAAATTTTAAAATCCCCAGCCTACATCATTGCAGATCAATCGACATTTTTTTCGGTCCTCGCATACCTACTTCTTTCATTTCATTTAGAGTCATAATTTTTTTCATACAAGTTCTTCATCTGCAAAGATTAGGTAACAGAATAAACATGAAATTAAGATTTAAAATTGCAATCTATGTTACAATTTGATTCAATATAAGGCATTTAATAACTCTCTAATGTTTTGTTTCAAAGGCACATTTAGTCTGCAATGTTTTTTTGTTTTAATTTGCCTCTACGCCATGCACGCGCCTGACCATCAGATCACAGTAATTTGTCAGTAATACTGTGTAATTGGTAGAAATAAAGTACAAATGCTAGTTGTAAATGGGATAACGATCCTAACACAATTAATATTTCATTACATTAGACCCACTCCCTTAATGCAGCAGAAAGCTGAAATTCTGTATTCGTACGACTTGGTTTTCGAACATCAGAATCAAGACGTATACTTCTTAAAAATAAACAATATTGCATGCTATTTTATTTCATACTTATGTAGGTTTTCATACCTTCCTCAACTTCTGTTCGGTTGATATTCCATGCTGAGAGCTAAAAATCTTATCCCACAAATGATGTCAGAAATGATTTCCAGTTTCGGCGTTTACTTCGAAACCCAAAATACAATACCGGCAAGTTGTATTCAGCCTTCACAAGAAATGAGCATCAACATCCTCGGGAGCTGGGAAACCCCAACTTCAAATGAGTGGCTGGCGTCAGGCCGGTCTACTTACCTGAAAAATTAATAAAGGTTCGACTCACCACATGCGTTCTTTTCGGGGAGAACGTAGTATATAGTTACACTATATGTACAGCTTAGTTGCGCTATTTCAGTAAAATTATCCTCGATAAAACACTAATCAAACCTGTCCTTACAGATGCCTCCGTGACCTGGACACTGACTAAACATGATGGGAATATATGGCGAAGAAGATGTAGCTCTAAATTTTATAACCTGTATCAAGACGTTGATGTGGTTCGACCAGTAAAAGTCAGCAGACTGCATTAGTTTGGTCTCATTCAGCGAGTTGACTATCGGAGAATGTAAAATATGGTTGTGATGACGGACCCAAAAGGGCGCAGGACAGTGAGAAGATACAGAATATTAAGGTGGCTGGACGGAGTGGTGGCAGACTGTCGTGCGGTAGAATTATGGCGCTGAATGTGGAAAGCGGTGGCTGCGGTTGATCAAGGAGGCCAAGACTCCCCCAATTTATCGTACCATTGATGATGATAATGATTACGACGATGCTGCATGCTTAATTGTGTAGTTTAGATAGATAGTAGGCAACATGATAATTTTTAGAGAAAAATCCCTTTACTTTGGTTTTGGTTTTCGAACAAATTGAAGACTACAACTGAGGTTAAATGTGTAGCTAATAAGAGTTAATTATAAATTAGTTTTTATTCTGCTCTGAGCACATGGGATTGGATTAGGCCTTTGTTTCTTCAGCCACTCAGACGTGATGCATTGTACTTTAGTTTGTCTAGACTGCACAATCAGACAACAAACATTAGTATTCATTTCAACTTAATAATGATTGTTCTTGAAGTACAGTATACTAAATATAGTTATGTTTTTCGAATTCTTTCAGTTTTCTTGAATGAGGTCTGCACGTGAATTGACGTACAAAATTTGTTTTCACCGAGTTTGACAAGTCTGGGGTGGAAGTCTCGACGAACGTTGATACCGTTTCTATTTGAAGATAGGACGGAATAAAAGATGGTGATCCATTTTATATGGAACAACCATCAGCTTTCAGGAACCGCCATGTTTTATTCTGTCCTATCTTCAAATACTTACGGTAAGATCTTTTGATCACCCCTTGATTTAAAGATTTTCACCCCTTGTATAGGGATTTATCTCTTAGGTCCGGTATTTTTAACCATAGCATAATGTGACTTTAAACTGAGAAAAAACCTACCCCCACGATTGACATAAGTGCGTCCTTTTCATTCTGTATAAAGTCGTTATGCTAACGTTGAAAATACCGGGCCCTAATTTTGTTTGTCATTTTTTAACTATTAAGTATTAAAAATATATTTTTTTTGTCGAAACAATAATAAAAATAAATGGCCTGACCATAGATCAATGTCTAAATCAGGGTTGCCCGATGTTGTATTACGTTTTCCATGATAACATTATTTCATATAACTGGCCACACACACTATGCTGGGAGATTTTCAGGATGACTGGTCCCGTACACCGCATTACCTCTGCTCCATTACACCAGACAAACATATCAATATGTTTTTTCTCAAATTCTAGACTGATTCAGCAGAGAATGTATATCAGGAGCGTGCACTGGGTAAAGGAAAATATCTATCATCAAAGTTGCTCAGATATATTATCATTAAGGATGGACCGATACACTAAAATTGAAGTTTTCTAAATAATACGTTCCATAAATATTATGGTCTTAATTTGAAAGTGACATTAACGAAAGAAATCAGATGGGTTTATTGATTATTTATCTAAATTATAAAGTAAGAAAAATACATTAACTCAAAAGAATGTAGTCACAAACAACATTTTTTGGCCTTTTTTAATCACAGAATAACGTAACGCAAAGCTATACATATAATGTAACTTCTTGCCTGCGTTATTCCCGAAAGAGTCGCATGTGGCGCTTCAGGACTCATTTTTAAAGGTAAGGGGGCTGGCTTCACGTCAAAAACTTCAGTTGAAATGAGGGTTTCCCAGCTCCTGAGTGGGCTGGTTCTCATTTCTTATGAAGATGATGATGGATGATTTTTTTCCTGTGGCGCCATTTAATGGTCCAGGACCATCTCAAGGGCGTCATGACTTCTGGAAAAAACAGTGTCTTCATTCCCTTTCTGAAGGTGATTGTAAGCTGGTTCGCACGAACACCGATGGGCAAATTGTTCCAGACAACCGGCCCGGCCACCGCAAAGCTCCTGTATGCAAAATTTGATGTTTTCGGTCTTTTGGGCACTATGACCTTGTTGACAGCAGTGAGGGCAGAGCGCAGTGATCGTTTTGAAGCCTTGTCGACAGAACATAGCTCAGCGAGACATGGGGGTGCCGTGCCGTTAAGGGCCCTATGTACAGTGAGACACAGCTTAAACTCTACCCTCTCTCGGACCTTAAGCCAGTGCAGCTCCCTCAGCGATGGCGAAATATGACAGCACTTTCCTTGTCTAAAAATTGCCCAGGCAGCAGGCCGAGTAAACCTTACCGATATTTCTTTTGGGTTTGAAGTAAGCACCGAAACAGGAAATCAATTCTGATATCCTCGGTGCGGGTTGAACCCTTGCTCACGGTGTGGAATGCAAGCATGGTATTTCTTGTGCTCCGCCGGGATTCGAACCCAAAACCTTCCATTCACGAGTCCGAAGCGTTACCACTAGACTTCGGAACGGCATATTTAGTAGAATATTCAGTATTTTTTTTGATATCCATCACATATTTTCGTTTATTGTGTGATGGGTGCAAAAAGGCGCCAATGGTGACTGCCACGGAACAAGTTAATTGTGTGAAAAAAATGTGACGTCATTCGGCCGGTTTGCAAGCCAAAAGGCAAACAATATTTTGTTATTGGTTGCAAAGGACTGTAGTCTCAAACATACGTGTGCTCTTTGCCTGGCGAGAAAAAAGTCTACGTTCAAATTGTCGTCTATTCCCGGTGAATGTTTCTTTCATTTTGTGAATAATCCGAATCTAGGCTTGTTTTACTCCGATTTTCTATAAATTCAATGAAAATTTAAGAAAGCACAATAAAATCATGCATGCAAATCCAAAAAGAAAATTCTCCATTATGCCTATTTTTCTTGTATCGACCCCTTATGCACCCGGTCTGATATAATTTGAATAACACAGCTGATTTTCAAGATACGCCCTTGGCTGGCTGGTGCGTTTTACGACCCAAAGTCACGCCACTGCTCTCCCATATTTGTTTTTAAATAATTTCAGAAAAAAAGCATTTCAAAATTAGCATAAACACCAAACCAAGCGAGTGCAATGAACATATCATGGGAATGCTATCGTGATTCATTTTGTTTGAAAACAACATTTGAAAATTATCATAAAAATAAGTTTTCTATAAAAAATAAATACACCAACCATTTCTTTTTACAATAAAGTGGTAGGTACATCATAAAAATAAGTTTTCTATAAAAAATAAATACACCAACCATTTCTTTTTACAATAAAGTGGTAGGTACATTTATAGGGTAAATTATTTATTTGTTGTCAAAATCATTTATTTCATGGCGATATTAAGTGTTCAAGAAGACAAACGAAAAGTTTTTTTTTTAAATTTGGAACGTTTTTTTTTTTATATTCACAGGTAGGTATATTCATAAATGCTTTTATTTATTTGTTTTTTTTTTTAATGGCAATACTGAAAGAAATATATGTCCACATTTTAAATTTGGAACATTTTATCTTTACGCAGGTAGGTATTTTTGTATGATAAATTATTATAATATATCAGTCAAAATTCTTTATTCCGATAGCAACACCAACAGTTTGATTCGAGACAATCTGGATTCAAGGTCAAGCAAATCAGATGTCAAATTTTAAATTTGGAATCCTTGATACATTTGTGGTAGGTACATTTTTCCGTATGGAAAACTGATTTCCTTTGATACTAATATTAAATTATTATGTTAAATTGAGTTTTGGGTACTTATTTTGTTAGTACACATGCGGCAAGTATAGATAATTGCGAACTATCACGAACGTATCTCCTTGTGGGCATACATTTTATTTACAGTTGCACAGGTATTATATCCCCCTATCCCCCTATAATATAAAATGCAACGGCCTCCCCATACAAAATAATTGTGCGTTAATGGATGACAAACTGAAGAACTCCTGAACAGATGCACGTCATATTCACAACAAATATTGTTCAGGACTTGGGATGTGCTTCCTCATCATTAATAGATTTTTAATTGTTGTTTTTTAAATAAATAAACATGATCAATCACAACACCTTTTTATGTAAAACCTATGCGAGAAACAAAACTCATTTTGACATTCGAATTTCGAATAAATTGCCAACACTTCAACATACGCTTCAAAGTTGCCATACAAGTCGATTCTTTTTCGTTTGAATTCCGTTGAGTACCTACCTATATTCTTTATTTATTTCAAAATTATACTTCAACCAGTTATAACATGTATTTTTTAGAAATAATGACGATCGATTAGGTCAACTTTTTATATGAAACCATACTTATTGCGGCATTTAATTTTTTTTAAGTATTATTATAATATACAATCTAAGTTGCATAGACGCATTAACATTTATAATTCATATTCAATGCACTACTTCACGGAGACACGAGTGAGTTTGCGCTTACAAATGCTGCATGTGTATTTACAAATAAAAAATTTCAGCCTCTCATGACCATAAGCCCTGCAACTTTTGCTGACCTTTTCAGAAACAGGGGACACATTTGTTAAGTAAACCCATTTATGCGATATGGGTGGTAAGCCTCATACTAACCCTTAAGTCAAGGAATTTGATTCAACAACGTTAAATTTAATTTATAATCTAAATTTGCAAAAAAAGTTATTTGATGATTCAAATTGAATGCACGCGCACAAACTGGCAAATGTCATTTCACGTTAACATATAGTTGTGGCGCTTGATTTTTTATAAATATTAGAATATATAATCTAAGTTGCACAGATACAATAACTTTTATAATTCATATTCAATGCATGCCCCCCTGGAGACACGAGTGGGTTCGCACTTATAAATGCTGCATGTGAACTTACAAATTAAAATTAAGGCCTCTAATGAACATAAGCCCTGCAACTTTTGCCAACCTTTTCAAAAACAGGGGAAACATTTGTCAAGTGAACCATTTTTTGCGATCTGGGTATTCAAGCTCATACTTCCCTATCCGTCAAGGATTTGAGTTTAAAAAATCCTTCAACAACGTTAAATTTAATTTATAATCTAAATTTGCAAAAAAAGTTATTTGATGATTCAAATTGAATGCACGCCCACAAACTGGCAAATGTCATTTCACGTTAACATATAGTTGTGGCGCTTGATTTTTTAAAAATATTAGAATATATAATCTAAGTTGCACAGATACAATAACTTTTATAATTCATATTCAATGCATGCCCCCCTGGAGACACGAGTGGGTTCGCACTTATAAATGCTGCATGTGAACTTACAAATTAAACTTAAGGCCTGTAATGAACATGAGCCCTGCAACTTTTGCCACCCTTTTCAAAAACAGGGGAAACATTTTTCAAATGAACCATTTTTTGCAATAATATGGGTATTCAGGCTCATACTAACCTATAAGTCAAGGAATTTCTAATCTAATCTAAGCTGCAAGGATATATATCATTTAAGATTTATATTCAATGCATTCCCACAAGCAGACATGTATAATTTCGCGCTGGCACATGCCGCATGTGGACCTACATTATAAAAACCCAATCTCAAATGAACATAAGCCCTGCAACTCTTGCCATCCTTCCCTGAAACAGGGGTGAAATTGGCAAAGTGAACCATTTTTCACAGTATGGTGGTCAGCCGCATACCAACCTATAAGTCAAGGATTTGAGTTTGAAAAATCCTTAAACAACGTTAATCTTAATTTATCATCTAAAGTTGCAAAAAAACTTATTTGATGATTCAAATTAAATGCACACCCATAAGCTGGCAAATGTCATTTCACGTTAACATATAATTGTGGCACTTGATGTTTTTAATATTAGAATATAAATCTAAGTTGCATAGATACATTTTATAATTCATATTCAATGCATGCTTACATGGAGACACGAGTGAGTTCCCGCTTAGAAATGCTGCATGTGAACTTACAAATTTAAATGAAGGCCTCTAATGCACATAAGCTCTGCAACTTTTACCGACCTTTTCAGAAACAGGGGGAACATTAGTTAAGTGAACCCATTTATGCAATATGGGTGGTAAGCCTCATACTAACCCTTAAGTCAAGGAATTTGATTCAACAACGTTAAATTTAATTTATAATCTAAATTTGCAAAAAAAGTTATTTGATGATTCAAATTGAATGCACGCGCACAAACTGGCAAATGTCATTTCACGTTAACATATAGTTGTGGCGCTTGATTTTTTATAAATATTAGAATATATAATCTAAGTTGCACAGATACAATAACTTTTATAATTCATATTCAATGCATGCCCCCAAGCAGACATGAGTGAGTTTGCGCTTACAAATGCTGCATGTGTAACTACAAATAAAAATTTCAGCCTCTCATGACCATAAGCCATGCAACTTTTGCCGACCTATTCAGAAATAGGGGGAACATTAGTTAAGTGAACCCATTTATGCGATATGGGTGGTAAGCCTCATACTAACCCTTAGGTCAAGGAATTTGGGTTTGGAAAATCCTTAAACAACGGTTATCTTAATTTATAATCTTAAGTTGCAAAAAGAGTTTTGATGATTCAAATACAATGCACACCCACAAGCTGGCAAATGTCTTTTCACGCTAACATATAATTGTGGCACTTGATGTTTTTAATTTTTGAATATAAATCTATGTTGCATACATGCATTTTATAATTCATATTGAATGGATGCCCCCAAGCAGACATGAGTGAGTTTGCGCTTACAAACGCTGCATGTGCAATTATTACAAATAAAAATTTCAGCCTCTCTTGACCATAAGCCCTGCAATTTTGCCGAACTTTTCAGGAACAGAGAAACATTCGTTCAGTGAACATTTTTTTAGGTATGGGAGGTCAGCCTCATACCTCATGCTTCATACAAGAATTTTAGAACATGAAAGAACTAAATAACCCTTTTACCGCAATTTTTTTTCAAATTACTTCTTAAAGCATTTAATTACTATGAAGGAGGTGTGAGGAAAAATTATTGCGAAGCCAGACTCACTCTGCCCGAAGGGCCTAGCAGACAACCGTGCGCAGCACGGTCAGTCTGCTAGTTAACATTTAAAATTCACATTAAATGCATTCTCATAAGCAGACACGTAAAAGTTCGCGCTTACACATGCCGCATGTGAACTTCCAACATGAAACCCCAATTCTCAAATGAACATTAGTCCTGCAACTCTGGACAACGTTCCCTGAAACAGGGGTGACATTGGCAAAGTGAACATTTTTTTACAGTACCTACGGGTGGTCAGCCTTACACCAACCTATATTTATAGTTTATGTAAATCAGTCAAAGTAATGTTATTATTATTTAAAACTTTCGACAGGTTTCGATAAATAAATTCATTCCTTTTCCTTTTGTATATGTTCAACATACAATTTAAAATTAACCATTGCCTCTGGCCCACATCCATATAAAGCAACACAACACGACCGCGCATGCTGCTCCTGGGACGGGATACTAAAACATAAAAATGTTGGCGTAATAATGGTGATTTATTAATAAACAATAATTGATTGTTGGTTCATCCCTGTTATTATTTGTTATGAATTATTAATCCCCGCCTGAGGCTTATATACCCAACCAAACAGGGTTGTCCCAATGCACATTAATTAAAAGTATATATTTTTTCTCGGCTGGCAAACGTCACAGGTCTATGCGGCAAGGGTTCTTAGCAACATAAACATAATAAAAGTGTTCTCTAGCTATCCGGTCATGTGACGTCACTTTTTTGTTGTTTCTGAGATTCGTTTACGTTTTCATCAGTTCAGCGAATATTTTTTATACTAAGTATAGCTTAATGGACTCGGGACAGTTTTTGGCATGAATGTTTAAAATTTACGTTTTTCACAGTGGGCTATCGCAAAACAACTAAGCTTCACGTATAGCACAGCTTCTAACCGCGTTGTCCACGAAGGGGTCACTTGTGGCGTATGGAACTTATTTAGCCAGTCTAACAACAACGACTTCAGTTGAAGTGGGAGTTTCCCAGCTCCCGTGGAGGCTGTTTCTCATTTTTCGTAAAGACTGAGTAAACCTTGCAGGTATTTTATTTTCATTTTGAAATAAACACCGAAATGGGAAATCATTTCTGACACTGTTGGGGGAATCGCACTCTAGCTCTCGGCATGGAATACAAGTGTTTTACCGATTGAGCTATCCACCGGACATCAATATAACAATGTAATACCTAATAATGTATGTCTATCTATCTATCAATAATCTAAGTTGCAAGGATATATTAACATTTAAAGCTCTCAAATGCATGCGCACAATCAAACACGTGTAGTTCGCGCTTACAAATGCTGAATGTCTACTTACAAAAAAAATCCAAACCTCAAATGAACATAAGCCGTTCAACTTTTGCCAACATTCCCTGACACATGGGTGACATTGGCAAAGTGAAACATTTTTTACAGTATGGGTGGTCAGCCTCATACCCTAGGAAAAAACAACGCAAAAAATAGAACGTTTACAAAATAGGTCCAACAAAAAGTGTTTGATTTTTCATTTGTAAATAAAACGTGGCAACCCTGTCCTTAGTACCGGAGTGAACTATCTTTAGGGCTTCAAGACAAATGTTCAGTAATTATCAGGAGCGTACCAATAACAGTATTACTATCAAATAATAATAATAATAATATTGTTATTACTATATGAACGATCTCTGCAATGGACCTGGGGGCTGGCTGACGTCACAGAGACCTGACTGCCCTCCAGCCTATTAATTGCATCACTACATCACGTAGTGCTACAACAAATAGCATTGATTGCATCTCGCAACTAAAAAAACGCAAATAAGCTGTACATATAGTGCATATTCCTACCACGTTGCTCTCACCTGAGAAAGCTCAAATCTAAGTCTAAATCTAAGCTGCAAAGATATATATCATTTAAGATTCATATGAAACGCATTTCCACAAGCAGACATGTATAAGTTTGCGCTAACACATATGCCGCATATGGACCTACAATATAAAAACCCAATCTCAAATGAATACAAGCCCTGCAACTCTTGCCGAACTTCCCTGAAACAGGGGTGACATTGGCAGAGCGAACAATTTTTTACGGTATGGGTGGTCAGCATCATATCAACCATAACTTATACCATTATTATGATCTATAATCTATAGTCTAAGTTGCAAGGATATATTCATTAAAAGCTCTCAGATGTATGCCCACAAACCAACACGTGTAGTTCGCGCTTACAAATGCTGAATGCGTACTTACAAATAAAATCCAAACCTCAAATGAACATAAGCCCCACAACTTTTGCCGACCTTCCCTGAAACAGGGGTGACATTGGCAAAGTGAACCATTTTTTACAGTATGGGTGGTCAGCCTCATACCAGCCTATAAGTCAAGGAATATGATACGAAATGATAATAAACATAATAATGATATAAGGATGATTTATTTAGTGAGACACCTCACGAGCCCTCTGCGAGCTTGGTCGTTGCTGAAGAAAGCGCCAATTCTAAAGCAAGACCCAGTTGCTGTAAAGCTGGATGGACCTTTGGTGAACTTCTAAGGGTAAAGGTATATAATGTTTTAAACACAGCGAATAGCATGTTTGAAAATATAAATGGTATATTTGTTGTGCTCCACCGGGAGTCGAACCCACAACCTTCTGAAGCGTTACCACTAGACTACAGACAGGTCATGATAACGGTGGTATCTTCATTTTTCATTCCTACAGTGTATCTTCGCTGTTCAACCATTACTCATGCATCATTGCATCCAGTACAACACAATTTTTACTTTCTCTACTCCCAAGTATACAACATTAAAATAAACTTCCGTTAATCGCGTGAAATAAAAGATGTGTGGAATATAGGACTGCACTCCTTGTGAGTGGTTTAGTTTTCATACATTTTATCGAGGGGAGTTTACGCAATGCTTTAGTAAAGGGTACAGTGCACGTTCGCGATGTAACATCGCTCCTTTTCCTTTTTACCTTCTCGTCTCATACGACTGAGCTTTCTTGTAAAATTCCAATGCACTCAAATTTAAAGCAGAACCACCTACATGCAGGTCACTGGTCTAAAGTTTCCAAGTACACTGTTACTGGTACTGTATCCTGCCGCAGTTCCACAAGGGGTGGCCGGTACCTTCGCAGATGAGTCTCAACTTCTTTCTGTCCTTCATATTGTTATGTAAATGACAAGTGCTATAAATGTTAGGTAGGTATGTAGGTAGGTGTAGTATAGTGGAAATAATTATTAAAGGTACCTATGCCAAAGAAATCATAATCACTATGTACCTACTCGAAGCTTTTGGAGCGTTGGAGAGGGTTCTAGCAAATTGGCTTCTAGAGACTACTGTCTTTAAAAGTATATAAGGCGCAAGTCGCCGGCAGGTGAGGTAGTTGATATACGTCGCTTTGCTTCTGAACCAGAAAGACATTGTAAAGTGAAGACCAGTCATCTCTTCAACATTCATCACTTTCCTCAAACACACTAATCTAATCTAATCAAATCTAAGTTGCAAAGATATGTTACATTGGAGATTCACATTACATGCATTCTTACAACCAGACATGTACAAGTTTGCGCTTGCACATGCCTCATGTGAGCCCACAACATAAAAACCAAATCTCAAATGGACATACACCCTGCAACTCTTGCCGTCCTTCTCTGTAACAGGGGTGACATTGGCAAAGTGAACCATTTTTACAGCATGGGTGGTCTGCCGCATACCAACCTATAAGTCAAGGAACATGCACGACAAATTACATTTTTTAAATCAATAAATAATAATACGAGTATATATGGACATCAAAAACCAAAACATAAAACAAATTTCACTTTAATAAATCCTAGCCGCCAACATTACAGATCAACCGCCATTTCTTTCTGTCCTCCTTTCGTCACTCTTTTCTTATTCTCACTCTGCAGGCTCCATTCATTCGCAATCTCACCAAATTGGTCTATCCATCCCTTCCTCGGTCTTCCCCTTCCTCGCTTTCCTTTGATATTTCCTCTGTGCCCTTTCTTCGTTAGTAGTTCATCATCCATACTTTCAAGATGTCCAAACCATCTCATTGTTTTTTGTACTTTCTTTCTCATATTCTCTTTTATACCACACTCTTTCATCACCCAATCATTGCGAGCTTTTTAATTCAAAGTCTTTCCAGTCATTGCTCTCAGGTAAGCCGTTTCAACCGTACATACTCAACTATAAACACCCAGTTACTATAAGGCCGTAAATACCTATGATGACCAGTCTTTGGTAGATGAGACATAGTGTTTTATTTTAATTTTATCGAACTCCGTCGGAATTTGACTCCACGACCGTCCAATTAGATACTAGTACTCCATTGCATTACCCAATAAACTATATGGACAGGTTGGTGAATGGCATTCATTTTGCCAAATTTATTACGAAAAAAGAGAGTTCTAAAATGATTTTACTTGTGTCCTGTCTGTAGTCGTTTCTCAGATATTGTCACCTTCTTGCTCTTCTCTTATTCCCCTTTACTCTTTGTCTGTGATAACGCGCTAAGTGATGTCCCACGTCTCGGGCGCCTTACACCCCCTTTACACCATTCTTCTGCAAAGATAGCATGTACCTACTACTGCCTTTACTTAGTAAGTAAGTGCTTTTGTCTTTCAAATTCCATGCCGTCTGAATGCAACTGGCTTCATGTGAACTCATACATATTTTAGGAAAGAAAAGAATATTATTAAACACAAAAAAATATTCCCCAAATGGATGTTGACCATTTCAACGCGGTAAAACAATAAAAAATCAATTGATTTAGTACAAATTTCGTAATATCAATTTTTTCTCGACAGGTAAACGTTTCAAGTCTATGTGACTAGAGTCATTAGCAAGAAATAACAAAATATTTTTTTGCTTTTTCCCTAGCAACCCGGTAGGTACAATTTTGTTGTTTATGGATTTTGCGCCGAGTCGTGTTAGCTTACGGTTCACGTGCAGAACAAGACAAGATCAATCTTTGTTTCTAGATGATGAGGATGGATGGATTGCTCAGTACTCAGGGGCGAGCGCTCCGTAGAGTCAAAGTAGACAACGGTAGGTAAAAAATGCATTAATCTAAGTTGCAAATGTGTATTAACAGGTTATTATCCTCCTTGACTGATAGGTTGGTATGCGGCTGACCACCCATACTGTAAACAATGGTTCACTTTGCCAATGTCACCCCTGCTTCAGGGAAGGTCGGCAAGAGTTGCAGGGCTTATGTTCATTTGAGATTGGGGTTTTTATATTGTAGGTCCACGTGCAGCATGTGTAAGCGCGAAATTATGCATGTCTGCTTGTGGGAATGCATTTAATATAAATCTTAAATGATACATATCTTTGCAGCTTAGATTTAGATTTAGATTTAGATTATCAAACTTCACGCAAGCCTACAAACAAACACGAGAAAGTTCGCACCCGCACATGCTGTTTCGGTAGTTTTTTTAAAAACCCAGAATAAAATACCTGTAAGGCTTACTCAGCCTTCACAAAAATTGAGAACAAACCCCCTCAAGAGCTGGGAACCCCCACTTCAACTGAAGGGGTGGGTGTGAGGCCGGCCCGCTTACCCGTAAAAATAAATAGGTCCCAAATCGCCACATGCGACCCCTTCGGAAATAACGCAGACAAAAGATACACTATATGGGTAGCTTAGTTGCGTTGCGTTTGTTTTTATATAGCCTTACAACATATTTTATAGATAAACTATTTGTGGAAATAGAAAGAAAAATCTCCAAAAAAATATAGGTACGGACTAAGATATATGTGGGCTATGTCAGATTTCTGCCTTGCATGGTTCATGAAGAATGCACATTTATGTTAGTCAGTTCCTTTTTCTGACAGCCTGCCTAATGAAGCGAGAACCTGCAGGTTTTTGCGAGAAATCAATCATGGTCGTGCATTGTGATCCCCTGCAGGCATCTGTCTTATTCTATAACCGTTTGTGGCGACGCTATCTCACTAGGAGGAAAAAGTAACGACGTTCTACCCTCTGGTACAATATGGGTACCACAGTTAGGTGTATTAAAGAAGGATATCTGTAACTCGAGTATAAAAAAATGTGAGTAGGTACTCCTCTCGATTGCGTAATTCGAAAAATATATGAAAAGTAAATAACTCTCTAGGAGTGTCATCGTATATTTTTATAATTTTTCGATTAACGCAATCAAGGTGTTCCTTGACTTATAGGCACTCTCCCACCACCTCCCACCCAGTTGATACAACTCATGCGGAGTTGCTTCACTCGGTGAACAACATTACAATATTTTTTTTCAAGTGGCTGAAGGCCTTCCCGATGAAGTTAATCAGGTAGTGTAACTCTATTCGTGTCAAAGAAAATAAAGTCCTCCAGATCAGAGGCTATTGCATGACTCTAAGGAACTCCCTCCTCCCCAGAATTGCGATGTTACCTACTGAAGATAATGTGCCTGACGAGAAAGCCTCCCTGACGGATATTTCGCGAGGAGCCATATGCGCTCGGCGCAGTATAGGTTGGTATGAGACTGACCAACCATACTATAAAAAAATGGTTCACTTTGCCTAACCTTACCCTTATTAAATCCAATATCAATCGCCATTTCTTCTTAGTGTCTCAAAACAAAGCAACGAAACACAACACACACACCACAGCACTGCGCAGCTAATCGGCCCTGCAACTGGATAAGGACAACTGCCACATCACAAACACCTCTGCGGCACTATAACAAGTGTCATAGACCACTAGAGTCTCTTGAATCTAGGGAGTATCCCGCACAGGCTTTCTTAAAAAAATATCACCCCTGTTTCAGAGTTTCAGGGCTTGTGTTCATTTGAGATTGAGTTTTTATGTTGTAAGTCCCACATGCGGCAAGTTTATGCGCGAACTTATACGTGTCTGCTTGCGGGAATGCATTTAATATGAATCTTAAATGTACTTTACCTTTGCAACTTAGATTATAGATTTTACAATAATAGGTTGGTATGAGAATGACCTCCCCCGCTGTTAAACTTTGTTTACTTTTGCTAATGCAGCCCCGCATCAAGGAAAGAGTTGCAGGGCTTATGTTCATTTGGGATTTGGGTTTGAATGTTGTAAGTTCACATGCTGCATGTGTAAGCGTAAATTTACATGTGCCTTCTTGAGGCCATGCATTTAATATAAATTTTAAATTGTAATGCGATTTTGCTATAGATTCTTTAAAGGAGATGTAGCAACCAAATGCAGTACCCGAAGTACGTTTTTCGAAAAAATGTATGGAGATTAAAATAGCGTCTCTAGTGAACGTTTTAGTTTGAATACATTTTTTGTAAGACGCTAGGGTTGAGTTAAAAGCGTAATGTTTCATACTCGCGGTACGGATAGACCGGATACGCTTAGAGAGACACTTCACAGAGAAAAATGGCGGAATATCCGGCGCAGAGACGAAAACACGGATATAAATTAAGTGAAAATATGTCCAACGGATAATAGAGACATTCTGGCATTACCCCGAGTGCATAAAATTGCGTAACTCCCCTCGATCACGTATATATACAAATGTATGCAACATACAATAGCACCCCTAGTGAGTGATTTACTTTACATGCATATTTTTAATTTACAAGATTAATCCGTGACTATCAGAATGGTATGAGGCTGACCCCCATGCTGTACAACTTGGCTCACTTTTTATAATACCATCCAAGTTTCGCAGGAGTTGCATAGTGTATGTTCATGTGAGGTTTGATTAATTTTGTATGTACACATGCAGCATGTTTTAGTGCGAACTTACGTGTGCCTGCTTGTAGGCATGCATTAAGCGTGAGCCTTATATGAGCCCATTAAGTCCTGTCGGACCCGTTAACGATAACTTTGGCTCTGGTTCAACAGATGTCATTGTGTTATTAATACAACATTATTCATTAAAATAAATAAAAAAAAGGGTCAGACAAAGACAGGTTGATGAATTACATTTTTCTCCAAGATTTTTTTTGTGGTAAAATTTAGCCTACCTTCCCCTGAACGGCATGCCAGCTCCTGTTTGCTTAGTAAAATCCGTTTGATAGTTTCAAATTGCATTGTTTTTTTTTTATGAAATTTAGCCTACCTTCCCCTGAACGGCATGCCAGCTCCTGTTTGCTTAGTAAAATCCGTTTGATAGTTTCAAATTGCATTGTTTTTTTTTTTATGAAATTTTGCCTCCCTTCGCATGAATGGCATGCACGCCCCTGTTTGTTTGGTATAATCCGTTTGATGGCTTCATTAGCGCTGTGGTTTTTGTCCACCTGCACTCATTAAGCCGCCGCGGACACCACCAGCTGATGGACGCGGCGCTCATTGATTAGCTGATTTAGTTGCCAGCAGGAATAAGCCATGGACCACAATGCTATTCACGTGACCATGGTGCGCATTTCACGCATGGGGACATTTAGGAAATCTGGAAAATCTGATTGAAATTGTCCGCAATGATTGGGTTTTGAAATTATCTAGGATATATATTTACTCTAAATTGCAACGATATACAATCTGTACCATTGGTTCGATTCAGGGAACTGTATAATAATGATAAAAATAGGATGATTTCTTTGGTGAGCGCTGTTTTTGTGTGTATCACACCTCAAGAACCCTCTGCGAGCTTGGCGTCGCTATAGAAAGTGCCAATTCTCATAATAATAATAATAAGTATAAACATTTGTAAAGCGCCTTTTCGTGACTGAGTCACTGCAAAGGCGCTTTGTAATCGTCTTTGGAAAAAAAAAAAAAACATTTCTCATGCCAAAACGAATTGCTGTAAGGCTGGAGGGACCTTTGGTGACCGGTCTTTGGTAAAGGGATATGAATTTTTCAAAATTTTCAACCCAGCAAAGAACATATTTGAAAATATAAATGGAATATTTTTTGTGCTCCGCCGGGATTAATATCCACAACCTTCCATTTACGAGTCTGAAGCGTACCCACTAGACTACAGACAGGTCGTATATTGGCGGTTTTCTATAATCTAAGTTGCAAAGATATATTGATATATTTTAAGCTCATATTTAATGCACGTTTACAAGTTCGCGCTTACACATGCTGCATGTGTAGATAATAAACCAAAACACATGGACGTTGCAGCTTCTGTCGCCTTTCTCTGAAACCGGGGAACACACACCCGTGCAACTTTCGCCTGCCTTCCTGGAAGTAGAGGTGACATTGGTACATGTAAATAAGTTTTTAGTCATGTCTGAATTTAAGTCATTCTATCAACAATCATGAATTTCTGTGATCCTGTACAATCTTAAAATTATTAATCCTGAAATGTATGTACTGCACGCACGACGCGTTGTGTCATTTGAATTTAATCAGTTTAAATGTTTAGTACGATGTAAGGTTGTCAGGGCGTCAACTGTGACGTGCGTATCTGATACTCTGTAACGGTTACGTGGTAACGTGACGGACGTGCAAGGATTATTAATTTATACGATACATACAAAGTTACATGATAATTTTATCAAATATCTATCGATGTTTTGGGGTAGGGTTTTATTTTGTTAGCACACATGCAGCAAGTTTAAGTGCGAACTTGTCTTAGATTATATTTAGGTTTATAATAAAATACAGAAACTTCCAGCAAATAATTATGTATGTGTGTGGTTAAGATTCTAGTACCTACATGCGAGACTGTTATAACAGACTTCAACAAAAAAACAAACTACATGTGTTCGTTTGTTGACAATACTCGTATTATATTTTTTGCAACTTAATTTACAGGTTGAGGATTTTATATTTGCCTCTAAGCAATACACGCGCCTGTTGTACAGGTTTATTAATAATACGAGATTTTAATATAAGGCTGTTCTACTCTATATATATATTTTGATAGATCCCATAGACCTTATTAAAAATCAGAGCAGGAAAAAGTGTGTTAGCGAAGCCGGACTAGCCGGCTAGAATGCCGCATTGTGCGAAGCACAAGGAGGCAGGCTACTTCATAATATTTTTCATGAATTCCGATATTTCTTTATCTATATTATAGCACTATTTTTACTTCTATCGTAATAAGGCCATATTAGCTAACATTTTGTTTTTACGGCAAGAAAGGCAATTTCCAAACAGTCGCTAATTGCAACAAAAGCCATAACAAGACGCTTGTATGTGTGTGTGTGTGTTTCTGTGTTTGTTTGTTTGTATGTGCAAGGCGGTCACGAAATCCTGCGCTTACACGAATCTTAACCCCAAAGCATAAAACATTACATTGAAGTTCAAATATAAGCCCGAAATTGGAGCTACGCCTGCGGACGGTTAGATGCTACATGTTTCCAATTGTAGGTACTCTACGGCATGGAAGGGTGGACACTTACACAGTGCCTCGAGAATATAACCACTGCCTTTAAAATGTGGGTGTACCGTTGGATGCTAAAAATCTCATTGATGGATCGAGTCACAAATGGCGAGATTCTTTCCCTATGAATACCAGAGCCGAAATACTGATCTGTCAAAAAACAAAAAATGGTTAAGTTCGGCTACATAATGAGAAACGCGAATAATTCGCTCTTACGTCTCATTATACAGGGAAGAATTGAGCGAAGAGGAGCTCCAGGGCGAAGGAGAACACTATGGTTGTATAACTTGAGACAGTGGTGGGGCAGAAGCGCTAGATGCAAGATTCGTGCAGCAGTATCTAAGTGCACATTGCTATGATTGCTAATCTTCACCAAAGAGACGCTAGAAAAAAAACCAGAATCCCCATCTGGACAATTGATGAACGAGGTAAGTATGTTCCATTCAATAGGAAGTCCATATGGGTGAAGAAATGATCACTCTGCCACACCAGAAGGTCACAGGATTCAATCTTTCGAGACGAGTATGGACGACCTTGAATAGGTTCGCACCGAGCAAGGCCCACGCAAATTCTTGCTCCATACAAGGGGATAGCTCTATCTCCAGGATGTGACTGTGGGGTGGAGAACCAGACTGTCTGGCACGTAGTGGAGGAGTGCCCCATCAGAAGACACCCTGGCCTGAAGGACCTCCACGAAGCCACGCCAAAAGCAGTGAAGTAGATGGAGGGCTTGCACCTTAGCCTTTGACGCAGCCCAATGGCTAAGGAATTTGTTGAGCTTGCCTACCATACGAAAAGTAAGTTTAGTACCAAAAAGAAAAATACAAATTAAATGCATCAAAAAGACAAAACTAAAGGAAAAACAAAAATATTTTTGAAGGCTAATAAGGTCGCACTTTTTAATGAGGCTGTTGTCAAACCTTTTCAATCAGCATCACATGGACGTGGAAAAACATACGCTATCTTTCCTGTGTGACGCGGCACGGGGAGAAAGAAAGGGTGAATGGGACGACGATGGGGGGATGACAGATCCCCACACGCTGCAGATAGCAGAAATGATTGATGGCCAGGGCGGCAGTGATAGGGGGAAGGCACAAGGATACCGGCGGAACGGAAAAAGATAACCTCACTAATACTTAACAGATAAATTTCAAATAAACTCCGCGAATGATTGAGTAACCAGAAAATACATTTTTTTTTATTCTTGGGAAAAAATATATGATTGAAAGATCTGTCTGTACGAATCTGTAGTCTAGTTTTTGACGCTACGGACTCGGAGGGGTGTGGGTTCGATTTCCAGCGAAGCACAACAAAATTATGATTTGATTTAAAAAAAAAGTACGCATCTATCAAACCAGTGTGTTACCAATCATGATGTATGGAGACCAGAGAAGACACTTCACGAACCAAGAGTCTACTCAGAATATTTGAGATGAAAAAGCTACGCACCATTGCTGGAAAGACACAGAGAGACCGATGAAAGAACTCAGAAATCAGAAGCTTGCGTGACATTGAGGACATTGTCAGATGGAGTAGGAAGAGGAGACGGTTCTGCAGGGACCATGTAGATCTTCTTCTTCTTCTTCTTTTTGTGCCACTTCTATCGGCGATTGGCGATCATCATAGCTATTTTGACTTTAGATGCTGCGGCTCGAAACAGGGACTTGGTGCTTCTGCCGAACCACTGTTGCAGGTTTTTCAGCCACGATGTCCTTCGGCGTCCCTGAGATCTTCTCCCCTCAATCTTACCCTGAATGATACGATGAAGGAGACGGTACTTCTCATTTCTCATAATGTGACCGAAGTACATAAGCTTTCTCTGCTTAATGGTAGGCAGGAGCTCCTTTGTAGTGCGCATTCGTTGAAGGACAGTAGAACAGATCTAAGATCTAATGCAATAAGAATAATAATATTATTGAAAGTATTCTCTTTGTTAGGTTTGAAAAATGCACAAGACTGGTCATCAAAGGTCCATCCAGCCTGACAGTATCACAAAGTCTTGCTTATTTAATTGGCGCTACTATAGCGACGACCAACTTGAAAAGGGCCCTTGACGTGTGATTCACATAAAAAACAGAGTTCATCAAATATGTAGTCATAATATTTCTTTATTTATACATCGAAGATTTTTTCAGGATGCCGTTGTACCTTAAAAAAATAACCGACCTAACATTAAGGGGTTTTTTAATGTAAATTATGGATAATCAATCATACAGTATGAAGTAAATAAAAATACATTTCGTTTCGGGTTATCCTTCAGCATTTGACATATTTGAGACGCATTTGTAAGCCTTTGGGGTTTATCTGTGTCTCCCTTACCTAGCCAGAGAAATAGGTTACATCTTGGCCGAACAGAAAAAAAAACACGAATTCGTATTAAACCTGCAAAGCTTGCGTTCAAAGTCAGAAAGGTAGGGTTTGATTCCCACCAACTGTATTACATATGTTTTTTTGACCCTAAATTATAGCACCAGAAAGTCAAGACAGTCGCTTTTACTGGCGTCTAATCTAATCTAATCTAAGATGCAAATATATGAGTGTAAAGCCACCATTAATAGAGCTAAACTTGATCACGACTTCAGAATAAGCCAAAAACTTTCCGCCTGTCCCAGCGGAAATCGATCTTTCTGGTCTTTGTCTGCTCTGATTAGTCGTAACTTTTGCGCTTCGTCCTTTCCTCCTCTAACTAAGCCTGATGGCACATTAGCCCACTCTGGTCCGGACAAAGCTAATCTTCTGTGTACTTTGTTTGCCAATAATTCCACACTTCACGATAATGGCAAATCACCTATATCAATTCCCCATAGCGGCTCCTTTATGGAGATGCCCAAAATAACACACACAGATGTGCTCACTGCTCTAAAAGGGTTAGATACACGCAAATCCAGCGGCCCTGATGGTATTCCAGCCTTAGTATTAAGAAACTGCGCAAATGAACTAGCTCATCCCCTTTATAAACTGTACAAACTGTCCCTTGGATGCGGTACCGTGCCTTCTAACTGGAAGGTTGCAACCGTTCATCCCATCCCCAAGAAGGGAATTCGCTCTGACCCTGCCAATTATCGTCCAATCGCAATCACTTCCTTACTTTCAAAAGTCATGGAAAGGATCATAAACGATAAGCTTATGGAATATCTGGAAACCCATAAACTGCTTAGCGACCACCAATACGGTTTTCGCCGTAACCGCTCCAGCGGTGACCTTCTCACTTATGTCACACACGTCTGAGGCCAACGCCTTGATCTTATGGGTGAAACACAAGCTGTTGCTCTTGATATTTCCAAAGCTTTTGATAGAGTTTGGCACTCCAGCCTCCTTAATAAATTGTCATCATTTGGACTTCCCCTCCTCCTCATAGAATGGATTTCCAGCTTTCTTAAAGACAGATCTATCCAAACAGTCATCGATGGTAGTAAATCAGCTCTGCTACCAATCAATTCCGGTGTCCCCCAAGGTTCTGTCTTGTCTCCGACACTTTTTCTTATGCACATCAATGACTTACTATCCTGTGCTCCTATCCACTGCTATGCCGATGACAGTACAATTCATGACGGTTTCTCTTTTACAAAGCCCCCAAATAGTTCAGCGATATCTATTGCTCGTGAATCATTAGCTTCAAAGATCAATACAGATCTCAGGGCTGTCAGCCGTTGGGGCACTGACAACCTTGTAGAGTTCAACATCAAAAAGACTCAAGCATGTCTGATATCCTTAAAGAGGATTCCAAACAACTATCTCCCAACTTTCGACAATGTCTCCATCTCTAACCATGAACACTTAAATCTTCTTGGTGTTTCTCTGTCATCAGAGTTAAAATACCATGATGCTATTGAGTCTCGCACAACTTCCGCTTTCCGGCGACTCGGCATATTATACAGAGCTCGTAGGTTTTTTACTTCAGCCCAATTATTGACTCTGTATAAATCCCAAATCCGCCCCATTATCGAATATGGCAGCCATCTCTGGTGTGGTATGTCCAAGAAGTTGAGTGACCAACTTGATTCTGTGCAAAGGAGGGCAGTGAGGTTGATCAATGATCCTTCTCTGACATCCGATCTGCAGCCGCTCCAGCACAGAAGAAAGGTTGGAATGCTCAGTCTTTTTTATCGATATTACCACGGAGCTTGTTCTAATGAGCTCCATTCATTAATCCCTCCCCCTCTCATTTCAGAAAGGGAAACTCGTAGTACGACTCTCATTCATCCCTTTGCAGTCGATCTCAAAACTATGAGAACTTGGCGTTTTCATGACTCATTCCTTTGCCAAACTGCCCGCTTATGGAATGGTCTACCAGTATCTGTGTTCCCTTCCCAATTTAATCCGGTTTTATTCAAAACCAACATCAATCACCACTTCCTTGCAGCGCCTCACGACAGAACCAAGAACTCAAGCAACACCTCTGCGGCACCCTTCCAGGGTGACATAGACCCCCAAGACTCTCAAGAATTGGGGAGCCTCCCGCACAGGATTCCTTAAAAAAAAAAAAAAAAAAAATGCAACACTGGGGATTCCCATTATATGCATTCTCACAAGCAGACACGTACAAGTTCACGCTTGCATATGCCGTATGTGAACCTACAATATAAAAACCCAAATCTCAAATGGACATACACCCTGCAACTCTTGCCGTCCTTCCCTGAAACAGGGGTGACATTGGCAAAGTAAACCATTTTCTACAGCATGGGTGGTCAGCCGCGTGTTTGAAACAATAACAGTGCCCGCCCATCATGCCTCTTGACGACCGCTTTCCTCTGTTTGAATCTTGGATTAGTTTGCGTCAATCTTCATCTATCTTCTCCGACCATCAGATGCACTGCTTTTGAGTTCCTCGTGAGAGGAACAGCACATATCTGCCAATAAATCCTGTAGGAACTCTCGGCGTGGTCGTCCTCGGGCTTTATCCCCTCAATTATAGAATGTAGGAGAGCTTCATGTCATTTGCGTGTCACGTCTATTTTTCACGCTTTTTGGACAGAGCTTTGATCAGGAACAATAAAAAGAGGTCAAAATACATTTATCGCCCTGTGCCTCTTCAGTGAGGATTGGAGATGAGGACCTTCGATACTGGAGCGCGAAAGAGGGATCTTGTGCTTCTGTCAAACCACTGTCCCAGGTTCTATAACTAAGATGTTCTTCTTCGATCTGGAGCTAGTCTTCTTGGAATGTTCCCTTGTATGATGAGATGCAGGAGTGAATATTATCATATTACATGGCCAAAATAAACCAGTTTTTGCCTTTTAATGGACATCAGCGGCCTTATTCATTAGATTGGTTGAACCCAAAACCGGAGTTAAACCAACTTATTAGTATGGGGAAACCAACTTTATACTGGTTTAAAAATTAAAACCTTTTTATGAATAAGGCGGCAGGAGTTCAGCTCTGGTATTCGTACGGGAAAGAAGCTCAGCATTTGTGACTCGATCAATCAGGGAAACCTTCAACATCCGACTGCAGACCCACATATTTTAAAGACAGTAACTCTGTTCTTGAGGCAATGTCTAACGGTGTTCACCCTTCCATGCCATAGGGTACAATTGTAAAATCATACGACCTAGAAAAGAGGAAAAAGAAACTAACAAATAATTACACCTTAATTATGACGTTTAAATATACAAACCAGGGTAAACTTGAAATCGAGAAAACTTGGTGCAATTACATTTCTAGCCTGATTATCAGAAAGCTAGTTAATACTTGTATAATACCGACCACTTATCGACAATTAGGCTTTGCGTTTTTCCTGAATATTTTCCCATTTTCAATCTCGGAATCGTTTCGTTGCCTGTTTAAGTTTTCCCACAAATTATATACTCTAAGTGTGTAATTATGTTTTTCTGATTATTATTGGGGAGTATTCGAAAATATAAGCATTTGATTGTTTTAGCTTTTCAATACGAGGGTTAGTGAAGAAGAAAAACATGTCCGCAAATCAGCAACATTTTAAGCTTGTAAATTAGAATTTGGCACAGAATTAAAAGCATGTTTTTGCCAACTGGTAATGGTCCATATCGATAGCTTAAAGGAAAAACTGAATAAGTGACATATTAAGGTAACATTGGGTTTTCAAATAAACACACATTTTTTCCTATTTTCTACGAGAGAAAATACTACGAATCTGTGAAAATCCTATAGTTTGTCATGAGAACTTCTGTATAATTAGTTTACTTACTATGAGAAGTTACGCCTACTCTAATCTAATCTAATGCATTCTCATAAGTAGACAGGTACAAGTTCGCGCTTGCACATGCCGCATGTGAAACTACAACATAAACACCTAAATCTCAAATGGACGTACACCCTGCAACTCTTGCCGTCCTTCCCTAATAAAATGTTTTATCCATAAATTCTCAAATTAGTGAATCAGTACTTATTCAGTTTTACTTATAAGGTGACGATATATCAGTTGGTAGAAGGCTCGCATCCCATGCTAGAGGACAAGGGTTAGATTCCCAACAAGTGTGTCAGAAATGATTATCTATTTCGGTGTTTATTTCATACTCAAAACTTAAAAAAAACCGGCAAGGTTTATTTAGCCTTCGGAAGAAATAAGAGCCTTCCCCTCGGGGGCAAAAAAAACCCAACTTTCAGTGAAGTGGTTCGCGTACCCTTACCTGTGAAAATAAATAGGTTTTATTCGCCAAATGCAATTCCTCCAGGGGCAACGCAGGTCTAGCTAAGTTACATCCTGTGGTTACATCGCGTTGAATTATTTATGTACAAAAACACGAAGAACCAATAAATTCTTGAAAAACTTCATTAAATCTGACGCAACATTTTTTTGTGATATTACTTTTACATGGTTTATACATCTTGGCCGTCCATATTTTTCATAAGTGGGCGTACTTAAGTTCATACTCGTATTGCGTTTCATAAAATAGTTTCTAATTGTTTCGTTTACCAAACATGTTATTCGGCCATACGAAATATTTATTTTACAAAAAGAGTGACCTCAAGTAAACACATGTAATTCGTATATCGGAACATTCGTTATGTAAAACATTACATTGCCACAAAAATAACACGTCTTTTTCAGACTTTAATCACCATTTCCCTAATCATCTATATACAAAGTCTGTAAATCTGTAAAGTAAGTTGCAAAGATATTTAAACATTTAAGATTCATATTTAATGCGCGCCATAAAGCACGCACGCGTAAGTTCGGGCTTCAACACGCTACATGTGAACTTACACAACAACAAACAATAAAATTAATATGACATCAAAGTGAATATTGTAATAAACATAACATACGTTCAACTATGTATATAAAAACAATAAAGTGAACATTTACAATTTTATTTAAAAAAAATTGGCCACTAGCATTGTGGATCCACCATTTTTTTCGGGCAGGCGTACTTTCAAATAATATTCTTGAATAAAGAAGAAAAAACTACTAGAACTAGGCTTTTGTGAATCGAAGTGTCGTATATTGGGGCATACACTTAACTTTATTAGTAGCGCGTTTACCTTATCACTGATAGTGTTATTGGGCAAAGCAAAGCTCGTGCAGTTCCCGATCTTTATTTGCCTGGAGCAGTATTGCCTACAGCAATCATGCCTACAGTAATCTTGCCTAGAATGATCTTACCTACAAAAATCTTACTAACAGCAATCGTGCCTACAGTACCTAATCTTGCCTACAGCAATCTTGCCTACAGTCATCTTGCCTACAAAAATTTTGCCCACGGCAATCTTGCCTACAGTTCCTCACCTTGTCTGCAATAATCTTACCTACAGCAATATTGTTTATAGTAAAATCTTGCTGACAGAAATTTGCCTACAGTACCTAATCTTGTCTACAATAATCTTGCCTACAGCAATTTTTTATGCCCATAGCAATCTTGCCTACAGCAATCTTCCCTACAGCAACCTTGCCTACATGAATTTTGTCTACAATAATCTTGCCTAAAATCCCTTCTGCTTTCACCTAAATCCAGAACAATTAGTTTGATTGCCTGGTCCGGAATATACGGTGAATAATTAAGGCATTTATTGGGAACACAAGTATAAATCTTTAATATGCTCATGCTAAGTTTGGAAAGCTGTGCTTTAGATTTCCCAGACCAGTTCCTTGAGCCAGTCGTACGTTGGTGGGTAAGACGCAGACCACTTATTCCTACTGCTCAAATTAGTTCACTTAGTCAACCGCTATTTCAGGGAAAGCCCGCATGAGTTGCAGGGTTTACGTTCATTACAGATTAGGGTTTTTATTTTGCAAGTACACATGCATCACTTGAAAGCGGGATATTGCACGTGTCTGCTTGTGGATAAGCATTGAATTTGAATCCTGAAAGATAAAATATTTTTGCAACTTGCATTGGAGATTATAGATGACTTATATTACTTGACTTATAGGTTGGTATGAGGCTGACCATCCATACTGTAAAAAATGGTTCACTTTGCCAATGTCACCCCTGTTTCAGGGAAGGTCGGCAAGAGTTGCAGGGCTTATGTTCATTTGAGATTGGGTTTTTGTATTGTAGGTCCACATGCGGCATGTGTTAGCGCGAACTTATACATGTCTGCTTGTGGGAATGCGTTTAACATGAATCTTAAATGATATATTTCTTTGCAGCTTAGATTAAGATTTAGATTAGAAATATAAAAAAAAATCGAACCCACTCATCATCAGTGGCACGACAACCCGGAATGACTCTAAGCCTTCTAGATCAAAAATAGCCAAAGCTGCCTGTCTAACATCTTCATCCTCCAGTCCTCTATTTTTACCGCATGGCAGTCTGTCACCACTCCGTCCAGCCACCTTAATTTGGGGTTTCCAACTGTCCTGCGTCCTTTTGGGTCCGTCGTCACAATCATCTTTTCGAGGCTCCGATACTTATGGCTTAATGGCTTGCATGAGAGCAATGACTGGAAAGGCACTGAATAATAAAGTTCGCGATGGTGATGAACGAGTGTGGTATAAAAGAGAATTTCTGAATTAAAGTACAAAAAAGTAAAATGAGATGGTTCGGACATCTTGAAAGTATGGATGATGAACGACTATCGAAGAAAGCGTACAGAGGAAATGTCAGAGGAAAGCGTGGAAGCGGAAGACCGAAGAAGGAATGGATAGACCAAATAGGTGAGATTGCGAAAGAATAGAACCTGCAGAGTGAGAAGAAGAAAAGAGTATGTATAAAGATAGTGATGAATGCTGAAAAGATAAAAGAGATATGCAATGACAGACAAAAATTAGACACATCTGCGGAGGTACTGGCCACCCTTAGTAAAACGGCGGCAGGAGACAGTAACAGTAACATTTATCCCAGTCGCTGAATGTCACCCATTCAATGCAGTCTGCTGACTATTGTTGACCGGACCACATCAACGCCGTGGTCGAAAATCAAACACGATCTTCCGATTAGGAATCTGTAGTGTTAAACACTAAGCAATGGATGATCCTACGTTGGTCCAGGTTTAGCTAGGACAACACAAATTCTATATCCGTTCTGCAATACAGCTTTACATCAATTATTTCAGCATAGTTGTTACCCAATACTTGATCATATATCTACGAGCAAACCTCAAGTATACAACTTCACGTTTACACTAAACGATAGCGTTTACCGATAATGTATACAACCTAAAACACTCACTAGACTCTCTGCTTTAGTTTACGTGCATTTTTCGGTTGAGTTTAAACGTAACGTTGTACGCTTGCGGTATCAGATACACTCGCGTGTGGAGAGTCGGTATCTGATATTTGTTTTTGGAGCAGGTAACTAACCAACATGAAGTTTGGGATTCTGTAACTACGGCCAAATACATTGTCGGTGAGTTTAATGAAGTAAAAGGTCTCCAAACTTTCAATACAGCAAAAATATATTTTTGTTTTGCCATCGAGCTTTCACTCAGGGACGTTTGCTCTACAGAGTCAGAGGTAACTGTAACTGTAACTCGCCATTCCGCTAGGGGTGGCTAGAGCACCTGCCGATTTGCCTCCATTTTTTCCCGTCCTTGCATACCCTTTTCAATTCATTTATATCAATAACCTTTTTCACACATTTCCTTCGTCTACATTCGCTTTGTATATTCCATACTTTCACCAATGTGATCCAGCCATATTTTTCTCGGTCTCCCGTTTCCTCTATTCCCTTTTCACATTTCCTCTGTATATACACTTTGTAAGTCTTTCATCACCCATTCTTTCAAATCTGTTCTGTCTAAACCATCTCACCACATTATTTTTTACCTTTACTTTCACATCCCCTTTCAACTTGAGTTTGTTCCTGTCATACCTACTCCTCAAGTCTTTCATTTCCACCGTACATACCTTACTCATTTCTCTGCCATTCCTAGTCCATGCTTCACTCCCATACATCAATGTTGGTCAGTACAGTCATTTAAGCAAAACGCTATTTTAAAAATATGTTTCAAGATTATACCCTCAAATTTTCGTGTTTTACAAAATAATCTTTGTATTTTTTTAACATTGTTTCTTTATTTTTAATGTTAATTTAAATTAATTTAACTTAGTTTCATTTTAATTTGTTTTTAATCTTTTAAAATTATTTTTGTGTAGTACTTCTTATTTTTTTTTAGGGGTCTATGACACTTGTTGTAGTGCCGCAGAGGTGTACGAGCTTGGTCGTCGCTACAAAGCGCCAATACTCAAGCAAGACCCAATTGCTGTAAGGCTGGATGGACCTTTGGTGACCGGTCATTGGTTATTGTACCTACCTCCTAATTTTTAAACCAAAATCCCATATTATTTGTTGCTTGATAATCAGGTTGGTATGAGGCTGACCTTCCATGCTGTTAAAACTTGATTTACTTTTAACAAGGCCAGAAGTAACAAGGCGTATGTTCATGTGAGGTTCGGTACATTTGTACATACACATGTAGCAAGTGCAAGCGCAAACTTATCCGTGGTTGCTTGTAGTCGTACATTTCTTAGTGCCTTAAATGTCAATGTGTCTTTGCAGCTTAAATTTTAGAAAGATACTTGTGATCTTTAGATTCTTTTCACACTAGATGCTTCACTTCTACCCTGTTTGTCTATGGATTAGTGTGAAAGCTTTCATATAATATATCATGAGATAGCGATTCGTGTCCAAAAATAAGTTGTACTGTGATTTTTTTTTTTATCTATGGAGCTCTTTAGCAAGCGCTAGCAAGCTCCGACTTGGATTGATATCCAAAGTGTAAGGAATTTAGCAGAATAGCGTTTCAGGCAGAATGCGTCTTGTCTACGAGTATAACGGGCATTTCCTTGACTTATAGGTTGGTATGAGGCTGACCACCCATACTGTAAAAAATGGTTCACTTTGCCAATGTTACCCCTGTTTCAGGGAAGGTCGGCAAAAGTTGTGGGGCTTATGTTCATTTGAGGTTTGGATTTTATTTATAAGTACCTACACATTCAGCATTTGTAAGCGCGAACTACACTTGTTGGTTTGTGGGCTTACATCTGAGAGCTTTAAATGAATATATCCTTGCAACTTAGATTATAGATTATAGAAGGTCAAAATATTTTGAGTGTTATTTTAAACTTTGGGGAGCTGTGGTTGTTTCAGATATTGGCACACATCCTCCGTGTGCCTAAGCTCCTCAAATGTACCACTGTAGGGAGCTCTCATACCTTTAATGTTTATAATATGACTACCCCGTGACGTCATAATATGCATACTAATGGTGACGTCATAGAGCCACATACAAATCTCACCAGGAGTGGATGCCATGTGAAATGATGAATTAATATTTAGAAAGACGTTGACTTTCCTTTGACTTATAGGTTGGTATGAGGCTGACCACCCATACTGAAAAAAGATGGTTCACTTTGCCAATGTCACCCCTGTTTCAGGGAAGGTCGGCAAGAGTTGCAGGGCTGATGTTCATTCGAGATTGGATTTTTCTATTGTGGGTCCACATGCGACATGTGTTAGCGCAAACTTGTACGTTTCTGCTTGTCGGAATGCATTTAATATGAATCTCAAATGATTTTAATCTTTGCGACTTAGATTTAGATTTAGATTAGACGTATGTGTACATTTTTTAATGAATACTATTTTTATTTCAATCCCGCGGATCCCACGTGTCTAATCTAAATCTAAATCTAAGTTGCACAGATATGTATCATTTGAGATTCATATTAAATGCATTCCCACAAGCAAACACGCATAATTTCGCGCTCGCACATGCCGCATGTGGACTTACAATATAAAAACCCAATCTCAAATGAACATAAGCCCTGCAACTCTCGCCGACGTTCCCTGAAACAGGGGTGACATTGGCAAAGTGAACTATTTTTTTACAGTATGGGCGGTCAGCCTCATACCAACCTATAAGTCAAGGAATCCCGCGTGTCTAATTTCCGCAAAACCGATTCTGTAAAAATACTACGGGATCGGATTCCCCAGTCATCACTGTAGATAGCGTAAATCACAGAATCAAGACGCTGGATGGACCATATTTGAAAATAAATATATATATTTTTTTTGCTTCGTCGGGACTTGAACCCACCGCCTTCCAGTTACGTGTCCGAAGCGCTAACCGCTAGACTATGCACCGGTAAAAGCATAGTTGGAAGAATGCTTGTGCTCCACGCCAGATGAGTGTTCGATCCCCACCGAGGGTGTCAAAAATGATTTCCCGTTTCGGTGTTCTAATCATACTTAAAATATGTGTAACCGCGAACTTACACGTGTGGGCATGCAATTATTATGAATCTTTAATGTCAGTATATTTATGCAACTAAGCTTACAGATCGTTTCAATTAATTTGGATTGCAGTTGGGTCGATTTCTGCAGGGTTGCCACAAGATTCAATGTCAACCTTTTTTATCCATCGCACAACATGCATTCTTGCCACGCAGATCAGTCACAACCAACCTTGGTGTACTGGTTGATCTTTTGGCACGGCAATTGGATGGAAAGAGGCAAGTTGACGTGGCATATCTCGATTTCCAAAAGGCTTTTGACAGCGTTGACAATGATGTACTACTTCAGAAGCTAGCCTCAATGGGATTCGTCCCCAAATTGATGAAACTCTTCTGCTCATACCTATGTAATCGAACACAATACGTACAATATGGCCCGTATGTGTCACCCAAATACACGACCCGCTCAGGCATTAGTCAAGGGTCCAACTTAGGACCTTTTTTGTTTATAATATTTATTAATGATCTACCTAATGTAGTAGAGAGGGCGAAAGTTTTAATTTTTGCGGATGACATTAAACTTTCTCTGACTGTCAACAATCACATGGATGCGATTGCTCTACAGAACGACATAACTTCAGTCAACGACTGGAGCATACAGAATAAGTTGTTATTTAATATTAAAAAGTGCCAAGTCATGTCCTTCACTAGAGCAAAATGCCCTTTTATCCATGAATATCATATTGCCAATGAACTTGTAACTCGCGTAGGTACCGTTAGGGACTTGGGCGTTATCTTTGACATCCAACTTAACTTTCATACCCAAGTCAATAATGTAAGGGACAAAGCCTACCAGAGGTTGGGGTTTGTCATGCGTAATACTCAAATGATGTCGGCCATGGCCATTAGGACATTATACACTGCACTGGTACGAAGTGTCCTTGAAACTAATGCAGTAATCTGGGCTCCTCATGAGAGTAAATATATTCTTATGCTAGAGCAGGTACAAAAAATGTTTTTAAGAAAGTATTACAAATCAGTCTATGGATATTATCCCTACCTATATCCCACTGCATTCTTACAGGGACACCTCGGATTTGACTCCTTACTCCTGAGAAGGCAACTGGCACTTGCGAGATTCATCCTCAAACTTCTTAGGAGTGAGGTTGATTGTGTAGTGTTGAGTGACCGCTTCTTGACGCTCTATGTACCTGACTCATTTATCAGAGCCAGGTCACATAGGCTTTTTAATGTCACCGCGAGCCGAACCAATATTCTTCGCAATTCATTTGTTTCGCGAGCGCAAACGCTCATAAACGAATTGATGTCGTCCTCACCACATCTGGATATATTTAATACTAGAATGAATGGACTGATGTGTGAATGGAAGGTTCTGCTAGAAAGACGAATGTTAGAATAATGCACTTATATTGTTTTGATTTCTTTTGCATAAAATATTGTTTATTTTTATAATACTTGTATTGCATTATAACTTTATGGTATCAACTGTCATGTTATATTGTTTCAATAAATAAATAAATAAATAAATAAATAAATAAAGATTGGGTCAATCCCGGATAAAGCCGGATCAGAGAGGCGGAACTACCCGAATCTGGTGCTATAACACTCGGGTCTACTCGGCAATGTGACGTCACTAGTGTAAACTTATGGACCTACAGAATTAGGACTAAAGATAGTACATTGCAGCCAGGGACGAACAACATATACTCGTACATGCAAATGTAGCTAAACGACAAGCAAATTGTTTTTTGTTGTTTTCATAGTTTAAAAAACTTTTATGGAGGGTCATTTGTCCGTTCGTTAGCTCAGTTGGTACAGTCAGAAGACTAGGGTTTGATTCCCACCAAGTGTGTCGAAGGAGTCGCATGTGGCTATTGGTACATATTTATTTTCACAGGTACAAAAACCAGCCTTACGTCTACCACTTCACTTGCAATGGGAATTTCTCTGGTCCCGAAGGAGCTGATTCTCATTTCTTGTGAAGACTGAATAAACTGAGCCGGTATTTTGATAGGAGTGAAACAATAACGGAAAATCAATTAAAAACCCTAGCACTCGGTATGGAACGCAAGTATTCTACAAACCGGGCTATCGACCGGTCAACTCGGGTCGGAAAAAAACATCGCAAGAGGAAATAATGTCTGATAAACTCGAAGGAAGTGAGCCCTAGCCTTAACCAACCGAGCTATCGACTGATTGGAAAAAACTGAATTCAAAATATGGAACACAGGAAAAAGAGATGTTAGATATATATTATATTAACGATAGGGTTGTGCCACATGCAGATTTTTTTTTTCATTGTTTTATTATTTTAAACTTGTAATTAAAAGCATGCTCCCAGAAGGGCGACATTTTTTGTGTCGTCTGCATAATATGAAGCTAATGAGTTTAAATAATATCAAAGGCTAAGCGGTCGTATAAAAATCTAGATCTGGTATTTTTAGCAATTGAGTGAGCACTCCGGAAGGGTTAAAATTCGCAACGATAGTAAAGTAAAAAAAAAATTAACTTGAAAGTTGAGTTCTAAAATGTATTTCTTTAAGGTCAATCAGTATGATATTGTGTACTCTATTAACTGATAACGCCAAGTTTGGATTTATCATGTGATGCGCGTGGGAGGGTTTTTGAACCGCACTGGTTCTCCATAAACCGCGTTCGGGCGAACTGCCCAGCAAATCTGCCCAGGCAGCTAACCAAAGGAGCAAGGGGATAGGAATCACGAAAATTATTCAGGACTCACCTTGATCTCCAATGGATGGCTTCTTCGCGGAGCACTGGTCGCGTTTTTTCGTGTATTTCTTCCTTCTATCGCGCGCGATGAATACTGCGATGGACAAGTCTGTCCACGGCCGCAATCGAACAAGTACAGAAGCTGGAGACGGGTGATTGGGTAAATTGGATAGGTCAGATTATAGGCACAAGGACAAAGGATTTTATGGCCAGCTACCTATAACAAATCTACCTAACAATCCGCCCAAACAATTAACATTAGCTTTCTTGCTAAAGTGTTTGCGCCTAGATAACAGAATCAATCTCTTAACCCACATTAATATCAAATTTTAATACGACACTTTTATTATACCAAATGCTCGAGTTTTGAAGGTCACATTGCGTTAATCCATTATCTTAACTATACAAATACATAAGTAAAGGCATCTTCAATAATCCACAAAAAAAATGCTTGCCAAGTTACAGATACAACCTAGGCATCAATAATAATCATAATAAGAAAAGACAATATTTATAGTGTCGTTTTGTCATAAATCACTGCAAGGGCAATATTCCATGAAGCATCTCCGAAACAAACATGTCTTCAATCTCGACCTAAACGCACTTGCACTCTCTACAGCTCTGAGCTCCATCATAATATCAAACACTCTGCAACTCTTGTCGCTCTCTGAAATAGCAATTGAATTTCATAAAATTAACAAATTTTGTTTAAATATGGGTGGTCAATTGCATTTTTATTCCAACTATCAAAATGTAAATTCATAATGTCATTTGAAATTTTGATTTTGATAACAGCTATCAAACTATCACACCCTGATGATGACTCCTACAACAGAAATCAACAAATCAAAGGATGAAAATGTATAGTCAAAGATATTAAAAATTTGTTTTGAAAAAATCAGTTCGGTTGAATGCAGGGAAGTGTGTTAATTTTCACTTCAAAAACAGGTCTATGAGCAAGAAAAAAAAAAAAAGCCAAACGACCCATCTAGCGTTAATTTTAATATCCAGCACTTTTCAGTCAACATTTTGACCACTATCTTGTTCTGACTACATTCTTCCAAGTATAAAACTTAACATTCAAGCTCAATCACAGCGTTTTGCAAAACAAAAATGTAGGGAAACTAAAACAGCGCCTCTAGAGAGCTTTAAATGTTGTACACAGTTTTGGTAAAACGCTATGTTTGAGTTGAAACGTAATGTTTTCTGTTTGGAATACTGAAAACAGGGTCGGCGATTACCCTGGAAGTAATTACGGCCGTTTAGGGGATGAGAGCGCAGTTTGTGGCAACCCTGCTTACGAATTTGGCGGTCGGTAGTTCGACAAACTTTACGTTTACACTCAAACGTAGAGTTTTACAAAAAATGTATGAAAATCATAAGAAGCGTTCTGTTATATTTTGTGCAATTTGGTGAAACGCTGTGAATGAGTTTTAGCGTTGTGTTTTATACTTGGGGTGTACTGGTTCATGTTTAATGTGACAAAACATGACAATTAGACCTCGGCTAGTGGTGCTGACTAACAAGCGAAAGGTAATGGGTTGAGTTCCATGTAAACATTCAGTGCTGATTTTATATGTCAGTTTGAATACCAGCAAGGCGCATGAGGTCTCAACAGTAAATGAGTTGTATACGCAACTAAACGCAGCTAAGCTACAGATATAATGCAACTTCTTGACTCGTTATCCCCGAAGGGTTTCGCATGTGGTGAGTGGGACCTATTTATTTTAACAGGCTAGGAGGCCGGCCTTACGCCAACCATTGCAGTTGAAGTGAGGGTTTCCCAGCTCCCGAAGGGGCAGGTACAATTTTTTTGTGAAGGCTGAGTAAGCCTTGCCAGTATTTTAATTTCGGGTTTGAAATAAACATCGAAACGAAAAATCATTTCTGACGCCCTCGGTGGCATCTCGGCATTCTATGCCGAGAGCAAGGGTTCGATCCCAAGGTGTACTCAGCCTTCATAAGAAATGAAAAACCAGAAACCCCAATTCAACTGAAAGTAGTTGGTGTGAGGCCGGCCCCCTTACCCGTAAAAATAAATAGGTCCCGAATCGCCCCATGCGACCCCTTCGGGGATAGCACAGGCAAGAAGTGACACTATATGTGCAGCTTAGTTGCGTTTTTTTTGAGGCTTTAGGAATCGATGCCCAGAGGTCGTAGTATTTGTACCACTGCTAGTTAGCAACACGGTAGCACTGCTGGTTGTACAGACATACCTACGCAACCATTTTATTCTGTAACTAATATTTATTTTTTATTACTTGAAAACAAATCTAGAAAAACCACTAACAGGCATGCAGAAATTGATTGACTTTTTACAAGACCAGTACGCAACTAAGCTACACATATACTGGAAGGTTGTGGGTTCGACTCCCGACGGAGCATAAAAAATATACCATTTGTATTTTCAAATATGCTCTTGAAAATTAAAACACTAAGTATATACCTTTACCAAAGACCGGTCACTAAAGGTCCATCCAGCCTTACAGCAACTGGGTCTTGCTTGAGAATTGGCGCATTCTACAACAACGACCAAGCTCGCAGAGGGCTCTTGAGATGTGATACACACAAAAACAGCGCTCATCAAATAAATAATCTTAATGTTATTAATTTAATAATTAAAAAACTTTTTTTTATTTAAAAAAAAACATAGTTTTTATTTTCACATATGAGTTATAATGCCTAAGCGCTGTCGAACCTGCTCGGTTCATCATCAGAGGCTAACTGAAGTTTTTTAAAAATTAAAATACAAGGGTTAGAACAAATACATTTTGGGAAGAGAAAGTGGGTTTTTTAAGTAGGTAGGTATTGTTAGAAAGGAATGCGTATTTATTTAGAGGGGAGAAAGTGGGTGGGTTTTTTTAAAGGTGGGCTTTGTTAGAAGAGGAGAAGGAGTAGGTATTTGTTTATTCAACATGGCTCAAATGATTTTGGGCATTCTTAGGCATTATAACTCATATGTGAAAATAAAAACTATGTGTTTTTTAAAATAAAAAAGTTTTTTAATTATTAAATTAAAAATGAATTTTCACTCGGTGAATGTGCAAACATTAGAAAATTTAATTCATGTTATTATATGATTTACATCCACAGGTTGTCCATCACTGATATTTCTGCACGACATACCGTTTAGAGTGAGTTTTTACTTTTTTTGATTAATAGTTTGTTCTACTCACGGAGACCCAATAGTTAGACCTTTGTTAATATAACTGTGGCGCCTTAAGCACTGCCCGCACACACAGAGCGCCCCTCCTTAAACTCAATTATTCCATGGCAGCAGTATACAATTAAGTTCTTATAATAAAACTGTGTTTGCTCAAGAAAGACTTAAGGCTGTCACGAAAGCTGAAATAATCGCTGGATTGTTTAAGAATTCTATAAAAAAATAACACTACTTAAGTATTTTAATTTCAGTTGCAGAAATGTATAAATAAGAAGAAGGAGTAAAGAATAGAACTTTTTTGTTAAATTTAAACTAGAGTTACGGTTTTATTGATTGTAACTGTAATTGTAACTTTGTAATCGTTCATCATTAAGGATAAAAGAAAAACAGCTTTGTTTTCGATTACTTGAGTTTATTTATTTAATACCACAACCGGTTTCGCAAACATCCGTGTGCATCGTCAGGAGGTCGTTTGACATATTTACATTCTTAATTAAATTAATATGTCTTGGAATTTAACTCTTACCGATGGCGGTATACTTTTTCCCTAGCAACCAGGACGAGTGACGACACAGCATTGCCTTTGCCAATTCACGTGTGAACATAATTGATTTAAACATGAAAATCCAGCTTTCGTCACCGAGTAACAATAATCTATAATCTAAACTCTAAGCGGTACAGATATTTATTTATTTCACATATAAAATTCATATACAATGCATGCCCATAAACAGACACGTGTAAGTTCACGCTTACTAATTAAAATCCAAAACTTAAATCAATATAAACCCTGCAATTTTAGCTGACCTTCCCTGAAACAGGAGTGGCGTCGTCGAAGTGTTTATGAATTGTGATTTTTTTACAGTATGAGGTGTCAGCCTTATACCAACTTACATATCTGTCAAGGAATAACAGATGGCGTAAGAAGCGTTAAGCAAAACCGGAAAGGAAATCCTGACATTGTAAATGTTTATTTTTTATAAAGCGAAACTCAGTTATTAAAAAAACATAAGATTGTTTGTAATTATCCTGTTGCCCTTTAACTTACTTATTTGCACCAAAAAAAAAAAACTACAGGGTACACGCCAGCCAACCGAAAAATCACAGAAAAAACCTCAACTATCGTCGATGCATGTGCTCCGAAATACAACTACTGCTAACCCTCAAAAAAAGAAAGCTGGGGCACCCCTGAAACATTATCTATAATCCATAGAAATTTAGAGGAATGTAAAAAATCACCTACTCCATAATCTGAGTTGCAAAGATATGTTAACATTTAAGATAAAAAAAAATGCATGCCCACAAGCAGACACGTGTAAATTCGCTCTTAAACATGACGCATGTGTACCTACTTACAATATATTAAACCAAAGCTCAAATGAACAGCAGCCTTGTAACTTTTGGCGGATTACCCAGAAAAACGGGCAGCATTTGTAAAGAGAAGCAATTTTTACAGTATGGGATATTCCTTGACTTAAAGGTTGCTATGAGGCTGACTACCCATTCTGAAAAAAATGGTTCACTTTGCCAATGTCACCCCTGTTTCAGGGAAGGTCGGCAAAAGTTGAAGGGTTTATGTATATTCATTTGAGGTTTGTAATTTTAATTTGTAAGTACACATTCAGCGTTTGTAAACGCAAATTTACACATGTCTGTTTGTGGGCATGCATTTAATATAAACTTTAAATGTACTTATATATACCTGTGCAACTTAGATTAGATTAGATTGTACTTTGGAAATGGTTTACTTTTGAAATGACGTGTTGCAAGGTTTATGTTTATTTGAGATTATGTAGGTAACGCCGCTGTAAGGCGCAATATAAAATTGCCGTTTATTTATTTATATTCAGCTGCCAATCTGCTAGGGGTGGCCTGTACCTACATATATGTGTCTCCATTTTGTTCTGTCCTTGCACACTTCTTTCATCACTTTCTTTATGCATGCTTGTCCCTGGTTCTCACTCTGTACTTTCCCGTTCATTATTGTACGCACCTGTACGTGAGCCGAAACAAGGTATGTTCGTATGTAGAGCATTCGATTACTGAGGTTTTGTTAATGTGTAACGTAGTCCACTTCAGAGAGGCAGATTGAATCTTAAACCTTTCTTACAAATTACTCCTTAATACAGCACGAAGCTCAGTCACAGTGGCGTAGCGTCCGTACAACACAATTTTCATAAGCTTCCCTCTCGAAATAAGTGTACCAAACAGTCAAATCATAGAGAAATCATTATTTCTCTTTTGCCAAATTAATATGCTTATTTTAAAGTATTTTACGTTTACATTCTTGATTATTTTTAGTTATTTATAGTAACTTTTCTAATTGTGTTGGTGAAACATTGTGAAATTCCATTTTAAATATTTGATTCAAAATATAAATAAACATTTTTTAGAACTCTTTTAATAATTCATAAACAAGCTTTATATTTCTGATTTTTATATATTGTATTTGATTTGAATAATTTATAATGAAGCAATTGTCAAGTGTACAAGTTTGGAAGATTTTATATCTCGGGTTTATACTGCGTGGGGGTAGATATGGGGCTGACCACTCATGCTGTAAAAAACTGATTCACCTTGCTAATATAAGCCCCGTTTCAGGGAAAGAGCAGGTTTACGTTTATTTGCGATGTGCTTTTAAGCCGGTTTATATCCCAGTGGTTAACGCTACGGACTCGTAATCCAAAACAAAATAAGATGTGGGACGAGCACAAAAAAAATCTCATTTGAATTTCAAATACGCATTTCGCTCGCGAGAAAAAAAATCCATTCAGTAATTGGCGTTCAGTTCATATTAAAAATACATACATTTTGGATTTATTGCGCTCCACGTGTAAACGCGAACTTACACGTGTCTACTTGTTAGAAAGCAATGATGATTATGATGATGATGTATGATTTCTTTCTTGTGGCGCCATTTAATGGTCCAGGACCATCTCAAGGGCGCCATGGCTTCTGCACAAAAGCAGTGTCTTCAGTCCCTTTCTGAAGGTGGTGGTAGGTTGGTTCGCTCGAACACCGTCGGAAAAATTGTTCCAGGCAACCGGCCCGGCCACCGCAAAGCTCCTGTCTGCAAAATTTGATGTGTTCGCTCTTTTGGGCACTATGACCTTGTTGACAGCAGTGAGGGCAGAGCGTAGTGGTCGTTTTGAAGGGTTATCGACAGAACATAGCTCAGCGAGACATGGGGGTGCTGTGCCGTTCAGGGCCCTATGTACAGTGAGACACAACTTAAATTCTACCCTCTCTCGGACCCTCAGCCAGTGCAGTTCTCTCAGCAATGGCGAAATATGACAGCTCTTTCCCGGTCTTAAAATTGCCCTGGCAGCAGCATTGAAAGCCATTAATAATGCATCAGCAATAATGCATAAATATGCATCTTAAATGATAGCATAATTTTGCACCTTAGATTATAATATGAATGTAGAAAATAATGACGCATCGCCGCTGAGTCGGCTAGCGTAAGTATTGTCGTACCCCGCCCTGCCCCTAATAAACGCGTACATTACCAGGTCAAACATGGCACACTCACGAATGAAAAATTACCTAATAACTGATTTCCGATGCTGAGTAATGCTCATACTTGCCAAAAAGTAAATAAAAGGTTAAGTTTTATAATAATACCTGCTATTATGTCGTTTTTTTTGACTAGCGTGTTTGAAATATAAAATTAAACACTAGTTCCTTGACTTATAGGTTAGTATGAGGCTGACCACCCATACTGTAAATAATGGTTAACTTTGTCAATGTCACCCCTGTTTCATGGAAGGTGGGCAAAATTTGCAGGGTTTATTTACGTTTTTTTGAGGTTTGGATTTTAATTTTTAAGTACACATTCAGCATTTGTAAGCGCGAACTTACACGCATCTGTTTGTGGGCATGCATTTGATATGAGGTTTGAATGTTAATATATCTTTGCAACTAAGATTATGTCGGTTTTTTTTTGACAAGCGTTTTTGAAATAAAATAAAAACACAGTTTCAACGTAATATCGTACCCCCAGTGCCTGTTTGGCTAATCTACCATTCGATTAAAATATTTGAATCACATTCTAAGCAATCTGAGCTAAGAAACACGATAATGTGAGAGTTGTTTTTAATATTTAAAAAAATCAATTTCCAGCATTTATTGACACTGGTCCAGCACACATACAAATACCGCTTATGTAAAATTACCTGTTTTGGAGATAAGACAAACAAGCACTAAAGTGACAATATGCCCACTAATTCATATGTATCGATGTTTACCGTTTAGAAATTCTGACATATTCTCACCCGTTGAGATAGGCCAGACGCTCAGATCTGCGGGGAAGGCGGTGGTTTACTTGGTTCAGCTGCATTGTCAGACTCGCATTAATTTTGAGGACTGTGATTTTCGGTTTGTGGACTCATTGAAATGGAAACAGGCTACCACCTAATGTGAGAAAGGCAAAAAATGTTGGCGCTTACTCCAAATCCAAATCTCAAATGAACATGAGCCCTGAAACTCTTGTTGACCTTTCCTTAAACATGTGTAACATTGGAAAAGTGAACCATTTCCAACAATATGGGTTATCAGCCTCATATCAACTTACAAGCCAAGGAATGTTATACGAAATAATCATCAGGGATGGGGTATAAATGATTTTTTATTGCAAAAAAAAAACAAATTAGTTTAAATTAGTCCAGGTGTGAATTGTAATGCTACTCTCCCGTACATAATACCTTTTATCAGTTCAATTAGTGCATCGAGTTTTAAATAGAGAGCGCTGTACCACGAGTATGAAGTATTGCGTTAACTCCCATAGATCGCGTAAATCGAAAAAAAATGTATTAAATCTAAACAACTCAGTAGGAGCATTTTAAAATATGAAAATTAAATCACTCACTAGGAGTGCTGTCTTTTATTTCAAACATTTTCGATTGAGGTGATCGGGCAGAGTTTATGTAAATGTTTTACACTCGGGGAGCTGTAATCAAAAATAATCCCCGCTAGTAGGATGGATTAAATCCCGATCGAATAATCGGGATTATTCTGGTCGATGGACGGCGCCATCCCTAGCAACAAAACAACATTACGCGTATAAAATACAACATGTAAAGCTCCCCTCGATCGCGTAAATAGAAAAAATGTATGCAATATACTACAGTACATCTGGTGACTGATTTAGTTCCGATTGGTATTTTTATTTTTATTTAAATAGCAAACAAACAGTTTTAACATGATTCATCTTGGTACAAAAAACATAATTGAAATAATTTAAAAAAACAGTAAATATTTAGGTATATTTAGGTATAAACCAGCAAATACGAGGTATATTTTTCTATTAACGTGATCGAGGAAAGTTTGTATTAATTCTTTATACTTAGGGTACGGAAATCTCGGCAACGCAGCTAAACTGCAAATATAGTGCAGTTTCGTACCGCGTTGTCATTGAAAGGGTCGCATGTGGCGCGTTTAAGATATTTAATTTACAGGTAAGGGGGCCGGTCTAACGCCAACAACTTCGGTGTTTATTTCAAATCCAAAATAAAATACCGATGAGGTTTACTCAGCCTTCACAAGAAATGAAAACAAACCTCCTAGGGTGCTGGGAAATCCTTACTTAAATTGAAGAGGTTGACATTAGGCCGGTCCCTCACCTGTAAAAATAAATAAGTACCACTCGACCTATTGGTGGACAAACACGGTAAGAAGTTAAATTATATATGAGGATGATTTATACATTTTTATTTTTTCATGACAAAAGAGCGTCGTTTTTGTGTCACACCCCAATCACGAATGAGATATTTTATAAAGTGCACCCTTAAAAATGCCAACAGAAGTTGCTCTATATGTGCAGTTAAGTTACGTTGAGTCACGGTACACGACTGAAATAATCTATGGTTGAAAGTGTATCTATAAAAGTAAAAACCCGAAGCTGTAAAAATATACTTTCAAATTCACCTTCTTTTCTTTCATGTTTTTAAATGAAACACGTATGACGGCGGTGTTTTACGTGACCGAAGGCGCGGTCTGCCTCATGAGGGAGACGACGAGGAAGGTGGAAGACGATGGAGGAAGGTGGAAGACGTCCAGGAGTAGCAGAGGACTTGGCAGACATGTGGAAGCGCGGCGGTTCACGGAGATCACGTCCCGAAGGTGGATAAAGCATTTTACCAAGTGAAGACATGTTGAAATGCAAGGCAGTAACCCAGAAAAAAAAGCATCATTTTGACACAATAATAATCTATCTATAATAATCTAAGCTGCAAAGATATGTTAAGATTTAAGGTTTGTAGGTTACAGGCACTTTACCCACCTCCACCCACCAAGGTTAAGGCATGTAGGTTCTCGCCTACACATTCTGCATGTGTTCATATCCATAAATATAACCTAACATGAAAATAAACTTTGCAACTTCAGCCGCCTTTCCCTGAAACCAGTGTGGCATTGGCAAAAATGAATCATTTTTTACAGCACGGGGAGTTAAACCTCAGACCGAAGGAGCTTACTTAATACTTAAGAAGCTAACATGGGATTCTCAGATAAATGCACCCTTATTCCTATTTTCTACTAATCTAATCTAAGTTGCAAAGATATGTAACATTCAAGATTCACATTATATGCATTCTTACAAGCAGACATTCTCACAAGCAGACATCTCACAAGCAGATATGCCGCATGTTAACCTACAACATAAAAACCCAAATCTCAAACGGACATACACCCTGCAACTCTTGCCGTCCTTCCCTGAAACAGGGGTGACATTGGCACGGTAAACCATTTTCTACAGCATGAGTGGCCAGCCGCATACCAACCTATAAGTCAAGGAATGAACGAGAGAAAACGAAAGAAAATAATACAAAAGTGCGAAAATCCTGTTGTTTAAAAGTTTTTCATGAGCGCTTCCTTTTAATAAGTGCACTTACTATGAGTAGTTAGAGTAAGTGCGGCAAATATGGACCACGCGGGTATTATGGCCTACCATGCTTCTTCCCGATTGGCTAATCGCAGGAGTCGGTAAGACAACGCCGGCGAATCATGTCCTTGCCGGCAACGCTTCAGTCGACCAGCGTCACCGGCAGGTCACGGACGTAGTTGCTGTGTCAACAATTCACTTTTTCCTGTTTTGGATCGTTATTTTCGGTGAGTTTTGATTAAGTGTTGATCCCTTCATTGTCGATTCATTATTGAGGTGTATTAAAGAAATTGAACTATGGGGTATCTGCTTAGAATTGGTAAAGTGATTGTCCCGAAATCTTTATTTATATAACCTTGAACTGACTTTTTATTTAAAATGGGTAGGTGCGGGTAATGTGGACCGGTATAGTTGTGGTAAATATGGACCAGTAGGCCATAATTGACACATTTATTTCTTTCTAGGAACTGATGGCTCCCACGCTCTCAAAACCTTCTAAAGTTCGTCAAACATGGAACAAGGATGCTATGAAAGAAGCTATCCAAGCCATAAGGGAGAAAAAAATGGGGTTTCTAAAGGCATCGAAAACTTTTAACGTTCCTAAAACGACACTTCGTCGTTTGGTTGCTGATAAAGACAAACCTTTGGACGTGTTAACATCTGCCAAGTTAGGAAGAAAACCGGTTCTGCCACCAGAGCTGGAAGATTCACTCGTTGGTTATGTCTTAATCATGGAAGCAAAATTTTTTGGACTTACGCGAAGAGATATCAGAACACTGGCGTTCCAGCTAGCAGTCAAAAATAACCTTGCGAATCCATTTTCAACCATCCATCAGTGTGCTGGAAGAGATTGGCTACGCTTGTTTCTTAAACGCCATCCAACTCTCTCGTTTCGTCAGCCTACGGGAACATCTGAAGCTCGCGCCAAAGGTTTCAATAAAGAAAATGTTAGCCTCTTCTTTGATTTGTTGGAAAAGGAAATGGAAGAACATCACTTTAGTCCGGACAACATCTACAACGTTGATGAGACTGGAATTTCAGTAGTTCCAAATAAACTGCCAAAAGTATTAAGTCTTAGAGGTAAAAGACAGATTGGAGCACTAACTTCTGCCGAAAGAGGATCCCTGATAACATGCATAATGTGCATGAGTGCAGGAGGTGGATTCGTACCGCCAATGTTTATTTTTCCTCGGAAGAAAGACAACCTTCTTCTTATGAGAGGTGCTCCACCAGGCTCTATCCACGCCAATCATCCCTCAGGTTGGGTGCAAACGAATCTGTTCACTAAATGGTTTCGGCACTTCATCAATAAAGTGAAACCCACTGCATCGTCCCCTGTTTTGCTTATATTAGATGGGCATTCAAGTCATATGAGAAATATCGAACTTATCGATCTGGCCAGAGAAAACCACGTGCATCTTTTGTCGATTCCACCTCATTCCAGCCACAAGATTCAGCCACTGGATAAAACTTTCATGGGGCCACTAAAAAAATACTATGCAGAAGAAATAAGATGCTGGCTAAGAGTAAATGTTCGAGCCCTAACACATTTTGACATTGTGGAGTTACTTGGCCGAGCTTACCTACGAACACAAACGGGAGAAATAGCTGTGAAAGGATTTGACTCTACTGGAATCTATCCAGTTAATCGATACATCTTTAAAGATCATGATTTCATTGCAGCTGAGGAGGTCAATCAAGAGCTACCCAATTCAAATTATTCTCAGACGCAGGAAAATGTTCACCAGGCAACAGATGAAAACACAACAGTCTCTCAGAACGTAGATTCTCCGCAATTGCCAGTCACCATTGATACAGCGGCAACGACTCATCAAAAACCTACGACTTCTGCTACGTTTGACCCAAAACCATCGACTTCAACTGGTTCAAGAGAAAATTCATATGTTACACCTCACCAAATATCTCCCATCCCTGTAAGAATGAAGAAACAGTCCAACCGAGGAAGAAAACCTGGTAAATCGGAACTATTAACATCTTCACCATACAAGCAGGCGTTAGAAGAATCACTGAAAAAAAAAGAAGACAAGGAATCGAAGAAAAAAAATCCTAGAAAATCAAAAAAAGATCCAAAGAACAAAGCATGCAAAAATTTGAAATTTAACGCAAAGAAAGGCAAGAAAGCAACTAAAGAAATAATACAAGCTTCATCATCAGAGTCTGATGGTGAGTACATTCCAGATGATTCATCTGAGGGTAGTCCTGATAGAAGATGCCGGAATGATGCTAGCTGTATTTATTGTACCGGCTTATATTCTGAAGATCGACGAGGAGAAACATGGTTACAGTGTGTATCATGCAACCTATGGGCTCACGAAGACTGTTCTGAATGTTTAAATGATTATTTTTTGTGTGATTATTGCAAGTAAAACCCTTTGTAATTTCCAACTACGCCACAGTGTGTTGAATATGGACCACCTTGGTCCATATTTAACACCCTGTGGGCCATATTACCCACATGTATGGGATTTTCTCAAAATGGGAGTTTGCTAGAAATTTTAATTTTAATTTCGTTAATTATGGAGAAGTTCCTATTTTTTTGTTTGTTTATGATGGATGATTAAACATAAGACTGCTTAATAATAAAAGTGTTTCTATTTAAATGTATTACTTGGTTTTATTTTCGAAATAGTTATTGGTGGTCCATATTTGCCGCACTTACTCTACACTATTTAGAATATTTTATTCACGATTTTTCAAATCAGTTAATCAGAACTTACTCAAATGAATATATGCAGTTTTATCTTTAATGTAGCGATTTATTAGAGAAGTTTGTGACTGTGGCCGAAGTAAAAGAACTATGCGAGGACCGAAAAAACGGTATTAATCTGAAATGTTGACACATGCATACTTTGTTATTGGTTGGTGAGGACGCCAGTCCCATGCAAGACTGGTGATCTCTCACCGAGTTCACCGAGAAAAAAATCAAATAAAAAAAAAAGTTCTGACGTCATTATTTTAAGTACAGAATTTAAATTGTTACGCCACTGGAGTACAAATCTATTAGAATAAGTCGTGTCGGGAGTTGGTGTAAGGTTTAGGTACTCTGGCACGCGAAAGCTTGCTTGCTACGGTTCCGCATGTGCCCCCCCCCCCCCTCCCTTTTCCGTCCTGGTTATAAAAATAGTAGCGCCACTGCATCCAAGGCCGTTGAGAGTACCGTGTTCACAGTTGTACTACGAGCGGGTGTGATGAAAAAATGCGTATCTCAATTTTTCATTTTAAAAGAGCGGTCGAAATTAAAAGAAAAATAAAGTACTGGAGTAGATAGGGATGATGATGCTGGTTTACATATGCAGGAAAATCAAAGCCGTTTTTTCAATCCATGAAGAGAAAAGTTACAAAGCAATTTACTAAAGAATCAGTAATATTATATCCATGTTTAGAGCTGCAGCATTTGTTTTTATTAAGAAATTCTGTGCGGGAGACTCCCTAGATATCAGACTTTAGGGGTCTATGACACTTGTTGTAGTGCCGTAGAGGTGTTTACGAGTTTGGTCGTCGCTACAAAGCGCCAATATCCAAGCAAGACCCAGTTGCTGTAAGGCTGGATAGACCTTTTAGTGACCGGTCTTTGGTAAAGGTTTTATGAATTTTTCAACCCAGCGAAGAGCATATTTGAAAATATATTTGGTATAGTTTTTGTGCTCCGTCGGAATTCGAACCCACAACCTTCCATTTACGAGTCCAGAGTGTTGCCACTGGACTACGGACCGGTCTATGTCAAGTAAACTTGCAATGATGTTGCAATACTTCCGATAGAAGTGTGTTTGTATTGAGCAAGATAACAGTTCGTCCCCCCCTGTGCTTGTTTGGCTTATCTACTATTTGATTAAAGTGTGACTTTTCAATGAAACTGTCTTAGAAATCACACCCTACACAATCTGAGCTAAGAAAAAAAACTTAAAACACGGTAATGTGAGAGCTTTTTCAATATTTTCCAAATGAATTTTCAGTTTTTATAAGATACTTTGGCCCAGTACACATACCTCCGTTGGATATAATACAAAAAGCACTAAAGGGACGAGTTGTCAGCGATATGGCCAAGCGAGGCAAGATGATAGTCTCAGTTGGTGTGCTTGAAATAAACCAACACTGATTATATTCCCGCGGGCCCTCTGACTTTGAACCAGGTTCAACAGATGCCATTGGGTAGTTAAAAAATATGACAATTCATTACAGCAAAAAAAAACTGAAAAATTGTAATGCTTAATGCCTGTCTCTGATCAGGAAAATAGGTTGATGAATGACATTCTTCATCACAAATTTATAACAAGAAGAAAAAAAATGATGTGCAGTAGCGTTACCTATCGTAATAGCTTTAAAAGTTAATTTTTAAAATTGCAGATTACTTAATTGTTGTCGTAGATACGTTTTGAAAATTTGAAATTTAAAATAAAATGTGGGATACGGAATTTTATCGTATGTTAGCGCGCCAGTGCAGTGGCTCTACAGTGCGGACAATGAGGATTATGCAGGAGATTCTCAATTCGCGGAGAGTAAAGCACCTGCAAAACTGCAGCTTATGCAGGCGCAATATGCATTTTAAGTTACGGCACTGCATGCTCAATAATAAAACTCAAAGTCCCATTCATAAACGCCTGTAAAAAATATTTTAAGTGATTTTAGTTCCGAGCGGAGCGATTATAATTTTCAGTTTTTATGGTAGGTATACGCAATATGCACTACTACATACAATGTACAACTATTCAAAGTCCCATTTCAACATTCCTACAAAATTGAAATTATTTCAGTTTCCAGCGGGTCGATTCTAATTTTCAGTTTGTATGGCAGGTGTGCGCAATATACAAATAAGTCTGAGTGAGCCTTGCCGGTACTATGATTTGTGCTAGAAGAAAACCACTACCATGGGAAATCGTGTCTGAACCTTAGTTCTCTGGCTTTGAACGCAATCACTTTAACAACAGAGCTTTCAACGTAACCGTTATCATTGGCCAACGTTTTCCCTGTCACAGCGAAAGGCGGTAAGAGTTGTATTTAATCCCATTTGAGTGCATTTTCGTAGTTAATTTTCATTCTACCCACAAGTCGTAGGTACAGAACCAAAGGTGGTTATATAAGTTTTTTTTTAATGAGATAACTATATGGAAATGATAAGAAAATAATTTCAATTGTATGAATTAATTTATCTCATTGCGTGGAAAACCCCTAGATTTCCGCATTTAGTTTTATGCAACTCAAATGTGACAGTAAAAAAGGCGGCAAATTAAATTAGCAGTGCTGCCAACGGCAAAAAAAAAGAACGAAGTGTAAATTACACACCCGACGAAGTATAAATACCTACAGCACCACAAGTACAAAAAGTTACGTTTAAATTCAACCGTAGCGTTTACTAAAAAATGTATGAAGAATAAAATATGCTTAAATACTTTATATTTTATATTTTTTTGTTTGTTAACATAATCTATAATCTATCTACGAGTAGACATATATTGACATGTAAGATTATTCATATTTTATGTTTGCTGACAAGCAGATACGTCTAGGTTCACGATAGCACATGCCGCATGTGAACTTGCTGAATAAAAATCCGAATCTCAAATGAACATAAACTCTGCAACTCTTGCAGACCTTCCCTGAAAAAGCGAACCATTTTTTTAGTACGGGTAGTATTTACTTCATAACAACCTATAGATAAGTCGTGGAACGAAAATAATAAATATTTTTAATTTCATAAAACGAAAAAAAACCTACACTATTATCTATATCAATTGGAAAAAATGTTAAAATTGAAATACCTTAGCCGCCAATATTATAGATCACCAGCCAATTTTTCCTTATCCTTGCGAACTTCATTTATTTTATCTAGCGTCATAATCTTTACCGTAGAATATCTTCTTTTGTATGACTCTGGATATCCCATTCATTCGCTATATCAGGAATTTGGTCCATCCATATATTTTTCGGTCTTCCTCTACCACTGTGGTTGAGTTTGAACGCTATGTTTTATATTCGGGGTTTCGGAGTGCAAAAATAGACTGTGCACATGTGAAAATGAACGCAAATGGCGCGAATAGGCGGTAATCTGTAGAGAATTCGGTTTTCCCGCCGAAATAATTGGATTACGCGGCCATTTTGGATGAATGATTGTAGTGCATGCTATCCGCACATTGTAAATCTGATTCATACTGCTCATACCTACCGCTCAGTTTATTCACACTTCATTAAACAATTACTTAAATTTACAATTCATAATTCATTTCAATGTCAATTATTAAAAAATTCGGATAAAAGACTTATTCGCGATGTCCGGTCGATAGCTCAGTAGGTAGAGAGATTGAATTCCATGCTAAGAGTCCGGGTTCGAATCCAACCGAGGGTATCAGAAATGATTTCCCGTTTCAAAATAAAATAAGCAAGCTTTACCCAGCCTTCCAAGGAAATGAGTAGCTACCAGCTCAGTCGAGAGCTGGGACCCCCATTTCAAGTAAAGTGGTTGGCGTCAGGCCAGCCTCTTTACCTGGAAAAATAAATCCACATGGGAACCCTCCAGGGAGAACGCTGCAAGAAGTTGAACTATATATCCAGTTTAGTAATGTATAGTTAGCGTTAAGACGCACCGCACTGGAAGAACTTACATTATCCTCAACGTTTTGTCGGTGACGTAGCCAACGTCGTCAGCAGGCACCCTCTTGAAATAAATTATAAATTGTAAATATGTCAAACAACCGAAACTCTAGCCTAAATTTAAAATTAATTAAATATTTATTTGTGCAATAATTGAATTAACTACTTATGCGTAAAAAAAAAAAAACAAAAAGTATCTAACTTTAAAAAATCTATAATTCGATTAATAATGAACATAAAATACAACTTAATTAATCTAAAATACTATTAATAATCAACTCAAAATCGTATTCTAAAACCAGACAGGTTCACATTTGAAAGGCACATTATTTGGTGCAAGTTTGTGTCTGCTTGGTAAAGTGTTTAGCGAGTTGCAAACAGAGTTAGGGGTTCGAATCCGGTGCAGTCTACATTAGCGAACATTCATCAACCCGGCCTGACAACTGACTAACTTAACCCATAACAACTTATGCCGAAATTTAGATACAACGTCTACCGTGCTGTTATGAATTTTGAATGCACCACGATGTAGCCATCTAGCGTCGGATGGGCGAAACTTTTTGCAACTTCAAAGTTTAAGCACGAGCTGACGTCATAATTCAGGTAGGTATATTTCTTGGTGAATTGTATTTTTAAGTTAAACAAAATATAGAAGTTAAAGGTTTTGTGTATTGACATTGTGAAGATTCATTATAAATTAATAAAGCAAAAATAAAAACAAAGTTTCTGTTCAAGAGTTTAGTTGAATGTCTCGAGCGCTTTCGGAGTGTCAATACAGTTTTTTCGAAAGTGGTGCACTCAAGTTATGAAACTCGTGAAGAAAAACGTTATTTTTATTTTTGACTTATTAATGAACAATCTATTTTTATTTATGGTACAATTCTAGTATTTCCTGAAGTGACACAAGCCTCACTTCTTGATCTAGGTTATGTTTTTAAGCCTTGTAATCTCGCAATGCTTTAATTATTCAAAACGGTATAAGTACATAGTTAAGTACCAGTTTTAAGGTAATTTGAAGTTAAAAATCGTTTTAAGTCAGTTATAATCTAATAATAAATAAATTGCACAGAATCTGTACTCGACTTTCTTGCAAAAATTAACCCACTGTATGACGTATGTAAAGCTAGAATCATCTACCAGCTAATGCCGTTTCAATAAAAATATAATATATCAATAATAAATCGATTTTATTCCACCGCGGTGTGTACCTGCATATAAATACTTAAATGAATATAAATATTTTGTTGATTTATTTGAAAAAGTACCAATTACACAAGAAAGATCCTCGACTCATAGGTTGGTATGAAGCTGACCTCTGTACTGTACTGTACTGGACTGTATCCTGCCACCGTTTCATTAGGGGTGGCCGGTACCTCCGCAGATGCGCCTCCACTTTTTGCTGTCATCACCTTTTTCATACATACTCTTCTCTTATTCTCACTCTGCAGAATCCATCCTTTTGCAATCTCACCTATTTGGTCAAACCATTCTTTCCTCAGCCTTCCCCTTCCGCGCTTTCCTCTGACATTTCCTTTGTACACTTTCTTCGTTAGTTGTTCATCATCCTTTCTTTCAAGATGTCTGAACCATCTCATCGTACTTTTTTGTACTTTCATTCTCATATTCTCTTTTATACCACACTCGTTCATCACTCAAGCATTACGTACTCTATCACTCAGTGTCTTTCCAGCCATTGCTCTCAGGTAAGCCATTTCAACCGTACTTACATACTTTACTCAGCTCACATTCATTAAGCCTCACTTCCACCAACCAATATGCCATTGTGGACCGCCAATCTCATATTCTTCGTAAGTTTCCTATTTCTTGCAATTCTTCCAATCGTTTTCATTACATTTCTTCCTCTACTAGCGCGCTTTTCCAATTATTTCGTCATTTTCGCATTCGACTCAAACTCGCTTCCCAGATAATCAAATTCTTTCACGACCTCCACTCTTTTTTCATTCAGTCTTATCTCAATTTTCTCGCATTTCTCAGTCCTCCCAAAGTGTAAAAAATAATTCACTTTGTCAATGTCACCCCTGTTTCAAGGAAGGTCGGCAAGAGTTGCAGGTTTTATGTTCATTTGGATTTGGTTTTAATTTGTAAGTACAAATTCAGCATTCGTAAGCGCGAACTTACACGTACCTGTTTGTGGGCATGCATTTCATATTAGTTTTAAATGTTTATATTTCATTGCAACTTATATTCTAGATTATTATAGATGGTCATTGAACCCTTCTGTATGCAAACTAGTACTTTGTATGGTGGGTAAACTTTTTAGTTATATTTTGAAAAAGTAACGACTGATTATTATTGGTATTTATAAAATTTTAAGAATCGCAGCCTTTTATCTATTTTTAACCCTTTGACTACCCAGAAAATTGCTATTACATTTTGTATGGAAAATTTTCACTTTGTATGGCGGCTATACTTTTGATTCACTTTTTGGAAAAAATAATGATGGCAATATATAGGTTATTATTATTATTTTACAATTGTGCTACATTACTTTTTTATTAACCCTCTAACTGCCGAGAATTTTTCCATTATTTTTTTCTTTTATATGGCAACTCCCTAAACCGAGATTATGATGAAGAAATGATTATAATTATTAGATAGCACTATTATATAAATGGATTCACAAAAAAAATAAGAAAAATCGTCGGAGCCGTTTTTGAGAAAATCGCACTTTAAATTTTCAGCTCTTCGGAAGCCATCTTGAATTTTCAAAAAAGTAAATAAAAAATGGTTACGAATTAAAGTGATAAGCTTGTTCTTTCTATCAAATCTAAAACAAATTTAAATATCTTGCATTTTAATAGGTTTTTGTAATATTTTCGATTTAAAATTTCAGGTCGTGTAAACGGTGCTTTATATTTATTTTTTCAAAATTTTTTTTTTGTAAATTTGTAGAAATTTATGCTGTCCATAATATTGTAGATCATTATTCTTTTGTTGACCCCTTAACTTTCGAGAAAATCACAATCGTTTGTTTTTTTCATATCGCAGCCCATAGACATAGATTAGTAAGAGTGTTGCCATAACTAATTTATTAAGTTTAAAATTAATTAGTGGCAACTCTGAAAATTTAAGAAAAATTCTTGGAGCCGTTTTTGAGAAAAGTGCAATTTTATGTTTTTTTTGTATGGCAGCCATCTTGAATTTTCAAGTTGGTGTAATGCCATGTTATTCATACTTAATATATGTCCAAAAAAGTTGATGTAGCCAAAATTTGGTATCTCTAGGTCTTATACTTTGGAAAGTGACACACACACATACATACATACATACATACATACATACATACATACATACATACATACATACATACAGACGGACGTTTTTGAAAGATAGTGTTTTTTGGCATGTCCTGCACCAGGACAACTCATTTCCGTGAAAACCTCGAAATTTTTTTTTCACACCAAATCATAACTTTCTTTATAGCCTTCGGCTATAGCAAGAAAGTAAAAACGGTGACAATTACTGTCTGCCTTTCTTGACTTATTGTTACTGCTATAACCTGATTTAAAAAAATCGTAACATTTTATTTTATGCTTGATTTTTTGGTTCCGGGTCTCATCTGTGGGTGACTTCTTCGGAGCTCTGCTCACTTCTGAGGTCTGAACGAAGGCGGCGTCTTTTTATTCGTAAATTCTACAGGGTTAATTGTTAGGTATCAAACTGCCCTCTTTCATTTTATTTTGTCTTCAGTACGTTATAATACTCGTATACATAGAAACAATAATAAATATTAGGTAGAATAATTAAAGACTTACATACTTTGATATATTTTTTCTCAATGGCGGATAGAAGTCAAATTGATGTACAGAAAACATACCTGTAACAAAAAGAAGAAATTTTTTACAACTTCATTAGTATGTTTTGTCATGTTTTTACGCAGGTTCAATTTAATTACAACTGTGGTGATTTATTTTACACAATTTTGACGAAAAATTGAGGATGATTGTTTGATTTCAGTTGTTGTCCGGTGAATTTGAAAGAAGAATAGTTGAAAGGCAGGTGTGTACTGGGTGCGACCGCTTGCATCGCCAGGAACCAAAATCTTTCAAAAAATGTTAGATTGGCGGTGCACGGTGGTATACTAGTGCCCACCTTGATGTATGGAAGTGAAGCCTGGACGGTGAGTGAAAGGGAAATTAGTAAAGTCCATACAGTAGAAATGGACTATCTAAGAAGTATGATTGGGAAAAAACGAAGTGACAGGGTGAGGAATGATTTTGTAAGAGAAGAATGTGGTGTAAGGGAAAGTGTGAAAGTAAAGATTAAAAGATGTATGTTAAGATGGTTCGGGCACATGGAGAGAATGAGTGATGAAAGGTTGACGAAGAAAGTACATGTTGCTAGGATAGATGGATGTCGTGGAAGAGGAAGACCGAGAAAGGTATGGATGGACCAAATTTTCGAAATAGCGAGTGAATGGGATATCCAGAGTCATAATAAAAGGAGAGCTTGTATGAAAAAGGTTATGACTCTGGATGAAATGAAAGAAGTATGCAAGGACAGGAAGAAGTGGCGGCTAATCTGCAATGCTGATTTGAAATGTTGGTTTTTTAGTTTGCTACATTTTTTGCATAAGAAATTTTTGACTTTTTTTGTATAGATTTATTTTTAAGGTTTTGTTGTTTCTTTTGTAAACTTAAATGTCATTTATTACTCGTATTCCTTGACTTATAGGTTGGTATGAGGCTGACCACCCATACTGTAAAAAATGGTTCACTTTGCCAATGTCACCCCTGTTTCAGGGAATGTCGGCAGGAGTTGCAGGGCTTATGTTCATTTGAGTTTGGATTTTATTTGTAAGTACACAATCAGCATTTGTAAGCGCGAACTACACGTGTTTGTTTGTGGGCATACATCTGAGAGCTTTAAATGAATATATCCTTGCAACTTAGATTATAGATTATAGATTATTACGGCCGTTTGACATATGTATTTACAAATATTATTACAAATACTAGTATTACAATTTTTAGGATAAATAGATTTTTCCCATAACAGTTCGTCTAATATACAAAAAGTTTATTTACCTAACTGTGTTCGGAAATCAAACTCTTGAGGAGTATGACGGGAAAAATTCTAAGAGATATAGTTAAGAATGAATAGGTGAAAGACAAATGCGAGTTAAAAGAGGATGTGAAAATAAAGATACAAAAGAACGTGATGCGATGGTTAAGACATGTATAAATAACGATGAAGGATTAAAGACTTACATAGTATACGTATGTACATAGGAAATGTAGAAAAGAAAAGAGGAAAGGAAAGACAAAGAAAATATGGCTGGATTGGATCGTTGAAATTGTGGAGGAATGGGATATGCAAAACGATTGTAAAATAAGGGTGTGGATGAAAAAGGTGATGGATATGAATGAATTTAAACAGGTATATAAGGATAGAAAAAAATGAAGCAAATCTGCAGAGGCTCTTACCACTCCCTGCAGAATGGCGACTGATTTACGGTTATAGTTACAGTGTACGAGAATTTGTAAATTAAGGATGAACTCATTCGACTATTGAGGATGGCTTTTAATATCCTAAACGGCTTAATACGGAAAATAAACTTTAAACCAAAGAAAAATAAAAAAGAATACACGAAAAGAGAAGTGAGTGAAAGAGAAGAATAAGAATAATTTGCAAATATCCATTCTTCCACGTTCAATCTCATCCGTGAAAGGCTACGTATTTGACAAACAAGCGCAATACATCCAGGATCTCAGTTTATTTACGCTATAATGCTAAATGGATCGATTTCCTCCGTTTCCTCTTCGGGTATCTAGCAGGCTCCGGGATCTGATTTCGTACGGCGTAGATAGTGTCACGATATATCGGTTAAAGATAACTCGACCACAGACAGCTCGTAGATTGACTAATCGGTCACACGCATTACAGTTCGTCCGTATCACTTTTCGGTCAAAAAAATTTCAGTTACAGACACATCGATCACGAACAATTTGGTCACACGGCATTTTATCCACACGACTTTTCAGTCAACGACATTTTGTTTACTTTCAATATAGGCCCACAGACAGCTCCAGCACAGAAAACATGCTCACCAAAAAACCTGCGTAATTACAGTAGTTTTAATTAATTGTAGTTTTCTATAATAAATCTATCTGTGGACCATATCGATACCTTAAAGGTAAAACTGATAAGTGACCTATTAAGCTAACATGGAACGATTTCTCAAATCAATGAATCAGCACTAATTCAGTTCTACCTTTGAAGTGGCGATATGTTGTATGTGTCTAAAATTGCGTTGACCGAAAAGTCGCGTGACTGCATTGTCCGTGACCGATGTGTCTGTGGCCGATATGCCTTTTACGGAAAAGCGAACTGTCGTGTGACTGATTTGTCCATGGCCTAGCTGTCTGTGGACGGGTTTTCTGTGACCACTTTGTCGTAGATCCGGCGTACATAAGTAAGTAAGCGAGCCGAGCTTTATTCATTGCCCTCTACGGCCTACGGATTGTCGTAGGTCTCGTAGAGCCGAGCAAGCAAACACTACCTGACTCCGTGACTGCGGGGGGACTCTACAAATGCAGTCGACACAAATTCAAGTTGTGACATCACATCACAAATAAATTACGAGGTTTAAAGATTCGTAACAAAAATAAAGTGAGTTGGATTCTCGGCATAGCTCAATAAAAATCTATTTGATTTTTTAATACATATACAATTTTTGCTGGTTTGAACAAACTTATCTATCTGCATTTCCAGGACTCGGAGCATATGTCGGTGTACCCCTTAATTGGTGAAAGATGCACAGTGACGGACCTGCTTCAAGGAAACGACAATGCAGTGGCTGCCGCTAGTCACTGGAGATACTGAGCATAGGTGGTTCTGGACACGTAAAGTATGTAAGTAAGTGCATTTCCTAAATCTTCAAAAAACTTGTCTTGAATAGAAAAATAGAAAAATACTAAGTACCACAGAGGCAAAACAAAGAAAAACGTACGTATTTAATAAGGCTATAAAAAAATATCAGAATTTCGTACAGATATTAACAGAGTAACAGAAAAGGTAGGCAATAGTTACATGATGGTCTATGTTATAAGAGATTGACGTCTATACTTTGTAATTACTCGTGCAGCATGTTTAGGAGCGAATCTACACGTGATACTTGTAAAAATGCATTTAATTTGAATTTTAATTATTAATACATCTTTACAACTTGAATGTGTAGATTGCATTCTTTCTCACGAATAAATTTTATTAAAAAGTTTTTTTGTTGTTATTTTCGTGAACCTTATTTAGACATTGTGCATCCCTCTTTACAAGTGACATCTACCGAGGTGAATTTACATGTATCGCTGTGCTTGAGTGTATGGACGGTACGGAGGAGATATCCGAGACTCTGGTTGGCTCCGAACCAAGGAAGATTATCTTGTGTACCATGCACACTACTCCATCTACTAAATTCCACGTTTAAACTCACCCACAAAGTTCAACCAAAAATGTATTTATACAAAAAAAAAATAATAGATGTAGCTGACTCGAAACTAGCTAAAATATAGTAGGAGACATCTATATTCTATAATCTAAGTTGCAAAGATATATTAAAATTCAAAACTCATATCAAATGCATGCCCACAAACAGACACGTGTAAGTTTGCGCTTACAAATGCTGAATGTCTACTATAAAAATAAAAATCCAAACCTCAAATGAACATAAACTCGGCAATTTTTGCCGACCTTCCCTGAAAAAGGGGTGACATTGGCAAAGTGAACCATTTTTTAGAGTATGGGTGGCCAGTCTCATACCAACTTATAAGTCAAGAAATACAAATAATAAATAAGCAACATTTAGGTATATATCTCTAATGAAAATTGCAAAAATATTGACAAAGGCCTAAAAGGGCTATAATCCTAAAGGCTATAAGCTAAGGGCTAAAACCCTAAAAAAGCTTATGTTAAATAAATGCCTACGGGTAGACACGCGTTAGTTCGCGCTTACACAGGCTGCATGTGCACTTACAAAAAAAACAGATCCAACATTTTTGGGACGGGATATCATTTCAGACCCCCTCGGTGGGAATCGAACTCTAGCTCTCTTTTCGATATAAAATTTCCTTGGTTTCAAATACTTTCGGCTCCATTTTATTATAAACTAATGCACAACAACACTCTAGGAGGCGCTATTTACGATTCCATACATTTTTTTGGTGCAACGCTACGTTTGAGTTTAGACAAAGTGGTTCATACTTGAGGCAGCAGAAACAATTCAATTTGAACACTCCAACGGGCCTTATACATGCACTTTACTTTGTTTTAGGTCACTGGGCAAGCAAATCTAATACTTGTGTGCATGTCAATTGCAATAGAAAATCAATGGTATTGTGATAGGTTGGTAAGAGTCAATTTTGCATATGAGAAATTCAGTTGTGTTGAATCAAAAGCGGCCATCTAGATTTTTGTAAAATAAGATTCACGAGTAAAATTTCCACTAGGGGTGGTCAGTACTTGCGCAAATGTGTCTTCACTTACATTAATGTCCTCGCACACTTCTTCAAAAAAAAAAAAAAAAAAAAAAAAAAAAAAAAAAAAAAAAAAAAAAAAAAAAAAAAAAAAAAAAAAAAAAAAAAAAAAAAAAAAAAAAAAAAGAAAGAAGTGTGCGAGGACATTAATGTAAGTGAAGACACCATTCTTTTCGTTTTCTCACTCTACAGGTTCCAGTCATTTGCAAACTCGCTTATTTGTTCAATACATTATTTTCTCAATCTTTCCCTTTCACACTTACCTTTGGCATTCCCTTTGTTCACTCTTTTTGTCATTATTTCATGATGCCCCAACCATCTCATTGCACTCCTTCATACTTCTATTCTCATAATATAAGGATGATTTTGATGGTGTTTTTGTGTGAATCACACATCAAGAGCCTTCTGCGATCTTGGTCGTCGCTGTAGAAAGCGTCAATTCTCAAGCAAGACCAAGTTGCTGTAAAGCCGGATGGACCTTTAGTGACCAGTCTTTGGTACAGGAATTTGCGTTTTTCACCCAGCGAAGAGCGTATTTGAAAATATAAATAGTATATACTTTTTTCTCCGCCGGCATTCGAACCCACAACCTTCCATTTACGAGTCAGAAGTGTAACTAGACTGTGGACCGGTCTATTGGTTAACACATTCACATATTATCGTTAACACCACACTCATTTCAAAGTCAGTTATTTTGCACTCTTATCATTCAGACTCTACCAACCATTTCTACAATACATACTTTACTTTGTTCGTTTTCATTCACCTTCCATGTCTCACTTATATACATCAGTGTTTATATTTTTGGAGCACATCACGAGTATACTGTGTATTAAATTGGGGTAGTGTCAACCCTGCCACTTTTCCCTGGTAGGTCGTACCTACCGGCGTCTCATTCAGTATTGACGTGACGTCACAGCCAGGGTTGCCACATCATGAATACTTAACCCTTTAATTGCCGTGAAAGATGCCCGGAGAGCGAGACGAATGCGCGACAGGGGTTAGTGCTATAAGTGTGACAACAACACATGCAAGAGCAGGGTAGACGAGTACTAGGAATAATAAATATCAGGTAGATAGTCCGGTCGATGGCTCATTTGGTAAAATGTTTGTTTTCCATGCCGAGAGCTAGGGTTCAATCCCAACCAACTAACTGTAACTGTATTTCTGTCGCCATTCCGCTAGGGGTTAGGAGCTACAGCTCAAACGCAACTAAGCTACACTGCTACACATATAGTGTATCTTCTTGCCTGCGTTATCCCCAGAGTAGTCGGATGTGGTGATTTGAGGACAATTTATTTTTACGGGTAAGGGGGCCGGCCTCACACCAATCACTTCAGTTGAAGAAGGGGCTTCCCATATCCCGAGAGGGCTAGTACTCATTTTTGTGAAGGCTGAGTAAACATTGCAGGTATTTTATTTGGGGTTTGAAATAAACATTGAAACGGGAAATCATATCAGACACCCTCGGAGGGATTCGACCCCGAACTCACGGCATGGAATGCAAGCAATCTACCAACTGAGCTATCGACCAGACTAGGCTCATTTGGTAGGATGTTTTTGTTCTATGCCGAGAGCTAGGATTCGATCCCAATCGAGTAACTGTAACTCTGTCGCCAATGCACTAGGGGTGGCCCGAGCCTCTGCAGATTTGCCTCCTTGCATACCTGTTCCAGTTCATTCATATCCAACACCTTTTTCATACATGTCCTTCTTTTACAACCGAGGATGTCAGAAATGATTACTACTTCGTTTCGGTGGTAATTTCAAACCCAAACATAAAACTTCGGCATGGTTTACTTAGCCTTCATTATGAATGAAAATAAGCCCTCTTGGAAGGTGGGAAACCCCCACTTCAAAGTTAAACGGTTGGCGTAAACTTCCCTTGATGTAGACTTTAATTGCTTCTTCTTCTTCTTCATCTTGTTTTAGGACTAGGTCCTGTTTATTCTCGGGTTTCACTCCTGGGACGCGGATGTCCAGCTGTCCTTCCACCTCTTTGGTGGTCGTCCAGGGGGTCTGCTGGTTGATGGTTGGACTTTAATTGCGATTGAATTAAACACCGAAACAGAAATCACTGCATTTCAGACACCCTCTGTAGGGCTAGAACCCTAGCTCTCAAGCATTCCACCAACTAACCTTCCGATCATTTACTAGTAACAAAAACCTATCACGCAAGTTGTTGAATGGTGAGTGATATCCTGTAGAAGATATAATAACGTAAATGATAATGTTCTCTCAGAATGAGGAAAAAGATAAGAAATAAAAGTAATGTATTTTTTTTGTCTCGAATCAATTTTTTTATTGTTTCTGTTTGAGACGCGCGCATGATGGCTCTGGTTGTGCAAGGTGCGGCACCTTCTTACGCATTAAAGACAGGCACTTTAAATTTTATACCTCGGAGTGGAGGCGGAGAAAAGGGGCGCAACTATTAAGATTTTTTATCTCCGAGACTTGAGACTTCGCTATCCAATAGACAGGCGCGAATCGGGGACTCCAAATTGTTTCTATAAATAATCTGAGTTGCAAAAAAACAAAAACGCAACTAAGCTATACATATAGTTTAACTTCTTGCCTGCGTTAACCCAGAAGGGGTCGCATGTGGCGATTCGGGATCTATTTATTTTGACGGGTAAGGGGGCTGGCCTCACATCAACCACTTTCAGTTGAAGTGGGGGTTTCTCAGCTCCCGGGGAGGCTGGTTCTAATTTCTTGTGAAGGCTAAGTAAACCTTGAGATCGAACTCTTGCTCTCAGTATGGAATGCAAGCATTCTACCAATTGAGCTATTGGCCTTTTTACGAGCTTGGTCGTCACCGCTACAAAGCGACAATTCTCAAGCAAGACCCAGTTGCTGTAAGACTGAATGGACCTTTGTTGACCGGTCATTGGTAAAGGTTTATGAACTTTTCAACCCAGCAAAGAGCAAATTTGAAAATATAAATGATATATTTTTTATGCTCCGCCGGGATTCGAACCCACAACCTTCCATTCAGAGTCCGAAGTGTTACTACTGAACTACGGACCGATCTCTTGCTAACTTATTGCATATTTGATGCTAGTCCGGTCGATAGCTCAGTTGGTAGGGGGCTTGCATTCGATGCCGAGAGCTCAGATTCGAATCCCACTGATGGTGTCAAAAATGATTTCCCGTTTCGTTGTTTATTTCAAAACCTAAAATAAAACACCCGCAAGGTTTACTCAGCCTTCACTTCTCTTTTTCTCAACAGGCAGATTCCAGTCATTTGCAATCTCACATATTTGATCAATCCATTCTTTTCTCGGTCTTCGCCTACCAGACTTACCTTCGGCATTCCCTTTTGTACACATTTTCTCTTCTCTCTCTTATTGAAAAAATATTTTTCAATGAAAAGCCTGAGCCGCCAACATTGCAGAACAACCGCATTTTTTACAGTCAATCCTCAATCGTTTTTTTTTATCCATTTGAAGGTATTGTTATGAATGTTTAAGTTAATGCCTGTGCATTTTTTCCTATGATTGTGCGTGCATGTGTTTTTACTTCCTTGTGTATGCGTGTATAGACGTAAGTATTTGATATTTGTACATCTCGTATTTTCTCGAAGCGTCCACTCGAGAAGCTTCTGATACATACTAGAATACCTAAGCTTTAGTCAGCTATAAATACGGACCGCGGTGCTGTGAAGCAGGCAGTACACCCTTAATACACGAGCCGTGAAGCCACCAGTACCCTTAGTACGAGTTGCAAAACTTGAGAAGTAAAGTTTACGGAAAATATTAAAGAGCAATTTCTCCCAAAATCTGCCGTTTTTGTTTCTTACACTTTATGGTCTTAGCAAAAGAGTTACAGTGATGAAGAAAATCAAGTTCAAACAAACAAAAACGGCAGATTTTGGGGGAAATCACTCTTAAATAATTGCCGTAAACTTTACATTACTCAAGTTTTACAAATCGTACTAAGGGTACAGTACCGTATGTGAGGTCAATTCAAAAATAAATTGTGTAAAATAAATTCAAGCGAAGTTTTATTAAAGTGAATAAAACGAACCAATATTTTCTGAGTACGTCACCGTTCAGAAAGCTCTAGCACCTACGTGTAGGCTTACAGCAGAGGCTCTCAAACTTTTTTACGCTCACGGCGCGCATACGCTTAGACGCTTTATGACTAATAAAATACTACAACGGACAAATTGAAAAACGAAAAACTTGCGCCTAGGTGCTGGAAGATTTATAATACGTTTTATTTTATCTTTTTACATCTCACTTTTATTTGTACATCTTCCATTAAAACAAAATAAACGAGGATATCATATGAGTACAAATAATGAAACCGGTCACTGAAAGGTTCATCCAGCCTTACAGCAACTGGGTCTTGCTTAAGTATTGGCGCTTTGTAGCGACGACCAAGCTTGTAAACCTCTGCGGCACTACAACAAGTGTCATAGACCCCTAGAGTCTCTAGAATCTAGGGAGTCTCCCGCACAGGATTTCTTAAAAAAAAAAATGAACTCTGAACCATTTTTCATTGGGATTTTTTTGTCGCCAGGCAAACGTCACACTAGTATGGCAATACAGTCCTTAGCAAGCAATAACAAAATATTTAATACATTTTTAAACTTTCACATACACTTTCATGGTCGGTGTTAGATGATTTACTCGCAGTTTCTCTCGAATCACACCATCATCTATTTGCAGCTTAGATTATAGATTATAGATCTATTTGCAGTAATTTTGTCTGCCGACGTTTCGTTGTGCCTTAAAAATGTTCCCCGCTCGAGGGAACAAAACGTCGCGTCGCAGACAAAATAACTGCAAATACAACATGATCTAGCCCGAGAAAAACAAAATATTTGTTTGTCATTTTTATAGCAATCCAGCCGTGTGACGTCACAATTTTGTTTGCCTCAATTCATGTGCTGAGTCCATTGAGATGTATGGATGCGAGTGTGGATCGATGTCGTGGTAGAGAAACACCCAGAAAAGTATGGATGCACCGAATTTTTCGATGGATTTTGGTTTTTGTTGATACAAGCGGTAGCAATTACATTCTGTTAAAACCTGCTTCTGGCTAGGAATAATAGATAGGTGAATTGCATTCCTATTAACAAATTTATGGAATAAAATAAATAACAACCACTATCAACATTTATTACTAAAAAGACCTGGTTAACATTGGAGATCAATCGCCATTCTTTGCGGTCCTTGGATACTTACGCAAAAAAAAAAAAAACGTCTTTTTATTTCATTCAGAGTCATAATCTTCTTCATGCAAGTTCTGCTTTCGTTGAGACTCTAGATAACCGATTTGACGAATATCAAACTATTGTTTCTTAACTTGTATGTTGGTATGTGACTGACCAGCCACACTGTAAAAATTGTACACTTTGCCAATGTCACCCTTGTTCTAGGGAAGGTCGGCTTAGGCTTACCTTGACATTGTTATATTTTCTTTCTCTATTCCTTTTCTATGGTAATATTTTTTGCAGTCACTCCATACATTTCTTTTTTGTGCACCAATGTACATACATTTTCTTTATTTTTTTCTCTGTGTATTTTTAGTGTTTTTTCTCATGTATTCTTCTTTTTTGTATTTTCTGATATATTTTTATTTCCCTGTATTTTTTTGTTTTTTTCAACTCATTTTTCTTATATGTGTGCTATTATATTGTTATCCTTTGTTTCCCATGTATTTGTTTTTAAATTTAATTTGACTGGTTACGTATTTCACTCTCCGCGTGACTGTAACTGTAACTCTGTCGCCATTCCGCTAGGGGTGGCCAGAGCCTCTGCAGAGTTGCCTCCATTTTTTCCTATCCTGACATACCTCTTTCAATTCCTTCATATCCATCACCTTTTTCATGCATTTTCTTCTTTTACGCTCACTTTGTATATCCCATTCTTTCACAATCTCCTCAATCTGATCACTCTATACTTTTCTCGGTCGACAATGATGGAATAAAGATTTTATTATTATTATTATTATTAAAAAAAAAAATTGTGAAGAGTTATGCATTCACCAACATATTCTGCCTGGCCAGCAACAGGTATTTACATCATCAATTAATATCATTATTAATTATTTGAATGAATTACTAGAATTCATAATTACCCAATAACAGCTGTTAAACCAGGGTCAAAGTTATGGTCAAATGACCCAGGCGGGGATCGAACCAACGTTGTTCTATTCCTAACACGCTAGAAAGATTAGCCCACTTGGTCCCCTCGGCCATTACACCGACATTATAAACGAACCTAACATTTATTTCTAGAGACTTCACAGAATATATAACAGACGCAACCACAGTCCAACAAAACACACGATAATATTTTCGTAAAAATAAAATACATAAAACGAATACTAACAATACGTACGTGTTTTATTTTTCAGTATATTGTTATTGAATGTGTCGATTATGTTTTCAGTAATCGAACCCGTGACTTCCGCTCCACTGTACTAAAAAGAAATTCACTTTCTCTTTCGGCTTTTACAAAATGTGTGGGAGTGAGGGGGTTTCAGCGGTTCTCAAAGTTAACGCTGGTTTTTTTTTAATTAAAATGCCTGACCTTTGTCGATGCCACTGCTGTTTCAAGGTGAGTCGGTAAAAGTAGAACGCTTATGTTCACAGCTAGAGGGCTAGGGTTCGATCTCCCCACAAAGGGTATTATAAATTATTTCTCGGTTCGGTGTTTCTTTCAAACCCTAAAATCACAGAACCGGCAAGATTTACTCAGTCTTCAAAATAAATCACAAATCTGCACCTTTTGGAAGCAGTTAAACCCCAATGTGGTTGACGTAACGCCGTCGCCTTTGTCTCGGAAAATACATACGTTTCTTACTATTAACTAGTCTTCGTCAGCCTTTGTCCTAGCAACCCGTCCATGTTATTTCACAATTTTAGTGACGTTTTCATATGTACAGATGTTATTAAATGTATACTATATAATTTCCGACATAATGCTTTTTGTCCGGTCAATAGCTCAATTGGTAGAGTACTTGCATCCCATGCCGAGAGCTCGAGTTACAATCCCGCCGAGACGAGGGTATAAGAAATGATAACCCAAAATAAATACCGGCAAGGTTTACTCAGCATTCACAAGAAATGATTACCAGCCCCCTCGGGAGCTGAGAAACCCCCACTTTAACAGAAGTGGTTGGCGTAAGGCCGGCTTCCTTACCTGTACAGAAAAAATATGTTCCATTCGCCACATGCGACCCCGTCAAGGAGAACACGGCAACAAGCTACACTTGCTCACAAGGAAACACATGTTCTCATGACGTCACATCAACAAGACTTAAGTGTACCTATGTACAGAGGAAAGGAGAACGCGGCAAGAAGTTAAACTATATGTGTAGCTTAGGCTTGTTATTTTCAACGTTAGCTTATGTGACTTTTAACTGATTAAAAAACTACCCAAACAATTGTCATAAGTGCGTCCTTTTAATTCAGTATAAAGTCGCTATGCTAACGTTGAAAATACTGAGCCTTTGTTGCGTTGCGTTGCGTACTTTTCGCCTGATGTTTCTGAAAGAACATAAAATACAAAAGTTTGGGAATGTGTTGTGCTAAATAAATAGTACACACCTCTACGGGCGCAATATCCATTTCTCCTCATTTAAATGCTAATCAAAGGAATTAAGTCCAATTTCCCATATCCGGGCGGCTCTTCGCACCAGCCGATTCCATCTCCACTTCCGGCCGCAAAAAACACAGACCGGCGTGAAGGTTTACCCATTCATTACAGTGCTACAAGGCTGTGCAGATGAGGGCAGTGAGCAAATGACAGTGAAAGTGGAAAGTGTGATAAGGATAGTGAGGAAGGACCTACAAATAATCTTGAGTCTATGTTGCAAAGATATTTTAACATTCTAGATTCCTGTTAAAAGAAACGCGAACTTATATGTGTCTGCTTGTGAGAATGCAAATAATGTGAATACCCAATGTTGCATCTTTCCAACTAACGTTAGATTAGATTAAGTGTTATCCACAAGCAAACACGTATAAGCTTGCGCTTACACACGCCGCATGTGGAGTTACAGGATAAAACCCAAGACTCGAATAAAGATAAACCTTGCAACTCTTGCCGAGCTTTCGTGAAACAGCCGGTCCATTGACATCGTAAACCATTTTTTACAGTTTAAGATGGTCAGACTCATCTAAATCATAAGTCAAGAAGTATAAAAAATGAATGTACGTAAGCACGAAATTTTAAAATTTAGCGCTATAAAATTTCATTAAACCTCGTTTATTATTTCTCCGACAGGCATATTATTCCTCTCTACTAACACGAAGAGCTGGGTTCGATTCCCAGCGAGGGTGGCAGAAATAATCAAGGTTTACTCAGCCTTCACAATAAATGAAAACCAGCATCTTCGGGAGCGGGGAAACCTCGTCAGGCTGGCCTACTTACCTGTAATGTAAATAGGATCCACATGCCATATGTGACCCCTTCGTATCCCCATACGCGGTAAGAAGTTGCCGTATATTTTCAGCTTATGTACTTTACTTGCATTTTTGCGACAGCACGATCTTCGACAAAAAATAAATAAAAATGAAATATCAGTCTGCAAAATTTTTAAAATCAACTTTATGCAGAAACCTTGTTTCTTCTTTGACAGGCACATATCACTCTACTACCCGCACTTACCATATTTACTGTCTCCATCTGTAGAACTTGCGTGCTGTCTACGTCTGTACAGCCATATCACACAGTGGGGTATTTTCTTTTTGTAATGATCCCCTGCAATCTTTTATAGTACCTATGATAATACATAAGGACTGTAGTTTTCTTTTCTGGCATTTACGTTCTAGCACAACAAATATTTGTTTTTCATTCCCAGTAAATATGCTTTTGTGAGAAATTGAATACGTAAATAAGAATCAAGGTGTTTTTTTTTTAAATGACACACACAAAAAAAACATTTAATTTGCGAAATGTTTTTTGCAAAATAATGAGCTGTGTTTTACAATAATATATTTTCAGGAGGTGCAAAATTTGCATTATATATATTTTTTTAATTTGTTGATCAATCTAGGGTTGATCTAAGTTGCAAAAATTTGTAAACATTTGAAATCTAATCTAATCTAATCTAAGCTGCAAAGATATATATCATTTAAGATTTATATTAAATGCATTCCCACAAGCAGATATGTATAATTTCGCGCTAACACATGCCGCATGTAGACCTACAATATAAAAACCCAATCTCAAATGAACATAAGCCTTGCAACTCTTGCCGTCCTTCCCTGAAACAGGGGTGACATTGGCAAAGTGAACCAATTTTTTACAGTATGGGTGGTCAGCCGCATAACAACCTATAAGTCAAGGAACATACATGACAAATTACATTTTTAAAATCAATAAAATAACAATATGTATATACATTGACATAAAAAACTAAAAATAAAAAAAAATAAAATTCCTAATAAAAAATTGCTCACCAGCAAACACGTGTAATTTTGACTCAATTTGACTCCAAATAAGAATTAGTTCCTCATTTAGTGTAAATTCTTGCCGTGCTATCCCCAGAAGGGTCCTATTTATTTTGTCAGGTGAGGATCCCAGCCTTACGCGAACCACTTCACCTGAAGTGGGAGCTTATCGAGAATACTAGTTCTCATTTCTCGTAAAGACCGAATAAACCTAGCTAGTATTTAATTTTGGGTTGGAAATATATAAACAACGGACGAGGGATACATTTCTAACACCCTTGGTGGGGATCGAACCCAACCCTCTGGCGTGGAACGCGTGGATTCTACCAACTGAGCTATCGACCGGACTGTTATCCACGGAGGCTTGCACCTCGTCCCCCCAGTGCTTGTTTGGAATATCTACCATTTGAATCAATGATTACCTTTCAACGAAATTGACTTAAGAGTCACATTCTACACAATCTGAGCTAAGAATAAAACGTAAAACACGATAATGTGGAGTTGTTTGAAATGTTTTTTAAATAAATTTCCAATTTTCATAAGACACATTGGTCCAGTACACATACAAACGTTGCTCATGTGAAATTACCTCTGTTGGACATAAAACAAACAAGCACCAAGAGGATGGATGACCTATTTAAGGTAAGAAGGACAGCGCTACGTAATATGCCAAATAAATAAATATCAAGGTTCTTTACGACGAACGGCGCTACAAAAATTTTAAGTTATTCTTGAACCCTATTAAACTTTATAGAACTTTCATAGAATTTTAGAACTTTATAGAAAATTCTAATACAACACTGTTTTATTTTCATTAATAACCACTAGCGCTTTCGATCATCTCAGGTAAGTTATTCCTGAATTCTGCATGTTTTAAAGTGAAATGTTGGATTTCTTTTAAAATGAGTGTGATGCGGATGAGTGCGGTATTTTAGGGTCTAGTCCAGTGGCTTTATGTTACGCGTTTTGACTTAATTTTATGGCGGCCTCTTCCTCTCCACGGCGCCGTCCCAAATGCGCTATGAAAAATACATAAAAAACATATATACCGGGAGAAGGAGTGACCCTGGGAAACAGGGATGAGCAAAATTCTGTGCGGGAATTCCAGACCTCTGAAATGATTTCTGCTTCAAAGATTTATCCACATTGGACACTGGTAGGAATCCGGACGGGGATAAGAAATCAGGATACAGGAGGAACACCAGAGAGGTCGCTGTTTTATAACATGTATTAGACGAAATTTACACACGCCACAACCCAACCTGCTCGGTACAACAGAGAGATAGTGCTAAATTCAGACCAGACACATGTATAAGCAAGAACCTATAGGTTGACGCACACATATGCTACAAGTAACATATATTGTTGGGAGTGTGTAATTGTGTGTCTGTGAAGTCTATAGAAATAGGCCCTTAACTGATAGTATTTATATTTCATCGGAATTGTTTGTTTACTCGAATATTCTGAGTAGAATGTTCTATCGTGGTCTCGCATGTGCCAAAATAACATTTTTGCTCACCTATAAAAAGAGATCGAGATGCTTTGCAGGAAGACTTGTATCAGAGTAGTCAGGCGACCGTTGCATTGTGTAGGTGTAAAGTTGACTCTGCGTGTGAACCGAATCTATTTTTTTGTTGTCTTGTATCCTGCCGCCATTTCTCTAGGGGTGGCCGGTACCTTTACACAAGTGCCTCCACTTGACTCTGTCCTTGTATACTTATTTCATCTCATCTAGTTTAATCACTCTTTTCATGCACGTTCTTCTCTTTTTTCCACTCTGTAAATTCCATTCGTTCGCAATCTTACTTATCTGATCAATCCGTTCTTTCCTAGGCCTTTCCCTGGCACGCTAACCTATTACATTCCCATTAAATAAATTGTGCAAAATAAATAACCCAAGGGGGCTGGTATTAATTTATTGTGGAGTCTGAGTAAACCTTGCCGGTATTTTATTTTGAGTTAGAAATAAACACCGAAACAGAAAATTATTTCCGAAACCCTCAAAGCGATACGAACCCGAGCTCTCGGCATGGAGTGCAAGGACTCTACCAACTGAGCTATCGATTACACATTTAAGACATGTTTTTTAGTACTTCGCTGGAAATCGCACACATCACCTTCCGCTAACGACAGTGTAGCGTTAACCACTAAAGTACAATTGGTCAAGAAATATCGGAAAACCGTTGATTTTTTTTCATCTTGCACAACCCTATGGGAGAAGGGTTATTATACCGTTTTGCATTGGGCGATGAATAAACCATTCATAAAGTAGGGATGGACCATACATTTTAGATTTATTATTTACTATAAAAAATGTACTGGATTCAGCATACGGAAAAAGTCTTTAAATTAGGTCATACCTACTAATTAAAAACTGATAAAATTCGCTCACTCCACCAATGCCAACCCTGTTTCAGAGAAGGCCGGTTGAAGAGCTTATGTTCATTTGAGATTGTGTTTTTATGTTTTAAGACTTTTAAGTTAACACGCTGTTTGTGTACGCGAACTTATAATGTATTTGTGACAATGCATTTGATATGAATCTAACTTAGATTAAATATGGCAAAGATGAAGGTGACTTTAAAACCTAAAAGAGAAAAGTCTTGTTTTGATAACCTTGAAGTGTCTAAAGATAATTACCCTTGTTAAATTTTTAAGTAAAAAAAAAAGTCAAAAGGCTATCGATTTTCAAGTGTTGACACTGTTTTTGTTTTTGTTTCGGCCTTCCTTTGTTTCTCCCGCTTAATTGTTTTTTAATTGCTCCACCCGTACTTTTCTCGGTCCCGTTTAGCCCTCTTCCCTTCCACCACTCTTTTGAATAGGATATTACTTCACGGCAAAGTTGAAAGCTCACAATGCAAGACCGTTGTTCGAGGAAATGGGTCGTCTTGAGGATAGCGACCTATATTTTAAAATGATAAGGACAGTTTTCAAGAAATTAAAACTTAAAATCTTCATTTTGTGAAGGTGGAAATGTAGTTAGTAAGAACTTAATCGAAAAGGATTTTCCAAAATTGATTTAATTAAATATGAATTCATTAAATTGAAGATTTTATTAAATCAAATTAAATTTATTGTCTATGTTCCTTAAATTATAGGTTGGTATGCGACTACCACCCATAATGTTCACTTTGCCAATATCCCCCGTGTTTCAGGATTGACATTTGCAACTAAGGTGTGCGTTCATTTGAGATGTGGGTTTTTATGCTGTAGGTTCACATGCGACATGTGCAAGCGTGAACTTATACGTGTCTGCTTGTGAGAATGCAAAAACTATGAAGTCCGGTCGATGGCTCAGTTGGTAGAGTGCTTGCATTCCATGCCGAGAGGCGAGAGCTTGGGTTCAAATCCCACCGAGGGTGTTAGAAATGATTTCCCATTTCGGTGTTTATTTCAAACCTTAAATAATAAAAACCGGCAAGGTTTACTCAACCTTCACAAGAAATGAGTACCAGCCCCATCTGGAGCTGGGAAACCCCCCACTTCACTGAAGTGGTTGGCGTAAGGCCGGTCCCTTTACCTGTAAAAACAAATAGGTTCACTCGCCATATGTTACCCTTTCGGGGATAACGCGGCAAGAAGTTACACTATATGCGTAGCTTAGTTGCGTTTTGCGTTTGCGGTGGCAGAAATGATTTCCCATTTCGATGTTTATTTCAAACCCAAATTTCATACCGGCAACGTTTACTCAGTCTTCAGCCGACCTTCCCCGAAACAGGGGTGACATTGGCAAAGTGAACCATTTTTTACAGTACGTGGTGACGCACAATTGAGCGTCATCTGTTTTATTTTTAATTAATTAGTCTAAGAAGCGAATTGTCATTTTGGTCTGTCATAAACTGAAATAAATGTGCAAATAAATCGCAAGATGGCAATATCAACTTTTTGACTGAGCGACGTGAAACTAGGAATGGATTGATGGACTTCCATTTCCGTCGTGTTCGCAAGTAGACACGTTTTTATATGTCTCTCGACCGATTTGAAATTTACCGTTAAAATCTGTGAGTGAGTGGAATTGTTTTACATATAACTTGCAAGTGTGGCAGTTTGTGAACAGAGCTCAGCCCCACAGGATCCTGAGAAACGAGCATCATCTTGGACCAACAGAGCACAATTTGAGGTGAGTGCGGTCCTGTGATTTTCGCTTCTTTGGTACGGGATAGTCGTCCAAAATTGAAAGCCACCTATTGAAGGTTGGCTTTTGTTTGAGAGAGAAAATACCATAGGCATTAGATCTGTGTATTTTATATCTCGCATTGGAGAATACGTTACAGTTTCTCTATTTGTTCTTTTTTGTATTTTATATACCCCCTGAGGGGCAAAATTTACACCTTGCCCCTCCATTGGTCCTTCGAACCCCATTGGTCCTTCGTAACCTTATCGAAACCAGAATGGTTGACATGAAACGGATATTCAAGGATACTGTGTCGATAGTTAATTGTTAAGAACATAATATGATATGCCTTTGTATTAGAATCTTTATTCTAGCATTATTTATATTGTGTACAAAAATTAACGAGTGTCATATATTCTACTGTATGTAGGTAGTTATTTTTTTTAATAAGTGTTGAATACACAGTAGGTACATATATTTGTTGTTTGCGGTATTTATAGCTGATGATACCTATCCATTAAGATTAGGTATTCATGCAGCTGAGCGTTGTCTACAGTTACCTACCTACCTTTGTTTATATTTTTATATAAATGTCATTACAAGTTTGTTATTGTTTTTTTTTCCATTAGTAAATAAACTGTCTGGAGAAAGTAAATATTGTGATACATACTGACATAAAATAAATTCAACTTTGAGGCAAATCGATTTCTTCTTTCAGAACTGAAAGTAGGTTTTTTCGATTTTGTTACCGTTTCTTCATTTTTGATTGTTTATTTTAAATAGTAAACATGGCGGATGCTTTAACAAGAACTTTGGTTATATTGAAAGAGAAACAAAAGGTTTATTTTGAAAGAATAAATAATTTATATAAACTAGGAAAAAATGTTTCTAATTTTGCATCCAGAGAGAATAGTAATTTTTTATCGGCTTCCAAGGAAGCAGGAAGCTGGGTTAAAAAGTACGAAGATTTGATAGATCAAATAAATGCACTTTCTTTAGAGATAGACCCAGAGGCAAAGGTAAATTATCAATCACTTATGGCCTTTGAAGAACTTTATAGTAAAATAATGGATGTTAGGGAAAGAATTTTAAAAACCGAAACACCACATGTATCGACTCAAAGTGGGCCTAGATATGAGGTAAAATTACCACCCATACAAATTCCTTTGTTTGATGGGAATCCAAAAAATTGGTCACGATTTTTTGAATCCTTTAAGGCAAACGTCCATCTAAATACAGGGTTGTCAGACGCCCAAAGCAATATTTAACAGGCAACTTGACGGGAAAGGCAGCGAACATATTTTCGGGAATTGTACCGTCAGCGGAAACCTATAACGTGGTCTGGGACAGTCTTGTTAAAAAATATCAGGATAAACGTGCGCTAGGAACATATTACATAAATAATATCCTTGATTTAAAGAAGGCCGATCACACGGCTGCCTGTCTTGATGGCTTTATTGAGAAGTATGCCGCTTCCATTGCAGCATTAAAACAATTAGGTATTACAGATGTGGGAGATTTTCTTTTATTTAATTGCGCTTTGCGTAAATTGAATTCGTCTACAGTTATGGCCTTCGAGCTTTCGCTGAAAGACATCGAAATACCTTCTTGTCAGAATCTTATCAGTTTTGTTCAACCACAGGTCAAAATTTTGGAAAGATCGCACGTAACTGAATCGAAGTCGGTTTCCGAAGCTTGCCATTCGAATACACGCGTGAGGAATAATACGACAAAATCTGTGAGTGGTCGTGCGTTCCTCGCAAGTGGTAGAGTGTCTACTGGGGACACTCTGTTTTGCGTTTTGTGTAAACGAAACGACCATAATAAATTACATAAATGTGTGAAATTTAAGAGCTATTCTCCTAAGGAAAGGTATGAATTTATTAAATCAAAACGGGGTTGCGTTCGTTGTTTGAGTGTTGCCCACTGGTCTCATTGTACTGAGACAGGAACTTGTCAAATTTGTAATAAGGGACATCACACCCTTCTACATTTTGACGACAATGAGAATAAGGCCAGACGAGTAGTCAAGAATGCTGAGCAGGGACATCAGCTGTCGCATTCAGGTGATGATATGCAAGGGTTGGGTGTGCCCTCGGTTTCTTTAAGTGCAAATGCTCGGGTGAATGCGAGCACGGTGCTGTTGGCTACGGCACAGGTTTTTGCATGGTCAAATTGCAAGAAAAATAAGATGATAGTTAGATGTCTTGTTGATAATGGTTCTCAAAACCATTTGATAACATTAGAATGTTGTAGAAATATGAATTTACATATTGTTCCTCTAAATAATTCAGTAATTAGAGGAATCGGTCTTTCTGCACGACCGATACATGGATGTGTCAATTTTGAAATACAATCGAGGTACAATCCTCAAAATACTTACAAGGTTAACGCGTTAGTGGTGGATCAGATCACGGATCAGTTACCTTCTAGGTACATTGATAACAGTGATATGAATTATTTAAAGGACATTTCAATGGCCGATTTATCCTGGAATGTCCCTGGAGTTGTTGACATTGTGTTGGGAGCACAACTATTCCCTTTCATTTATTTGGGAAAAATGATAGAGTCAAAGTCGAAAGCGCCACCTGCATTATTGACGTCCTTTGGCTATGTATTGATGGGAGATTGTCCAAAGAGTGTTTCAGCTGCAGACATTTGTCATGAATCTTTTTCTGCATTGGCTGTAAAGGATGCGGATTTATTATTACACAAGTTCTGGGAGTTGGAAGAAATCCCAGTGAAAAAGTTCTTAAGTCCAGATGAGACAGCGTGCGAAAACTCCTTTGTATCTTCTGTGACTAAAGACGAGGCAGGTCGTTACTCTGTTGCTCTACCTTTTTGTGCTGATCCTGAAAATTTGGGCAACTCACGAAATACTGCATATCGGCGTTTCTTGTTATTAGAAAGAAAGTTTAAGCAGTTACCGAGTCTGCAGGAGAATTATAATTCGGTAATAAATGACTACATTCAAAAGGGATATCTCTCTGAAGTGGCAGAGTCAGATATTGGTGAACATGGATATTATATTCCTCACCACGCTGTAGTGCGTCAAGACAAACCTATGCCTCGCATTGTTTTAGATGCTAGTGCGAAAACGCATACTGGGTTGTCACTCAATGACGTACTACATTCTGGGCCAAATTTACAGGCTGATTTGTTTCTCCTTTTATTAGATTTTAGGCTGTTTCCTGTCGCGATGACAGCAGATGTACAGCAGATGTATTTGCAGGTTGGTGTATTTGTTGACCACTGTAGATATTTGAGAATATTATTTCGTTTCTCTGAAAAGGAGAAAATTCGAACCTTTCAATTTAATAGGGTTCCATTTGGATTAAAGTGTAGTCCTTTCTTGGCCATGCGATCTGTGCGTCAGTTAGCATCGGACATGGCTGAACGTTTTCCGGAAGCCGCCAAAGTAGCTGGAGCTAGGTTTTATATGGATGACCTGGTTCAGTCTGTGGCAGATGAGGCTTCGGCTGTTTCTCTGGCAAAAGATCTCGTAGCTTTGTTCAAGTATGGTGGCATGGATCTGGTAAAATGGTCAAGCAATTCATCTTATCTATTAGATAGTCTTCCTAACTCACATAGAGGTTCCATAAAATTTGATGATGATAAAGGCGTAACTCTAAAAGTATTAGGGTTGTCTTGGGATCCAGTTAAGGATAATTTCTTCTTTACTTCGAATGACTCTCAGCAAAAATGCACGAAGCGATCTATTTTGTCAGTTGTAGCTCGTTTGTTCGATGTTTTGGGCTTAGTCGCACCAGTTATACTGGCTGCAAAGCTTCTCATCAAAGAGCTATGGCGTGCCAACATCGGTTGGGATGACTCTCCGCCTGATGCTATAATTCGACGTTTTTCGAGTATAACACAAGAACTTCCGTTGCTCGCTACTTTAAAAATTCCTAGGCACATCGGTGTGACTAGCTCAACCAAAGTATTATTAGTAGGTTTTTGTGATGCTAGTCTGAATGGTTACGGTTGTGTCATATATGTACATACAACTGACATGGATGGAAATATTTCTGTCAGGTTGTTGTGCTCAAAATCTAAGGTATCTCCCACCAAGATTACGACATTAGCACGTTTAGAGTTGTGCGCTGCTGTTTTATTGTCAAAGATGTTAAAACTTGTGATCGAGATGTATCGTGATCGGATTCATATAACTGATGTATATGCTTTTTCTGATTCAACGATTGCGCTGGCTTGGATTTGCTCTTCTCCACATCGTTGGTCAATTTTTGTAGGAAATAGAGTCGCTCAGTGTCAGGAGAATTTACCCCCTCAGAACTTTTATCACATCTCAGTGTTTCTCGGTGTTTATTTCAAACCTTAAATAATAAAAACCGGCAAGGTTTACTCAACCTTCACAAGAAATGAGTACCAGCCCCATCTGGAGCTGGGAAACCCCCCACTTCACTGAAGTGGTTGGCGTAAGGCCGGTCCCTTTACCTGTAAAAACAAATAGGTTCACTCGCCATATGTTACCCTTTCGGGGATAACGCGGCAAGAAGTTACACTATATGCGTAGCTTAGTTGCGTTTTGCGTTTGCGGTGGCAGAAATGATTTCCCATTTCGATGTTTATTTCAAACCCAAATTTCATACCGGCAACGTTTACTCAGTCTTCAGCCGACCTTCCCCGAAACAGGGGTGACATTGGCAAAGTGAACCATTTTTTACAGTACGTGGTGACGCACAATTGAGCGTCATCTGTTTTATTTTTAATTAATTAGTCTAAGAAGCGAATTGTCATTTTGGTCTGTCATAAACTGAAATAAATGTGCAAATAAATCGCAAGATGGCAATATCAACTTTTTGACTGAGCGACGTGAAACTAGGAATGGATTGATGGACTTCCATTTCCGTCGTGTTCGCAAGTAGACACGTTTTTATATGTCTCTCGACCGATTTGAAATTTACCGTTAAAATCTGTGAGTGAGTGGAATTGTTTTACATATAACTTGCAAGTGTGGCAGTTTGTGAACAGAGCTCAGCCCCACAGGATCCTGAGAAACGAGCATCATCTTGGACCAACAGAGCACAATTTGAGGTGAGTGCGGTCCTGTGATTTTCGCTTCTTTGGTACGGGATAGTCGTCCAAAATTGAAAGCCACCTATTGAAGGTTGGCTTTTGTTTGAGAGAGAAAATACCATAGGCATTAGATCTGTGTATTTTATATCTCGCATTGGAGAATACGTTACAGTTTCTCTATTTGTTCTTTTTTGTATTTTATATACCCCCTGAGGGGCAAAATTTACACCTTGCCCCTCCAGTACGGGTCATCCACATAAAGCGTATACGTGAAGGAACAAGTATTGATACAGATATTTTCGTTATTCTTTAAATATTTTTTTATTAAATAAAATTTGATACTAGACTAGTTTTTTATTAGATTTCGAGAGATCAGTTATTTATGAAATTTTATTACAGGGTATAGACAATATCTTGTGAAAAATAATCCAGAAAATCCTGCTGTCTTACGGCCAGGATAACATTATTGAGTTACTAGCTTATCTAGCAGTGATGCCACTAAAAGTAACACGAAAGCCATTAGAAAGTGAACAACAACAAAAACATTTGGAAAAACGTATGTGTCTACAATATTATACTTTTCTCAGTGATGGTGAAAATTGTTATGCGTAAATCGAAAAAGCGTATGAAAAATTAATCAGTAACTAGAATTGTCTTAAATATGCGTCTTCAGTGTTCCTTTAAAGACGCCAACAGTATTTTCTCTGATTCGGTGGTAGTCTGTGTCACTTCATTGGGCTGGAAAGCACGGCCCCCAAAATAAGTGCACCAAAATAAACACGGGAGAACACACTGTTCAGAAAACAAAGTCAATGCAGCCTCTCTAACAATCGAGTTTATATCTATAATCTAAGTTGCGAAGATTTATTAGCATTTAATAATCATATTAAATGCATACCCACAAACAGACACGTGTAAGTTCACGCTTTCAATTAACGCTGCATGTGTACTTACAAATTAAATTCCAAACCTCAAATGGACATAAACCCTGCAACTTTTATTGACCTTCCATGAAAAAAGGGTGACATTGGCAAAGATGTCCATTTTTTTACAACATGGGTGATCAGCCTATACGTCAAGGGAGTAATGTGAGTAAATTAGGACACCCCGAAAATGAGTGTCTCTGAATTTGCCATCGTTATTTTATCCGGTTTCAATTGCAATCGTGTTAACTTTAACTGCTTTGCTCACGTGGTTCGCAACAAGCCTCCCGGTCAACCATCTCGGAGGACAGTTCAATAATCAATTTTGCTTAACCCAATTCTGAACCTCAGACAACACTGCCTCTACCTGGGCTATCTCTCCTGCCTCCTGTTTCTATACCCCAAGTGTACCAACCTTACGTTCAAACTAGACTAAAGCCTTTTACTAAAAAAAAAATTAAGAAAAAATGCATGAGTTAAAAAAATATATACATGAAACGTTCACTAAATGACACAGTTTTCTGCAATGTTTACTCTAAGTAGCAAATATTTATGACTCATATTGAATGTATGCCCATATTCAATGCAACGATACCTTAAACAGGTAAAACTGAATAGGTGGCATATTACGCTCTCATGGGTTTCTCAGATAAATACAACTTTTTGCCTCTTTTCTATGAGAAAAAAATCATTAAAAAAAGGATGACAATCCTGTGGTTTAGAAGTTTTTCATGAGCACTTTCATATAATTAGTTCACTTAATATATGAGAAGTAACACCCAATAAATATTTTAACCACGACTTCTCAAATCTCACTGATCAGCACTTATTCAGTTTTACCTTTAAGGTGGCGATATAAAATATGGAATTTAAGATTAACATTAAACGTTTGTTGTAGTCATGAAACAAATTACAATGATAAAAATAAATAATATTAGAATGACTTATTTGGTAAGCGCTGTTTTTGTGTGAATCACACCTCAAAAGCCGTCTCATACCTCTTTGAAAAAAAATGAAAATGTATGTCCACGAGCAGACACGTGTAAGTAAACGCTTACATAGGCTGCATGTGTATTTACAAAATAAAAACACCAAAGTCAAATGAACAAGAGCCCTGAAACTCTTTCTGCCCTTTTCTGGAATATAAGTGATATTGACAAAGTGATTTTTTTACGGTATAAGAGGTCAGCTTCATACCAACACACATAATATTTATTCGCAACTCAGATTGTAGATATTTTGAAAAACAGGTCAAATCCATTTTCCGAATCTTCGCAGGCTCACAGCAGATAGTTTCCGTATCTTTTGTCTTAAATTTTAGGGTCGCCTACCTTACGCGTTGGGGTAGGCGGACTTCAGATCCTATGCCAGGGTCTGCTACACAAAACCCGCTCTACCCCAAGTCCAAGAACTATGAATTATTGGGGTCTGCGTAATCCCTCGCAAAATTAACTATAAGACAAAGAGGGTTAGGCTGGATCAACTTTACTTTTTATGGGTACAAGTTTTTAATATTAAACTGATATTGAAACTCATCCCATTTTTTCACACGGTCCGGTTTAGGTACAGATCCGGTTGCAAAATGTAAGAGACAACCCGGAAAACTGCATGAAAACTAACATAGATCCTAATACACTAGGTACTAGATTTCCGATCCGGCACCGGACTGTGCTGTGTGAAAAGAGCCTTAGATTTGTACTTGCAATCTAATCTAATCTAATCACCCCTGTTTCAGGGAAGGTCGCCAAGAGTTGCAGGTCTTATGTTTATTTGAGATAGGGTTTTTATAATGTAAGTCCACATGCGTCATGTGTAAGCGTGAACTTATACATGTCTGGTTATGGGAATGCATTTAATATGAATCTTAAACGTAATATATCTTTGCAACTTAGATAATACCAACCTATAAGACAAGGAAATAAATGGAAATAAATTTCCATGAAAAATAAATAAATCGGAGTGATAGTACAAAGAAGTGCAATGACATGGTTCGGGCATCTAGAAAGAATGACAATTGTAAAAAATAGTGTACAAAGAGAATGTCAAAGGTAAGCGTGGAAAGAGAAGACTGAGAAAATAATGGAGTGATCAATGATTCTGCAGAGTGAGATGAAGAGAAGAGAGAAAGAGTGATGAATGTTGAGAAGATGAAAGAAGTTTGCAACGACAGAACAAAGTGGAGACACATCTGCGGAGGTACTGGCCACCTCTAGCAAAATAGTGGCCGGGTACAAGTTCCTTGTTCCTTGACCTATAGGTTGATATGCGGCTGACCACCCATGCTGTAAAAATGGTTCACTTTGCTAATGTCACCCCTGTTTCAGGGAAGGTCGGCAGGAGTTGCAGGGTGTGTGCCCATTTGAGATTTGGCTTTTATGTTGTAGGTTCACATGTGGCATGTTTAATCGTGAACTTGGTCGTGTCTCCTTCTGAGAATGCATATAATGTGAATCCCCAATGTTACATATCTTTGCAACTTAGATTAGATTAGATAATGCACATTGGTCCAGTACACATACAACATTGTTCATGTGAAATAACCTGCGATGGACATAAGACAAACACGCACTAAGGGAATGCCATGATGATGATGGTGATGATAAATTTCAGGTTAGAGCTGTGCCCGCGCCGGATTAAGGAAGACTAGGGATGGGGCAGAGCACCTACACATTTTACCGCGTTATTAAAGTTGTCATTAGCATTCTCTGGGGATCAGGGAACGACACAGTCACATCCCTACCTCACGCAGACACCAGCATCAAAAATGGGAAGATTCGCTCATAAAATAAATATACATGTAGAATCTAATTCTGTATATTTATTAATGTACATATATAGGGCTGTGGAGGGTTTGGGCTGAAATGCTGAGGCTGACAAAGATACACCACTGAGAATGAGATGCTGCAGCTCACATCAGGGATTTGATGCTTTTGTTAAACCATTAGCATAGGTTTTTCAGCCACAACGTATTCTTTATCTCCACGCTGTTATCTATTTCTATTTTCTTATATGTTTTTTTTCGATCAATTTTTTTATTTTTATATGACTGGTCACGTATTGTACCCTCCGCTTGACTGGGCTGGAATATAGATTTATTATGATATATTATATCTCATGTATATGTTCATTATTTTTTGTGCCTCTTTCCCGTAATAAAAATGATAAAGCGATGATTTTATTGGATAATAATGCTGTTAGTGTGTGAATCACAAATCAAGAGCCCTCTGCGTGCTTGGTCGTCGCTGTACAAATCACGAATTCTCAAGCAAGATCTAGTTGCTGTAAGGCTGGATGGGCCTATGGTGACAAGTCTTTGGTACAGGTATATGTTATTTTTAACCCAGCAAAAAACATGTTTGAAAAATAAAATATTTCTCTATGCTCCGCTGAATTCGAACCTACTACCTTTCAATCACGAGTCCGAAGCGTTAATCAGTAGACTACGGACCGGTCATCACCTTACTGATGTCATACTACATTAGAAGAAGTCGCGATGCAAAAATTACATGCATATTATTTTAATATTTTACTTTCTTCGGCTCATAAGCGGCATAAGAGGCCATGAGAGGCTCATGGCCTCTCGCACCACAATACTCCAGGACTCTTTGTCTTGTGCTGCTTCCCATCATGGTCCCCTCACTCCCACAGCTTCGGCGTCGGCTTCGACGTTGTCTGCCCACCGCATCCTGGGACGTCCGAGTGGTCTAAAACCTGAGGGGGCACCATCCAAGACTGTTCTGATGATCCTGGAGTCCTCTGCACGTGCTACATGTCCGGCCCACTTTCAATCAGTATTGAAATATTATATTTTAAGAGTTGCTTCTTCATGTGTTGAAAATTATAAGATTTTCAGAAAGAAAAAATTTGCATATTTTACACGTTAAAAATATATTACCTTTACAAAAATTATAAGAAATTCGTTTGAAGGTTGTTTTTCAATTTATTCACCATTTCGACCCTGTAATGTGGCCGAAAGTGTGTCAGGCCCGGAGCAGCAACTTCAAAACACAATTTTAATATTAAATCAAATAGTTCATAAAGTCCTGTCGTATATCTCCCAGTTCCACTCTGCTACTGGCAAAGCCAAGATACAATTATAATACATTATTGTGATTTAAGATCGTTTTATACTTTATGGTCTTAATAAAACACTGACAGTAATGAAAAAAAGTCTGGAGTGTTTACTAATTATTTATCTAAATTATAAAAAAAATTGCATAAGAAATTTTTGTCATTTTTTGTATAGATTTCTTTTTAAGATTTTGTTATTTTTTATATTTAAATGAAATTTATTATTCATATTCCTTGACTTATAGGTTGGTATGAGGCTGACCACCCATACTGTAAAAAATGGTTCACTTTGCCAGTGTCATTCTGTTTCAGGGAAGGTCGGCAAAAGTTGTGGGGCTTATGTTCATTTGAGGTTTGAATTTTATTTGTAAGTACACAATCAGCATTTGTAAGCGCGAACTACACGTGTTTGTTTGTGGGCATACATCTGAGAGCTTTGAATGAATATATCCTTGCAACTTAGATTATAAATTATATATTATAGATAAAGTAAAAAAAAAACCTAAAAAGTGTTACCAAAAGACACGTTTTTTTAAATATTTTATTGTATGTTCTATATTTTGGAAATAGCTTTCTTCTTTTTAATTACAGAATTATACTGTTGCGAACTTGAGAGATTTTTTATAATGCCAATAGTTTTTGAGAAAATTAATTAGTCCAACTTAATGAGCCCAATTTCTTTGAAAATCTATTTTCCACATTTTCTCAAAAACTGTAATCACAAAAAAACAAGAAAAATGTGATAAAGCGTGTTTTTAATTATAACTATTAAGGTATCTATTTTTTAACATTTATAATTTAGAAAAATAATAAATAAACACGCCTAATTTATTTCATTACCTACTCGCATTCTTTAACAACCACAAAGTTAACGAAACAAAAACGACGGGCTCAGGGGATAAACACTCTTAAAACTTTTATACAAGTACATACAGTTCAAAAAGATAGAATTTATCTATCATCTATGTTGCAAAGATATTTTGACATTTGAGGCTCATATTTAATGCACACCCACAAGCAGACATGTCTAAGTTTGCGGTTATACATATTGCATGTGTACTTACAAAATAAACCAAACCTCATATGAACATAAACCTTTTAGTTTCTGCCTCCTTTCTCTGAAGCGGGGTAGTATTGGCAAACGTGAATTAAGTTTGTTCAGTATGGTAGTCAGCCTCATACCAACCTATTAGTCACGGAACACTATTTGAAATATATCCTTGAAATATGACCATTACACTATTTATTTACCTTTGCAACTTAGATTATACATGGACTTTAGATATTTGGCTAATTTAATTTAAATTAATATCTGGTAAAATATACCGGGGAATAGATACTTAGGTAAATAAGGGAGTACATCAAAGCCCCTCAACATTCACAAATGACTCCATATTTGCATTAATTGCATGGGAGGAGATGATATCGTGTTACCTGCGGTTCTCAAAGTTTAAAATAATAAAAAAACGTGTATTATTTATTTTTCATTTCAGCAAAATCAACCTAAATTTGACATCGTAAATGGATGGCCAATGACAGCGATTAACTCAGAGCATAGCAGCTGACAAAAAAATAACACCCCGTCGATTTGTCTTTTTCTTGACTTATAGGTTGGCATGAGGAAGACTAAAACTACTGCAAAAAATGGTTCACTTTACCAATATCACCCAGTTGTAAGGAAGGTCCGCAAAAATTGCAGGGATTATATTAATTTGAAATTTGGGTTTTCACAAAATAGGTTCAACTCGCCACATGCGACCCCTTCGGGGATAACGCGGCAAGAAGTTACACTAAATGTGTAGCTTAGTTGCGTTTTTTTTTTTACATGCGGCATGTCTCAGTGTGAACTTCTACGCGTCTGCTTATGGACATAAATTTGGTGTGATTCCTTAATGTTAATAAAGTTTTGCAACAGAGATTATGGATTTAAGAATGATTGAGGTCAACAAGGCACCAAATACCAAAATATGTAGCCAATTTTTGACGAAGTTTGCAGTTTTATATGCCAAGACAAATAACTTTCAGAATAACGACAGGATTAAATGAACAGATTGAAAAAAATCCACAACCGTATCCGAAATTGAAAGGATATTTTTACCATTAGATCCTTTCCTTGACTTATAGGTTGGTATGAGGCTGACCACCCATACTGTACAAAATGATCCACTTTGCCAGTGTCACCCCTGTTCCAGGGAAGGTCGGCAAAAGCTGCAGGGTTCATTTGTTCATTTGAGGTTTGGATTTTAATTTGTAAGTAGGTACACATTCAGCATTTGTAAGCGCGAACTAGCACGTGTTTGTTTGTAAGCATGTATTTGATATGAGCTTTGAATGTTAGTATATCTGTACAACTTAGACTAGGTAGAAATTATTATAGATACTGTATCCATGTCCATATAAGGAATTTCTTATCCATAATATCCTTAGAAGAAATGACACAAGAAATAAAAATACTTCATAATTTTATGCTCAACATTTGAGAACCACATGAATTCTAGGCCCCCTATTAATATTTTCATCCCAAATCCGCCACTAATAACATCTTCCTAGGGGACCACTTCATGGTACATAAAAGGGCCCCCAACTTGGCAAAGGAGGGCCCCAAGGTAAAAAGGGGGGCCTAAATATAGAGGTGCAAGCCCTAGACGGAGAGGGGTGGCAAGGGAAAAGTTGTAAATAAAGTGCAAGGGGAGAGGGAGGAGGACGCGAATTAAGAAAGAGAAGATTAGAACCGTAATTTAACCTTTTTGCTGCTAAAGATTGAGAAACATTATGTATTTAATATAAAGCTGCAAAGATATATCTAAATTTAAAATTCGTTCGAAAACGTTCGTATTTATTAATTAAAATAAAATGAATGATAGAATGAAAATAAAACAGGGCTTCATTAGAAAATTTTTATAAAGTTCTATAAAGTTTAGTAGAAAACAATTTAAAACTCATATTAAATGCATGCCCACAAACAGACACGTGTAAGTTCTCGCCTACAAATGCTGCATGTGTTCCTTGACTTATAGGTTGGTATGCGGCTGACCACTCATGCTGTAAAAATGGTTCACTTTGCCAATGTCACCCCTGTCTCAGGGAAGGACGGCAAGAGTTGCAGGGTGTATGTCCATTTGAGATTTGGTTTTTATGTTGTAGGTTCACATGAGGCATGTGCAAGCGCGAACTTGTATGTGTCTGGTTGTGAGAATGCATGTAATGTGAATCTCCAATGTAACATATCTTTGCAACTTAGATTAGATTAGATTAGATACCTATAAGTCAAGGAATATGTACTACTATTAAAAAAATAGGTGTCAAGATATCCTTCAAATAAAAAAAATGTTATCTTCGATGTCTGGTCGATAGCTTTGTTGGTAGAACGTTTGCATTTCATGCCAGATGGCAAAAGTTCGATTCACACCAAGCAACGGTGTCAGATTTTTTTCTGAAATGACCAGCACATACAGTGCAACTTTTTGACGGTTGCATGTGGCGATTGGACCCTGTTTAACCTTACGCCAACTATCCTTATTGAAGGGAGGTTTCCCTGTTCCTGTGGGGCAGATTCTCATTTCTTTAAACGGTTTTATTGGCCCAGTGTACAGCTCGGATATTTTAAAGTTACTTTAATTGCCGAAACTCTTAGTTAATGTTTCTTTCGAACATTTAATTCGAAGCATTTCGAAGCATTACAATCAGCTGCTGGGGAATAAAGAATGTCGCCATTTTGAATTAGTCCAACTAGTTTGGAAGGAAATTAAGCTACTCGGAGGTGTTAAGCTCCTTAGTTTTTTAAACACGTTTAGTGTAAAACTGTAGTATACGGATAGGTACAATTTATTATGAATAACCTTCTTTGTAAAATGATGTTATTTGAGAAATTAAAGTACATTTCTGGTATAAATTTTTTAATGAATAACACTGCACTTCCCTTATTCATTAAAAATATTTTAATTTTTAAACCAGCTTTAAGTCAAGTTTTCCATACTAAAAAGAGGGTTTACCTCTGATTTTAATTTCAACCAATGTAATGAATAAGGCGGTACGAGTTTAAGGCCCAGTATTTTCGACATTAGCGTATCAATTTTATGCAGTGAATCGTGTGGGGAGTATTTTTTATCATTTAAAAGTTAAATATGCTAACGTTGAAAATTCTGGGCCTAAGTCAGTGAAGTAACCAAATCGTGTAAAATAATTTAAAAAAAGCATGTTCATTAAAAAAGAACCCGAAAACATGGCAGAATACAGTAATTTTTCGCCTAATGCGAAGGGAAATTTGTCTGCTTGCTTGAACAAGTTAAGGGATGGCTTAGGAGTAGCTTATGCACGGAGTTATTTACTGAGCTGAAGTTAAGAGTTGTGGCTCGGAGAGTGGCTAACTTTGGGGATGCAATTCGTCTAGGGGTAGGAAACTGCAGGCATTTTATTCACATTTAAAATGCAAGGGGCAACATGTACTACTCATTTCATCTGTAATGATAATCTACTCTATAATATATATGTAGTTACGAATATGCAAGACGTTAGAAGTTGTTTTTGGTTTGTATGTGTTAGTTAATAATAAGTTTATGAAGTCTCTAGAAATGCGTATATACTTAAGTAGGTAGATAGCTAAAGATAATTTGTATTTGTTCGAGATTAATATTAGAATCGAATATTTTGATGAAATCTAGCAAGCTGGTATGTAACGGTTTTCAATGTTTCGAGAATGATCTTAATAATCCGTATAAATTATGACCAAGATCCCTTGGAAGAACAAATATTTTTATCAATCGTGGTACTGTTTATGTAAAATTATGTTGGAGCCGAAATTGAATAATAAAAATTGCGTAAAATAAATGAACTGCAGTTTTGATTAAATAGAACCCGCTAAAAGCATAACAATATCTAGAAAGAATGAACAGGGAATGACTGACTAAAATAGTAAAAAAGGGATTGTCGAAGATTGTCGGTGTAATGGCCGAGGGGGCCAAGTGGGCTGATCTTTCTCACTAGAACTGTTTGAATAGAACAACGTTGGTTCGATCCCCGCCTGGATCATTTGACCATAACTTTGACCCTGGTTCAACAGATGTTATTGGGTAATTATTAATTAATGATTCATAAAAATAAATAATAATGAATTAATAATTGATTATATTAATACCTGTTTCTGGCTAGGCAGAATAGGTTGGTGAATAGCATTCCTCTTCATTAATCTATTTTAAAAAAATGACTTGGAAGGGGAAGACCGAGGAAAAAATGGATTCATTAAATAAGTGAGATTGCAAATGACTGTAACATACAGAAGAAGAGAAGAGCTTGCATGAGAAAAGCGATGAATCTCAAGAAATGAAACAAGGGCGCAAGGATAGAGCTAAGTGGAGACACATCTGCAGAGGTAATGGCAACCTCTACTGGAATGGCGGCTGGATACAAGTACAAGTGTTATATAAGTCGCAGAGAAAAATAAATATTTAGGATTTATTTCAAATGTATGCACACTAGCAGATATGAAGATACGTGTAAGTTTTCGGTAACACATGCCATATGTGCAGTTGCAAATTACAAAACCGAAATCTTAAATGAACATAAGCCCTGCAACTCTCGCTGCCCTTCCCTGAAAATGGGGTAGCATTGCCAAAAGGGACCAATTTTTTTGCCAATAAGTATTAAAGGCAAGGAACCAAAAAAAAAAAAACAATACATTCTATATTGTTCAAAGACTTTTTTTTAGTGAGATTTTGGGGTTATCTACACACGAAATAGTCAATTAATGTAGTTAATGCTATTAATCCTATCCCTGATATAAAAATAATCAGAATTCTATGCACAAAATTTTGTAGCTCGAGTAAATCTTGCGGAATCCGCTGGTCTCTAATTAAACGCTTTGTAACAATTAACATCCATTTAAACGTTAAATTAAAACAATAAATTCGCCAAAATAAATCGCTTTTCGCAATTTACGATCGCGAAATATAATATTTATAACGGACATAATGAGTTATAACTGCCGCCCTGTATGGGGAACATTCATAATTTCACATTATTCGTTGTATTAATTTTTAATCGTATTTAACATAAACTAACAGATGAGTCGTCTATATAATAGGTTGCAAAGATACATTGTAACTGTAACTGTAACTCTGTCGCCATTCGGATAGGGGTGGCCAGAGCCTCTGCAGAGTTGCCTCCATTTTTTCCTATCCTGAAATACCTCTTTCAATTCCTTCATATCCATCACCTTTTTCATGCATTTTCTTCTTTTACGCTCACTTTGTATATCCCATTCTTTCACAATCTCCTCAATCTGATCACTCCATACTTTTCTCGGTCGTCCCTTCCCTCTTTTTCCTTTCACACTTTCTTTGTATACATACTTTGTCAGTCTATCATCTTTCATTCTTTCCACATGCCCAAACCATCTCATCACATTCTTTTGTACTTTAACTTTCACATCCTCTTTCAAATTACATTCTTTTTTTACCCATTCATTCCTAACTCTATCCCTCAAAGATTTTCCTGTCATACTTCTCAAATGCTTCATTTCCACCGTACATACTTTACTCATTTCGCTATCATTCACTGTCCATGTTTCACTTCCATACATCAAAGTCGGTAACAATATGCCATTGTGTACCGCCATTCTCAGATCCATCGTCAATCGCTTGTTCTTTGCTATTCTTCCTATTGCACCGACCACTTGCTTTCCCTTGCACACCCTATTCTCAAGTTCTCTTGTCATCTTTCCATTCTTCTCAAACATACTTCCCAAGTATCTAAATTCATCCACAATTTCAACTTTCGTACCATTCAACATGAACGTGCATTCTTCACCACATGCGATATTATCACTCTTTTGAGATAGCACGGCAGGAGGTTGCGCTTATGTGCAGCTTAGTTGCATTGTGTACTTAATTAATTACAAAAACAAAAAACAATCCTGTACCCCGAGTATAAACATTACGTAAATCTCACCTCGAAGTATGTAAGGACAGAAAGAAATGGCGATTGATCTGTAATATTGGCGGCTAGAATAGGGTTTTTCTAATTCATTTAAATTTTTAATTAGAATTTTATATTTTGTAATTGTTTTTAATGTTTATGCATGGTATTATTTGTTTATTTAAAAATTGTTAGTTGTTGTGTATGTTACTTGACTTATAGGTTGGTATGCGGCTGACCACCCAAGCTGTAAAAATGGTTCACTTGGCCAATGTCAACCCTGTTTCAGGGAAGGACGGCAAGAGTTGCAGGGTGTATGTCCATTTGAGATTTGTTTTTTTATGTTGTTCGCATGTAAGGGCACTGTAATACAATTATTTATAAGATTGTAATGATCAAAAAATTTAGGAGACCTTTTTAAACGTAAAGCTTGCATAGATTTGTAAAAATAATTAATATATAGTCTACCAGGAACCGGAAAAGTCCATATGGTTGTCTAACATAGCTTAAAATGCTGTGTACATCCTTGCAAGGTTCAGCAGGTTTCTGTCTACACTATTTCTCATTCAAAACATTAAAATTTCACCTTGCAAAGTTTACACCTTCAAATTCCGCCATCTTTTTCTAATGTGCAGGTATAAAATTTCAAAAAGAGAAGTGTTTTGAAATATGGAACGGCTAGTGTTGTGCTGTTTCCGCGCTCGGTACGTTAAGAATTAATTAAGGGTTCCGTTAAGGGGCTTATTAACGGCGCCGAGGCACATCGGGAGGGCTCGTAACGGATCGTAACGACCGGAGTCGTTAAAACGGAAAGTGCGAAACTGAGGAAACGGTGAATACAGCCTGCAACGAAAACGGCTTAATATATTTGTGTGCTTGTATCCAGCCACCATTCTGCTAGGAGTGGTTAATACCTGTGCAGGTGTGTTTCCACTTTGTTCTGTCTTTGCACACTTCATTCATCACATCGACATTCATCACCCTACTCATGCATTTTCCTTTTTCTTGGTCTTCCATTTCCGCGCTAACCTTTAAAATTTCCTTCACACTTTTTTTGTCAGTTCATTCTTCCTAGATGCCCAAACCATCTCATTGTACTCTTTTGTACAACCACTTTATACTTTAACATATTTCCTTCGAGTCACAAATACCAACGTTCTTTCCTATATGAATACTAAAGCTAAACTCCTGATGTCCATCAAAAGGCAAAAATTGGTTTATTTTAGACACATAGCTGCAAATGAATGGAATATCCAGAGTCAAAATAAAAGGAGAGCTTGTATGAAGTGAATGTATGGTGAAGGTTATGACTCTGGATAAAATGAAAGAAGTATGTAAGGACAGAAAGAAATGGCGGTTGATCTGTAATGCTGGCGGCTAGGGTAATGGTTTCTCAAGTTTTCCAAATTTTTGTAAATTTTAAATTGGAATTTTGTATTTTGTATTTGGTTTTTGATGTTTATTTATTTGTTTATGTCTAAAATGTTATTTGTTGTGTATGTTCCTTGACTTATAGGATGGTGTGCGGCTGACCACCCCCGTTTCAGGGAAGGTTGGTAGGAGTTGCAGGATGTATGCCAATATGAGATTTGTTGTAGGTTCACATGCTGCATGCGCAAGCGCGAACTTGTACGTGTCTGCTTGTGAGAATGCAAGTAATGTGAATCCCCATTGCTACATATCTTTGCAACTTAGATTAGATTAGAGATAATGCTCCTCCTCAGTCCCCTGTCTCAGGGAAGGACGGGCAAGAGTTGCAGGGCTTATGTTCATTTGAGATGGGTTCTTATAATGTAGGTCCACATGCGGCATGTGTTAGCGCGAAATTATACATGTCTGCTTGTGGGAATGCACTTGATATAAATCTTAAATGATATATATCCTTGCAGCTTAGATTAGATTAGATTAGATTAGATTAGATTCCTCCTACATCTCATCATACAGGGAAGAATTGAGGGAAGTTGGTTTGAGACCGATCACCCATACTGTAAAAAAATCTTCACTTTACCAATGTCGTGCTAAGAAGGTGCCTCCTGAAACGAAACGTCGAGAATGATGTTAGTTTTCTTATAACGGTTCGTTTTATATCCGAAAAGCGTATTTAACCTTGTAATTTAATAATAATTTGGCTCAATGTCAATCAATCGTAACTCCAGTTTCAATTTAAAGTAAATACAAATTTATTATAATAAAAAACCCTGATTATCGGGAGTACATGTGTTTTTCCTATCGGGAACTTTACATATCCAAGAGATATTTTAAATATGCCTAGTCCATTAAAAATAAATTACACGGGTATACAAGTATAACGAAATCACAGAAAATACTTTTAAAACTGTATTTTTTCGTTGCTTGTAATTCCCTAAAACTTTTCACAGCTTTTCTGATTATTTTTTTAACCGAACTTCCGCTTGAAGTTGCTTATCACTGAGGCATTCGTTACAGCTTGCGAAGATTTATGCTAATGAAGGTTTTTTCTCCATATGCTCCAGAATGCAGTGAAGCGACACAAGAAACATGTGTTCAGTAACGTGAAAATGTGTCCTTAAAACAATTAATCAGGATTTTATCTGAAACTCTTTAAGATAACAATTAACGAATGGGTTCTTTAGATTTTTCTCCCATTCTTCGTACAGGAATAGTGACTTGTATCCAGCCTACATAACGCTAGGGGCGGCCATTACAAATGGTCACATAAATGAATAAAAAAAACAATTCATCCGTATTTTTGAAACTGGATTATTGCAAATTAACTTGTTTGCACATCTAAAAAACCATCACACTGATAACAGAATCAGTTGCAAAATGAATTTAATGTTTTCGCGGAAAAAAATGCAAAACTTGATTTTACAACTTTTTTTGGAAATTTCGCGAAAATGTTTGTATGGACGCGGAGGCTTATACACATGGATACTTTTCCATCAAAACGATAAAAATCTTCTATCGCATCTTTCATTCGAGGAATAAGTGGAGTAGATTCTGCAGAGTTTCTAGGCAACCCTAGTGCCACGGCGGCAGCGCTACAGTAACAGTTATATCGGACACTTTCCCCACGCCAGGATTCCCTTCCTCTCTGGCCTGTCCATCGCCTTTGCCCTCCAGACACGTATCTGTGCTGACATCGTGTGATTTTTCATCGTCCATCCATGAAATTTTTGGTCTACCTGGTTTCCTTTGATCGTGTAGTTCTGAGAGTGTTTGGCGCTCAGTTTGGGGTATGCGCCATTCAAACTAATTATTTGACAAGCCCACTGCAGGCGCCGTACTTTGATGGAACTGATCACATCGGGCTCTCTGTAGATGTCACAGAGCTCTTTGCCTGACCGACGATGCCAACTATTGTCTCACCGGGTTTTAGATGGTTCAGAAAATCCCCTTTCGAATGATGCAATCGAGGTCTTAGTCCTTTTTCATTACCCAGGTTCCGTCACCTATGACACCTTTTCATCATCGCGAAGGCCTTGGCTGAATCCAGGATTCTCCTCCACTCTCGCTTGTCCATCGCCTTTGCTCTCCAGCCACGTATAGGCCTTGGCTGGATCTGCGTTGACACCATCAATCCATCGCATTTTTGGCCTAGCCCATAATATCTTTAATCTATAGATAAAGATACATAAACATTCGAAATTCATTTTAAATGCATGCCGACAAGCAGACACGTGTTAGTTCGTGCTTACAATTGCTAAATATAAATTAAAATACAAATCTCAAATGAACATACAGCATGCAACTTTTGACATACTTCCCTGAAACATTAGCAAAGTGAAAATCTTTTTACAGAATGGGTAGTCAGTCCAATAACAACCTATAAGTCAAGGAACCCTACCCCATGAGCTTAGAGCCGTAGAGAGTGCAAGTGCGTTTAGGCCGGGATTGAAGACATGTTTGTTTCGGAGATGTTACAGTTGAATAGTGCCCTTGCAGTGATTTATCACAAAACGGCACTATAAATAATGTCTTATTATTAGGGAAGTTCTACTGGTCATTTATTGGCTGACACAAACATTTCCAGTGTACACAGTCCATAGAATCGCCACTCTGTTTTTCCATACATAACGGGAAATGGCATTACGTTGTTAGCGAATGCGCTTTGATAGTTTTCATAATGAAAAGGGGTCAACAAATTGGCAATATGACGGCCCTTGCAGGGGTTTCAGCACTGATAGAAATTTGCACTTTGAACTGACCCAATTGGAGAAGAAATTGCATTATTGGACGTAGGGGAAATTTTACTTTATTTTTAATTTAAACATTAATGTTTTTTATCCCTTTCTATCACAGAAGACAAATCAGAACATGTTCTATAGACTGTACCTACGTATCCATGTTTTCATTATTTTAAGTACACGTTTTTAAGTACTTCCGGTGCATATTTTTCCCTATTGTACTTGCAAGTACATTTAAACTTACTCATAAATTTCTGAACACCTTACATACCAATTTTGGAACAGATTGTTTTCTATTTTTATTTGAAGCTCTTTTGTTCTTTTACTATTTTCAGTGCATGCTTTATAACTTTTAGTATACATTCTTCTCTAATTTCAATACACGTTCTTTACTATTTAAAGTACACTTTACTTTTTTTAGTACATGCTTTCTATTATTTAAGCACATGTTTTTTTTACTAAGTAGACACTTTTTTAGTCCACGTTTTTTTATTTTTAGTACATATTTTCCTCTATTTGTAAACATGCTCTTTCCTATCTTCAGAAAATTTTCTGGCCAAACCAGTGTGCAAACTATTCTCAGCTCATATTTTCTATTTTATTAACACATTCTCTATACATTTTTTACCCTTCCATGTTCTCTATTATTTTCCCACATGTTCTTCACGTATTATTAACAAAGCCCGTGTACTTACTATTTTAAGTTCATGCCTTCTACTATTTTAAGTTCATGCCTTCTCCTATTTTTAGTGCATGCTCTGTACTATGCAATTCTCAAGCGTCAGGAGAGCTCCGTGTTATTTACTGCAATGCTTTAAAAGTGCATTTTCATTGCACTTTTATTTCATCTAGTGCTTGAAAATGCTCCAAAAAAGTGCACAGCAATCTTAGAGGAAACTTTTCCCTACACTTCGGGGTTTTCCCTGTATTTTAAAAAGCTTAAAATGTCTAATTATGCACTTCCAGCTTACGAGGGTCGTAGAATTTGAGCTTTCTTATTTGTATTGTAAACTTGAAAACATCACAGCAATCCGGCAGGGTGACGTCATCAGGTTTTGGAGTATTGAAATGCGCACACCTACCTCATTTCACCACAAAACGTTGCCAAATATTTCAAATTGACTGTAAAAATTTATTCAAATTTGCTAGACGGTTCAGCTTTTATCGGCCACTGTAAGAATGTTAAATATTGTGTTTTTTTTTTTTAAATGATCATTAATCATTCAATAAAGTTGTCAAAAAATACAGTTTTTTTATTTTGTTGGCCGATTGTGGTATGGAGGTTATTGCGTCAGATTACTGATCAGAAGTTAAATGGTTCAATCCTTTTTTAAATATTTTTTTACTAGGCTGATTTATTTGGTGAGCGCTGATTTTGTGTAAATCACACCTCAAGAGCACTCTGCAAGCTTGGTTATTGCTGTAGAAAGCGCCAATTCTCAGACAAGACCCAGTTGGTGTATGGCTGGATAGGCCGGGCCTATAGTGCCCGCGTAAAGGTAGATTATTTTTTCAAACCAGCGAAGAGAAAATTTGAAAAAATATATATTTTCGTGCTACGTCGGGATTCAAGCCCACTACCTTCCAATCACGAGTAGCCCAGAGAGGAGGGGGGGGGGGGCAAAAGTGAACCAAGCTTTTACAGCATGGGAGATCAGCCTCATACCAACCAATTAGTCAAGGAGCCTAATAAGTCTTATGAATGAAACATATGAATAAGCGAAATATCAAACACAAGGCATTCTGCCCGGATTGTCTATGGATTACCGGACAAACTGTGTGAAAGCTTAAATGCATCACATTTCATAGGTTTACCTTTGCTGGTTTCTTAATTATTTCAAATATGCTTTTTGTACCAAGATGTATCATGATAAAACTGTTTGTTTGCTATTTAAATAAATAAAAATACACTACGGACCGGATAGGAAAAAGAAAACATAGGACAAACCGGGCAGAATGGCGAAACAATGTTAATGTTTATTGTGTAATGGCTTCAAATGTTAATATATTATATATCTGCAACTTGGATTAAAGTGAAATGTGGTATGTGCTAGAATTCTGCAAGTTGGCATTCCGGCGGTCAAAACGGACGGCACGACAAAATTTTCACAACTCAAAACAATGTAGACAGAATTCTGGGTTGAGCTGGCATAAATTTACAATCCAGAGCTATCAAATACCTACGCAAATAAGCTATACATGTAATGTAACTCATTGCCGCGTTCTCCCTAAAGGGTTCGCATATTTCGGGTGGAACCTAATTTTATATTTTAAAGGTTAGGAGGCTGGCCTTACGCTAACTGCTTCAGTTGAAGTCGGAGTTTCTCAGCTCCCGAATTGGATGGTACTCATTTATTGTAAAGACTGGGTAAACCTTGTCGGTGTTTTATTTTAGGTTTAAACAACTCACACGGGAAATAATTTTTGACATCCTCGGTGGGGTTCGAACCTGAGTTCTCGACATGGAATGCAAGCATTCTACCAGCTAAGCTATCGACCGAACTGCTATCGATCTTTTAATTTTCACAGGTAATAAACACATCGTTACGCCAAATAAATAAATAAATATCAAGATGCTTTATTAGGTAGGCGCTGTTCATTTGGCAAGCTTGGTCGTCGCTATAGAAAGCGCAAATCACTCAAGAAAGACCCAGTTTCTGCTAGGCTAGATTAATTTTCAACCCAGCGAAGAGTACTGATGAAAATTAAATTATATTTTATATGCTTCGCCGGGAATCAAACCCAAGATTTTCCAATTAAAAGACAGCAGTGTCGAATTCCTTGACTAATATGCTAGGACGAGGCAGCCAATGCCACGCAGATTTCAGGAAAAAACTGATGGATTGAGATTTGGGTTTTTATTTTGCAAGCACACATGCAACATTTGTAACCGCGAACTTACACATGTGTGGTTGTGTGTGTGCATTAAATTTAGTGTTAAATGTGATTATCTATCTTTGCAACCTATATTACAGATTCCATAGAATGAAACCATTCAAATGAAAAAATCAATTTCAGTACAATTTTCAACCCTTCCGTGTATATTTGTTGATTATAATTATTCTATTAAGGGTACATCAGAAGCGGACTGGGCAGCGTAAATCAAGTCGCCATTTTAACTAGTGTACACAATAATGTAAAGTCCGACCCTCGTCAGACGAAAAGGGACAAATATATTCAACAAGATAAATGGGTTACAGCGTCGCCAATCAAGTAACACTGCGCCCACTGTCCGACAGTTGAAAATATTTCTTAAAATCATTATGATTTGAATGAAATATGTAATCTTTGATCTAAAAGTAATGTTGCAAAGATATATTGATATTTAAGGCATATATATTATCAAGCCCATAGGCAGACACGTGTAAGTATGTGCAAAAAAAGACCTCAAATTAACAAAAAACCTTGCAACTCGTGCCGCCTTTCAGTGAAACCAGGATGGCATTTTCAAAAGTGAACAACACCTAAAACAAACCTATAAGTCAAGAAAAAAAATGATACTGTTTCCATGTATATATTTTTATTGTATAAAAAAAGATTGAATCTGTTAAAATATGTACTCACAACTCGCAACTAAGCTACACATATAGTGTAACTTATGGCCTGCGTTATCCCCAAAGGGTCACACCAAGCACTTTAATGAAATGTAACAATTTGAAATTTAAAAGCCTTGGCCGCCAATATTGTAGATCAACCTACATTTCGCAGTGTCATTTCATCCAAAGTCATAATATTTCACTACAACTCTTGCCAATGTCACCCCTGTTTCAGGGAAGGTCGGCAAGAGTTGCAGGGCTTATGTTCATTTGATTGGGTTTTTATATTGTAGGTTCACATGCGGCATGTTGTGGGAATCTTAAATGATATATATCTTTTCAGCTTAGATTTAGATTGAGATTTAGACTCTGGATATCCCATTTATTTGATATACCTAACTTATCCTTTGAGATTGATATGAGGCTGACCACCTATTTTGTAAAAAATGTTTCACTTTGCCAATGTCACCCCTGCTTCAAGGAAGGTCAGCAAAAGTTGCAGGGATTATGCTCATTTTATGTTTGGTTTTTGAATTTTAAGTACACATGCAGCATTTGTAAGCGTGAACTCACACGTGTCTGTTTGTGTGCACGCATTTAACATTAATTTAAATGTTAATATATCTTTGCAACCTGGATTATAGAATATAGAATACCTACCTTCTTTGGTCTTCCTACACCTCAACATCTCTTTCTTTTTTTGGTAATTTCAACACTCCAACAAAGAATAATCTTTTAAGTGTGAAAGATGAACAGGGAACAATATAATTTGGAGAATGAAAGCACACAGATAAGGTAACAATAAAGCTGTGTTGTATTTTACAGGTTTTATGTAGGTAACATGACTTTAACAACCTTAAGCGTACATCTCGGACACGTCTTTCATGAAACATGTTTCCAACAATACATGTCCGGGTTGTGTAAAAACATGTTAACAAAAGGTACATGAAAAACCTCTATATTCATCGATGTCTGTAAAAAAATTGTGTTGCGTACGAATTTCCATTCATTGACTTGGCTTTGGAGTTTTCTTTTCATCAAATCACAGTACCGGTAAGATTTACTCCCACCATCGCGCTAATAAAAAAATGAATGAACAGTAAATCATTTTGACCGGTCCGTAGTCTAGTGGTTAACACTTCTGACTCGTAAATGGAAGGTTGTAGGATTGAATCCCAGCGGAGCACAACAAATATACTATTTATATTTTCAAATATGCTCTTGGTGAGAAATTTATATACCTTTACCAAAGACCAGTCGCTAAAGGTCCATCTAGCCTTACAGCAATTGGATCTTGCATGAGAATTGGCGCTTTCTACAGCGACGACCAAGCTCCCAGAGGGCTCTTGAGGCGGGATATACACAAAAACAGCGCTCACCAAATAAATCATCCTAATTGTATTACTATTTTTTTAATTATAGGTGATGTTGATTGTATTGATTTTCTTACTTACGCGATAATGGGGAATTCGCGCCATGTTTTATTCTTTAAGTGATGATATAGATATGTACAAATATACCACTATGAGCTCACTTGAAAATGTGCTCGATTTTCAAATCATACTAACATCAAGGTTTTTTTGTTACAAATATTCAGGTATCTTATATGAGTAGACCGAAATATCTTTTTAACAACAATGTAACTTCAAGTACGTTCTTTTATTTATTTACATCCTTATGTAGTTGAAAGTATGAGGGTGATCACGCATAGACTTTAAAAATTGATTCACTTTGCCAATGCTACCCACGTCTCAGAGGTGTACGAGAGTTGCAAGGCTTTGTCATGACTACTTTCACCTTGCTTTTGTTGAACCATTGTCGCAGGTTCTTTAGCCACGATGCCCTTCGGCGTCCTTGAGTTCTTCTCCACTGAATCTTTCCTTGTATGATAAGACGGAGAATACGGTATTTTTCATTTCTCATAACGTGGCCGAAGTACATCAGCTTTCTCTGTTTGATGATTGGCAGAAGTTCTTCCGTGGAATACATGCGTCGGAGAACTTCTTCATTGGTGACCCGATCACTCCAAGAGAACCGAAGCATTTTCCTGTAGACACTCATTTCAAACGCTTCTTAAAGCTGTAACTCTAACTCTGTCGCCATTCCGCTAGAGGTGGCCAGAGCCTTTTTTCCTATCATTGCATACCTTTTTCCGTTCATTCATATCCATCCCCTTTTTCATATTTTCATACATTTCCTTCTTTTTCCCTCGCGTGATTTTGCCATTTCGTCGCCAAGCAGAGAAGTCACATCCTCCCTTCCGATCAATGGTTCGTAAAGTCGCGACCTGGATCTTAAAGGAAATTACAGCTGGCTTGGAGAGCAGGCAATCTCCTAGCGCTGTACCATTTGCAGGATATTCGTTAAGCAGTTGTAATCCGCCTCCAGCCCATTATGAGAGGCAAAAACTTTTAGTTTCAACTCTCACCGCCAGATGCACCGCGAGCAAAGTGCCGGTTCAGGTGTGTCGAGTTCTGTGGTAGCAAGTGGAGAGTGGCGAGTGATTAGGTACTTATATAAACTACAGACAAGTGACCTTCCTTGAACTGGTAGACTGTACAAAATAACCCGAGTGAGCTGCACAATTAGTGCAATGTCTTACTTGTAAGCCCCATTAATTTCTACAGATAGGGGGCCGGCCTTACTCTAACCACTTCAGTGAATTGGGAGTTTTACAGCTCCCTAGGGCGCTGGTTCTCATTTTTGTGAAAGCTGAGTACACCTAGCCGGTTCTATGATTTGTGGATTTGAAATAAACACCGAAACGAGAAATTGTTTTTGACAACCTGGGTGGGAATCGAGCCCTAGCTATCAGCATGATTCTACAAACTGAACTATCAACTGGTTATAATGATGTGCTTATAATATTTACTCTCGGCACGTGATTGCAATTTTTGTGCATTGGCAATACCTTTTACGCCCCAAAAATAGCACAAATTAGTTAGCAAAAATAGCTAACGCTATTAATTGAATATTCGGAAACACAAACACACGTTTTTTGATTCAGTTATTTCAATTCCTTATTTTTAGAGTCACCTAAAGGTTCTCGTAAAGCCATTTTGCTGCTTATACATAATTTCATGGGGAGACTTTCAGCTGCAAAACGCAACATATATATAGTGCAACTTCTTGCCGCGTTATCCCCGAAGGGTTTCGCATGTGGCGAGTGGAACCTATTTATTTTTACAGGTAAGAGGGCCGGCTTTACTCCAACCACTTCAGTTGAAGTGGGGGTTTCCCATCTCCCGAGGGGGCTGGTACTCATTTCTTGTGAAGGCTGAGTAAACCTTGCCGGTATTTTAATTAAGGGTTTTGAAATAAGACCGAAACGGGAAATCATTTCTGACACCCTCGGTGGGATTCGAACCCGAGCTCACGGCATGGAATGCAAGCACTCTACCAACTGAGCTATCAACTGAGCTATCAACTGAGCTATCAACTGAGCTGCTTGTTGAATATATAGCTTCACATTAGCGTCACTGTGTTGTGACTTCTTCTGACACATGCAAATGAAATGGGCTTAAGCATACACCCATCTACTAATGCACTCCCACTACACTCGTGTGAACCGGGTACTATAGAGTTGTTCCCGAGGCACAACACTGGCATATTAATTAATATTTCGCTCCCAGAGCACGAACTAAGGGTTATTGCAACGCTAATGGTCACAACACTAGCGATTAACCGGCTTGCAACTGTAAAAGAAGACAAAAAAAAACTTTGAAAGAAAGAATCCGAATTTGCACATCCCTATTTTCTAAAGATAATCCTATAAAAAATAATCGTGCCTATTTTTTTTTATACTAGCTAATCTAGTAGTCGTTGTCCTGTCCGAATTGTCATCAATTTTATAGAGATGGTTTTGTTAATTTATTGTAAGAAAAAGCTGTCAGAAATAGTTAAAAAATGAGAAGAAAACATACGTAATTATATTTGTTAACAAAATAACCATGGATATGCATTCCAAAATGAAAGCGTACTTTAGGTCATAGTGGCTAAAAATAATGTTTGTGAACCGATCAACACGAAACAACACACGATCCATCTAGACGGAAATCTTCACGTTTTCTAAAAAAATAGTCAACATGTGATGAACGTTTGATTTTTAGGTAGATACAGTAAGGTTTCATAATACCAGATTCCCATACAAAAACTATGTTCAGGTTTTTCACGAATGGATGAAAATCAGCCGAAAAGCTTCAACCGTTTTCAAGCTAAGCGGTTACCAACGAACGCCATTTCATTTTTATTATAAATCATTGTTATTTAGTTCCTGGTCTATTAAACAGGTTGGTATGAGGCTGAAAACCTGCAATGAACGTAAAGACTTATAATTATGGTACAGATATCTCATCGACATGTAATCAAAGACTCACTGATTAAATTTAATCTAACCCTTTGTGGATGAACTTCTCACAGGTTTTACTTAATTAGGTAATCAATTGAAATGCGCTAAAAGCAGGTGAACAATTTGCTCATTTCCCATTACACCCACAGCCTTCCCTATCTAGGCCACGTGCTAACATCTCTTTGAAGTAAAATTGTTGAAGAGAAGGTTGTAGTACCGACACACCATGCCTCTCCTGGAGAAGCTCCACTGGCTGAGCATCCCACAAAGAATCAAATCCAAATTGGGTCTCACAGTACACGAAAGTAATTTATTGTTTCAATGTTTACTTCAAACACAAAATTAAATACCGGCAATTTTTACTAAGCTACACTTAATAAATAAAAATCGCAACTAAGCTAAAAGTGATCGAATTTTAACGGTATGGGTGGTCAGTTTCACCAACGAGTATTCGACCCGAATATCTTTAATATCTTGGTAAAGATACAACTATATGAGTTTGGGCTTTCGGTAAAGGCTATGCAGTAGGTCTGTGATATAGCGTCGAATCGAAATAGTAAAAACACACTCAATCTTAAAAATGATAATCTTTATCGCGCTAGTTGTTAAAACCGAGTCCTTTTTTTCATCTGACTTGCCACAAAAATAATAATAAGCCTTTAGCTGTCGCGGGCCGGATCGATGAGACTGGCGGGCCGGATTTGGCCCGCGGGCCGTATTTTGAGGCCCGCGAGCTAGAGGATCTCATAAACGTGAAGTTACAAGCGGAAGGCTTTATTAGTGATGGCATAAATAAAGACAGGCGACAAGAGGCGGAACACGGAACACGGGACATGTCATAACCCTAAAGATAAAAATGTAAGTTTTAGGATTTGTGTGTACACATTGAGAAATGTATTTTTTAATAAAATAAAAAATAAAAATCTTTACTTAAATTTTTTGCAACTTATGCTGCCATTGCCTGCAAAAAGGAGTGGCAACGGCATAGTGTACATTATTTTTATAGCGACTCACAATAATCATAATTGATGAATGTGTCGTAGGTGCTGTTTTGTCCTGTGATGTTTTTTTTTTTTGTGATCTTCAGATTTTTTGCCATTCTGATGTTTTATCATAGTGTTGTTTTGACATCTGATGTTTTGTCCTGGAAGTCTTTGTCATGTGATATTTTGTACTGTGATGTTTTGTAATTTGATGTTTGTCATTCTGATGCTTTATTACTGAGATGTTCTGTCCTGTAAACGGCTAGTAACACTGAATATTTATATTATAGAAGGACCAATCGTCATTTGCGGCATTAAGGTGACCCCAGCAAAAAGCGTAAGGCTCTTGGGGGTACAATTAGATCAACACCTGTATCTTGGAGACCACATCTGCAAGACAATCAGGGCAGGATTCTTTGGTCTCCGGCAGATCAAAGCCATTAGGAGATGCCTGCCAATAGAGGCCACCAGGAGTCTGGTGAACGCCTTTGTGGTGTCCAGAATGGACTACTGCAACGTGATATTTGCAGGTCAGCCAGTTAGTCAACTTCACAGGCTGCAGTCCCTACAAAATGCGGCAGCGAGGTTGATCTATAACTCCTCCAAATTCTGCCACATTTCACCACTTCTTCAGAGGCTTCAGTGGCTTCGCGTATCCGAGCGCATCAAATTTAAACTGTGTGTGATAGTACATAAAGCTCTTCATGGAGGAGCTCCACAATACATCAGAGAGCTCATCACCCCAGCAACAATCAGTACCAGGGGACTAACGCTGAGATCGGCATCAACAAGCGGCAACCTTCTGGAGATCCCGAGACGAAGCCCCAACACGGTGTTCGGGGAGCGCGCCTTCCGTGTCGCTGCGCCCGCGGCCTGGAACTCGCTGCCTGACAGGCTGCGGACCATAGATAGTGAGGCGGTGCACAGGAGGCAGCTGAAAACCCACCTCTTCCCACCTCCACAACCCAAGCCTTTGGGATGACCAAGGGTCATGAAAAGACGCCATACAAATGAACTCATTATTATTATAGATATAATATTCTGATTAGGTATGCAATTATCCAATCACTAGTCTTTTCATTATTACTTATATATTCACCTTAGTGAGATTCAGTTTAGATAGGGGCTTACGTTTCTGCCAAGGTATTTTTTTAACTTATTGATTTGTTTTAAGTATGCACCTTTACATGATTTTAAATTGTTTTACATTCTAGGCTTTGCTTGTGTGTAATTTTATAGTTATAAAACCATTGTCTGTTAAACGCCCTTCAAAGAGGATGATTTATTTAATGAGATCCATTTACCCTCTCTTTAAAACGCTAACAGTTTTCAACGTTTTTATTCTTGACACAGTGTTTAAGCAGACGACTTCCGGTTCCCCGCTCCAGCTCTGGAAAGCGGAAGTGTGGAGTGTCGCACCGGAAGCAGCCATCTTTACAAAATGGCGATTCCCGCGCATTCTCAGCGCCCGGCATAAATAAAGAAGCAAAGCGACACACACAACGGCAAAACATAGAGCGGCGTTTTATTGAACATTTAAAATAATGGAGATTCACATTTTTTGCAAAGCCAAGCCGAGGACGCATGAGAAACAAGTGTGTCAGTTATTTTGGTCAGTTATAAAAGTAACATTTTACAAATTTTAAAAAGAGGTAGATATATTTCATTTTCTTATGAAATATGTGTGCAATGTACTTAACTAGTTCTTTTTTTAAGAGTGCCAATAAAAACATACAAACAATCTTCCTGTCAAAATTTCATTTTTAACTGGACGTAACTAATCCACACATATTGTGTAACTTCTTGCCTGCGTTATAACTGCGTTGTCGAAAATCAATTGCCCGACTATTTCTTTAGCGAGTGGGTTGTAAGTCCACTGCCTCGAGTTCTTCTTCAGCTAGTGGGTTGTAAGTCCACTGCCTCGACTTCAACAGCTAGTGGGTTGTAAGTCCACTGCCCCAAGTTCTTCTTCAGCTAGTGGGTTGTAAGTCCACTGCCCCAAGTTCTTCTTCTTCAGCTAGTGGGTTGTAAGTCCACTGCCCCAAGTTCTTCTTCTTCAGCTAGTGGGTTGTAAGTCCACTGCCTCAAGTTCTTCTTCAGCTAGTGGGCTGTAATTCCACTGCCCCAAGTTCTTCTCTAGCTAGTGGGTTGTAAGTCCACTGCCCTAACTTCCTTGTATCTGCTCCTCCGGCAGTTTCTTCATCTGCATCTCCGGCAGTTTCTTCATCTACATCTGTGGCAGCATCTTCTTCTGCATCTGTGGCAGCATCTTCATCTGCATCTGTGGCAGCATCTTCATCTGCATCTGTGGCAGCATCTTTTTCTGCATCTGTGGCAGCATCTTCTTCTGCATCTGTGGCAGCATCTTCATCTGCATCTGTGGCAGAATCTTTTTCTGCATCTGTGGCAGCATCTTCATCTGCATCTGTGGCAGTATCTTCATCTACATCTGTGGCAGCATCTTCATCTGCATCTGTGGCAGCATCTTTTTCTGCATCTGTGGCAGCATCTTTTTCTGCATCTGTGGCAGCATCTTCATCTGCATCTGTGGCAGTATCTTCATCTGCATCTGTGGCAGTATCTTTTTTCTTTTTCTGCACCCCGGCAGTTTCTCAATTTCTGCACCCCGGCAGCTTCTTAATTTCTGCACCCTGGCAGCTTCTTAATTTCTGCACCCCGGCAGCTTCTCAATTTTTGCACCCCGGCAGCTTCTCAATTTCTGCACCCCGGCAGCTTCTCAATTTCTGCACCCCGGCAGCTTCTCAATTTCTGCACCCCGGCAGCTTCTCAATTTCTGCACTCCGGCAGCTTCTCAATTTCTGCACCCCGGCAGCTTCTCAATTTCTGCACCCCGGCAGCTTCTTAATTTCTCCACCCCGGCAGCTTCTCAATTTCTGCACCCCGGCAGCTTATCAATTTCTGCACCCCGGCAGCTTCTCAATTTCTGCACCCCGGCAGCTTCTCCATTTCTGCACCCCGGCAGCTTCTCCATTTCTGCACCCCGGCAGCTTCTCAATTTCTGCACCCCGGCAGCTTCTCAATTTCTGCACCCTGGCAGCTTCTTAATTTCTGCACCCCGGCAGCTTCTCAATTTTTGCACCCCGGCAGCTTCTTAATTTCTGCACCCCGGCAGCTTCTCAATATCTGCACCCCGGCAGCTTCTCAATTTCTGCACCCCGGCAGCTTCTCAATTTCTGCACCCCGGCAGCTTCTCAATTTCTGCACCCCGGCAGTTTCTCAATTTCTGCTCCCCGGCAGCTTCTCAATTTTCTGCACCCCGGCAGCTTCTCAATTTCTGCACCCCGGCAGCTTCTCAATTTCTGCACCCCGGCAGCTTCTCAATTTCTGCACCCCGGCAGCTTCTCAATTTCTGCCCCCCGGCAGCTTCTCAATTTCTGCACCCCGGCAGCTTCTCAATTTCTGCACCCCGGCAGCTTCTCAATTTCTGCACCCCGGCAGTTTCTCAATTTTTGCACCCCGGCAGCTTCTTAATTTCTGCACCCTGGCAGCTTCTCAATATCTGCACCCCGGCAGCTTCTCAATTTCTGCACCCCGGCAGCTTCTCAATTTCTGCACCCCGGCAGTTTCTCAATTTCTGCTCCCCGGCAGCTTCTCAATTTTCTGCACCCCGGCAGCTTCTCAATTTCTGCACCCCGGCAGCTTCTCAATTTCTGCACCCCGGCAGCTTCTCAATTTCTGCACCCCGGCAGCTTCTCAATTTCTGCCCCCGGCAGCTTCTCAATTTCTGCACCCCGGCAGCTTCTCAATTTCTGCACCTCGGCAGCTTCTCCATTTCTGCACCCCGGCAGCTTCTTAATTTCTGCACCTCGGCAGCTTCTCAATTTCTGCACCCCGGCAGCTTCTCCATTTCTGCACCCCGGCAGCTTCTCAATTCCTGCACCCCGGCAGCTTCTTAATTTCTGCACCCTGGCAGCTTCTCAATTTCTGCACCCCGGCAGATTCTCAATTTCTGCACCCCGACAGATTCTCAATTTCTGCATCTCGGCAGCTTCTCAATTTCTGCATCTCGGCAGCTTCTCCAGTTTCTGCCCCCCGGCAGCTTCTTAATTTCTGCACCTCGGCAGCTTCTCAATTTCTGCACCCCGGCAGCTTCTCAATTTCTGCACCCCGGCAGCTTCTCAATTTCTGCACCCCGGCAGCTTCTCAATTTCTGCTCCCGGCAGCTTCTCAATTTCTGCACCCCGGCAGCTTCTCAATTTCTGCACCTCGGCAGCTTCTCCATTTCTGCACCCCGGCAGCTTCTTAATTTCTGCACCTCGGCAGCTTCTCAATTTCTGCACCCCGGCAGCTTCTCCATTTCTGCACCCCGGCAGCTTCTCAATTCCTGCACCCCGGCAGCTTCTTAATTTCTGCACCCTGGCAGCTTCTCAATTTCTGCACCCCGGCAGATTCTCAATTTCTGCACCCCGACAGATTCTCAATTTCTGCATCTCGGCAGCTTCTCAATTTCTGCATCTCGGCAGCTTCTCCAGTTTCTGCCCCCCGGCAGCTTCTTAATTTCTGCACCTCGGCAGCTTCTCAATTTCTGCACCCCGGCAGCTTCTCCATTTCTGCACCCCGGCAGCTTCTCAATTCCTGCACCCCGGCAGCTTCTTAATTTCTGCACCCCGGCAGCTTCTCCATTTCTGCACCCCGGCAGCTTCTCCATGTTTATACCCCGGCAGCTTCTCAATTTCTGCATCTCCATCGCAGATTGATTCTCGCTTGCCCGCTGCTGATTGGCCACTGCTTCCTCGGCCAAGGCAGGGTGCCCTCCGTGGTTCCTACCACGGGTTCCAAGGACCAATGATTCTGATCAATGATTCTGACGTCACCAACTAGGGCTTACTCGAGACCCGCCCAGTTGTGTGCCGGAGCACCAGCTCTGATTCAAGGGAGTAAAACTCCGATGATCAATGGTCAGCTGCTACTGATTTATTGAGTCATTCATTACTCCTTTTATATTACAAAGTTGTACATACTTTTTCCTTATAAAGACTAGATCTAGAAACTTCTATTGCGCCACCACAAAACAGTGTCTTGACCTACATTGTCAGCAAATTCAATATATCAAGGCTGATTAATAATTATAAATCCAGAAATTTCGATACATTGCGCCACAAAATAATATCTTAACCTACATTGTCAGCAAATTCGTTCTTTATTGACAATCATAAGTATGCCAATGATGACCAATGCATGTATCCAATTATTTTAAAATAACAAACATGTAAGTACATAATGTGGCTACTTTCTGCGGTTCTGGAACTAGAATCTATGAAATTCTGAACTCATGTTAAAAAGTATTTTTAACAGTGATGAATATCGATGAGATGAAAGAAGTTTGCAAGGATAGAACAAAATAGAGACACATCTGCTGGCCACCCCTAGCAGAATGGCGGTTGGATACAAGCACAAGTATAAGTTTTTGGAAAGAATTAATGAAGTATGACTGGCAAACAGTATCTACGGAAGTAATGAAGGATGTTGGAGAGTAGGTTCAAGAAAGAGAAAAAAGAGGATGTAAGTAGACAACAGGTTTCGGTTCCCTGTGTTTCGAGAACCGTCCTTATGTCATGCTATATAAAGAGCCAAAGCTGTCTGTAGCGTCAGACTTGTATCGGAGCTGGCGAGCAATACAGTGCAATACAGTGCAATGCAACGAACCAAATGTGAACGGCACCTTAAAAAAAATTGTGTGAAATAAATCAATAGAAGTATTTATTAAATTGAACCTGTAAAGGTAAATCGAAACAATAATATCCACTCGCCACATGCAGCCCCTTCGGGAAGAACGCAGCAAGAAGTTTCACGATATGTGTAACTTGGTCAGATTTTTTGTTCAAAAACAGTTGATTTTTTTATTTAAAGAATTAACTGGCACTGACATTTCCACTGCCCATGTATACAAGCGCTTGTAGGTGTTTTATTTGTAATATTATTCACGATACACCCTTAAATATATCCTTAATAGCAGTGATGTCGTTTCCCTTGAGTGTACCATTAACATATTTTATTTTATTTTTCGAAAAAAAAACAGCCATAAAGGTTTGTTCACTTTTATACTTTTGTTTAGCCCGCTTTTCATGCGCAAAAACAAGAATTTATTATTTATTGGATTTTTTATGACATGCTTACACGATAATCAAAACACCCATAATATATTTTGTTCATATATTATTTCTTGTTTAGTGTAATTTTCTTCCATCCCCGGATTAAGCTAACCTGGAGGTTGATTTGTAATGTTGACAGGAAAGGCTTGAAATGACCCTTTTTTATTGATTTACCTATTGTAGTTTTTTTAAGAGTTATTTTTTCAATCAAGTACATAAGTATTGTTTGTTTAAAACGGAGTAATGATTTTTTTTGTGTTTTTTGACTCATATATTGGTATGAAGCTGACAACCAGGGGCGTGCATCCTATACAGGCACATGCGCATTTAAGCTTGATATTGAGATTTACAATTAAAAATTTTATAACGATTTTAGCCATTGTTAGCACTTAAGTCAATTTTCAGTTATTTTAAAGGAATGGGAGAAAATACTTATTCTGAAACGTATTTGCCTATACCCTAGGCACGCACCTGCTGACAACGCATACTGTATAGAATGGTACACTTTGCCAATGTTATCACAGTTTCAGGAACAGTCGGCAGGGTTGCAGGGTTTAGTTGTCGAGATATGGGTTTTTATGTTGCAGATGGTCCCCATCTAACATGACGTGTAAATTCGTTAGATTAAAGATGATAAATTTTGCAACTCTTGCTGCCTTTTTTTTTATGAAGGAATGATATTTACAGAACTGAAGCAAAATACACATTATGGTATTTCAGTCTTTATTTAAATAATAGTAAATTAAAATAAAATGCATCAAACTTTTTTTACCTAGCCAGAAGCAGGTATTAAAATGAATGAATTTTGCATTAAGAATTACTCAACGATTCGGATCGGCACTGTTTTATTTCAAACACAGTAGGTACTAGTCAAACTGTACCGCCTTGTCCGTTAGGCGATATAACTGGCAATAATATATTTTATTAAAATCAGTGTTACTCTGTCATCATTCCGCTATGGGGGGACCGAACCTCTACAGAGATACACAATAATAATTATTATATTCATCTGAAAAATAAACTCGTATTTGTTTTTCGTGGTGTTTTAATGAAAAACAAAAAAAATGTAATTTGTTTTTCATCAGATCCGCGATAACTCCTACCGGATTATGTCGTAGGGATTTCAACTTTTTACCAATTTCCCTGAATTTTTTTTCAGAGGGTTTTTTTCAGTGTAAATGTAATTCTTTACAGTAGGCTGAATTCAATTTACAGCGATTTTTAAATCTCCTTATCGTGCCTGGTTTTGTTTTTGTTTTTTTTTTAATTATTTTGATGTCATTGAAGGCATTTTTGTTTGTCTACCATGACTTGGGTGAAATAATTTTCTGATTTATAATAAGAACTACTTCTTGGGTTCTACTAACTTGGGTGAAATAATTTTGGATAGAACCAAAAAAAACAGATAAGACGAACCGTGTTGTAGAGTAGAACGGGTTTCGTAACGTTTCTTCGAAGTCGTAAGCTTATAGATGGTATAGTATAAGAGATTGGGCCCTTGAGGTGTGCTACGCACAAAAACGGCGCTTTTAAAAAAAAAAATCCAAATATATATATTAGGAAGACTTAAAGGGGCGCAGAACAGAAGCAGTTGTAGGTTCATGTGCCTGTATGAGATGCACGGTACTGGCATAATGGCCACAGTGAAATATTAATTTGAAATATTTAAAACATCCGATGCAGTTTTTATCTTGTGCGGCTCTGCGGGCAGTGTAACTTCGCTGGGATCTAATTTAATGAAACAATTACCAACTCCTCCCATTAATTAGCAGAGCCGCCCGCCAGCCAAGAACAACTTTATCCGGCAATCACATTTTAAACTGGCCACAAGAAATCCCTAATAAAAGTCACAGAAACATTTCTTATTAAAAAAAAAAAACGGGAGGAGTTGCAAGGTTTATGTTCATGTGAGGTTTTGTTTGCGTCTACCAGGTCGCCCTCCCAAAAGATGGAAGAACAGCTGGTCTTCTGCATCACAAGATGGAGTTCCCCAATAAACCGATCATAGATCTATAACAGGAATTTATATGCACACATGCAGAATGTGTAGGCGCGAACCTGCATGTGCCTATCTGTGGGCATGCGTTTAATATTAACATAAGATAGATTATAGATAGACTATATACCTAGTCCGGTCGATAGCGTAGTTGGTATAGTGCTTGCATTCCATGCCGAGAGATCGGATTCGAATCCCACTGGGTATGTCAGAAATGAATTTCCGTCTCGGTGTTAAAAATACCGGCAAGTTTAAAGCTCAGTATTCACAGATAATGAGTACCAGTCACCTCAGGAGCTGGAAGACCCCTACTTCAACTAAAGTGGTTGGCGTCAGGCCGGCTCCCTTGCCTATAAAAAAAAAGGTTGTACTAGCCACATGCGAAACCTCTCGGAGGTTACGCGAAAAGTACAAACACTTTATGTGCAGCTTAGTTAAGTTTTTTTTTATCGTCACTCCAACCTATTAGTTCGGGATTACAGTATTTCATTATGAAACCACAAAGATCATAAGTTAGCTCTGCATTTAAGCCCCGGATTATCTGATAATGCCTGTGTATGATCAATAACTCTCTCCTCCATGCACGTAATCTCTATTCGCGCCAGTGAACCGATAAATATTACTTATTGTTATCAAACATGTATCTATTAATCAGGGGCGGACATCCCGTACAGGCAAATGTGCCTGTAGGCAACATTTTGTAGAAAAAAAAATAAAGCTGCATTTTTACTGAGGTCCGCACGTGAATCGAAATAGATAAAATTGTGTCGTCGCCCGTCCGGGTTGCTAGGGAAAAGGCAAACATAAACAATGTTATTGGCTGCTAAGGACTGCTTTCTCTTACAAGACTGACGTTTGCTCGCCGAGAAAAAAGTTATAAAATCAAAACGTCAAAAATATACGTTTTCAGTCATTTGAACATCATCAGGTAGATATTAAAACTGAAAGAATAGTCACAGAGGGACCATAGAGTGTTTATCTATAATCTTAGTTGCAAATATATATTAACATTTTAGATTTATAATAATAAAATACATTTTAACAATCAGGTGCGTGTAAGTTCACGCTTACACATGCTGCATGTGCATTTACACAACAAAAAACCTAATCTCAAATATACATACTTCTGTTAGCCCTGTCAATGGCAGGGCGAACCATTTTCTTTATAATCCAAACTGATCATCCAGACTTCACAAGACCTTTAAACGCAAGGTGGATACATAATTATTTACCAGAATAGTTGTTATAATAATAACGTAGCTGTTTTAAGACTCCATCTTTTCATTCTTTGAACGTTTTCTGTAGAAAATGTGGAGGAACTGTTCCCTATTACTTCTGGCTCCTTTACTGAGGACCCACAAATCACAATAACACGCATGGGTGGAGAGAAAGTAAGGAAATGAAGGGTTTCCATAGACTTTTGGAAATTAACTCACAATGATAAAACATCGCCGCGTGCGAACAGTTGATCAGGCGTTTAAATGTACTCCATACAAATTGTATGGAGAAAACATATGTCAGAGAAATATTGTCTGTACACTGATCAACATCAATTATCACACGATTCATTTAAACGGTTTTCTTAAAAATTGCTCCATATATTATGTTTTTTGTTTTATTTTTATGTCGATATAATAGTGGTTGCATCCCGAATTCCAACAAAAAAACAATGTTCAGCTTTTCACGGATTTTTCAATCTTTCACGATACTTTTACAAACTTTTTTGATCCTATAACCTGTTCAATTTTAAATACAAAGTTTATGCGTTCTCGAGTGATGCGCTTACCAACAAACACATTTTCATTACAAGTATAGATTTTATAAACCTTGGTGAATTATCAAAGGACTGGATTCCTCCGTATATTTCACTCAATGTGCCAGAAAGCCTTTTGTCGTCTACAGAGAGAGAGAGAGATGGTCTCACATATAGAGAGAGAGAGAGGGAATATTTTTAACCGCCGCCGATGCCTTCATTGTGAGAAAGAATATAATAATTCAAAAAAAGGGGGAAAGAAGAGTTGTACAGCGGCCTCGTTTCATTGTGCATGTACTTATCTGCAAGAAGAAAACATCGAGAACTCAACCGTACTGTTTACGAAAAATGTGTGAAATATTAAACGCTAGATAAAGGCGCTGAGTTACATTCTATATATTTTTAGTTTTTAACGTTAAGTTTTACTTCTATACTTAAATTTTTAAGTTACATTGACCTTGGATTAATTTAAAAATATTGATATAAAATTAATTTCGCACGGGGTTTTTGTACTGTTGTTAAGGTTAGTTCTACTATGTCTTTTAATAGTCTAATGGTTCAACTAGTACCTAGTTCTATTTCCTGTTTTATGTATTTTGAATTAATTGAAGAAAATTTATCTACCTCAAAATATATTTTTGAAGAGTAATCTCTTTTTAAATAATTTTAAGGAAATAAATATACCTTAAAATCAAGTCAACGGAAGTGATATCTACCTTGCAAGGTAGATAATTTAAAAATAAAATTCAAGGGGAATGATCTATTTCAAAATTTAATTTAACGAACGTTTATTTAATTTTTTTTAAGGCAATCTTTTTAAAAATCAATATGAATTTTCTCAGTAAGATTACAAAAACCATTAAAATGTAATATTTATTTTTACCCCAGTAACTTTAAACAGCCTATAAAAAACAGGTTATACAAGGACAAGACTAAGTAAATGGGATATTTAGCGAATTAAAGTTTTTGTTGTAAGTAAGACAATGGTAGACAATAATGGTGCATTTTTCCGTTATTATTTTTTAGACCCCAACAAAGGCACGTTGTCTGTGGTTTATGATTTTCATTTTTTCACGTTGGTATCACTTTTCCCGCGCGACAAGCACTTCCTGCCGCCATCTTGTCTCCTTCCGGTCTGTCTAGCAAGGAACGCAGCCATTACTGTCTTCCTAAAAGCATCCGAAACAACAAAAAACAATGAGCGCCATCTTGAATCCATCACGGTCAATATTGGACCTGTAATTGAAGCTGTAATTCTATCGCCATTCCACTAAAGGTGACCAGAGGCTTTGCAGATTTGTCTACTTTTCCTCCTATCCTCTCATATTTCATTAAATTAATTCATATCACCTTTTTCATCCATTTAAATCTTTTAAATTTTCAATCTAAGTTGCAAAGATCTTGTTTTGATTTACAGGTTCAGTTTAAAAAAAACTTCACTTGATTTATTTCACAAAATTTATTTTAATTTTCCCTTCACATTTGGCCCGTTCACAGAGTTAACTTTTTTACTGTTTTGCTCGACAGCTTCGATACAAGTCTTACACTACTTACACTTTGTTCCTTTTATAGCATGGTATAAGGATGGTTCTTGATAGGAACTGGATCATGCGTGATTTGTCAGAATATTTTATTAAGAATATTCGAGCAAATACTCACAACATCGAACAAATACAAGTACAATTATTTAAACACCTACATCTAGAGACACACTCACACAAGTAAAAACACACAATCACACATTCGTAACAATATATTGACATTTAGGGTTTACATATAATGCACGCCAACAGGCAGACACGTGTAATTTTACGCTTACACATGCTGCATGTGTACCTTACAAAAAAAACAAACAAAAGTTTATGGCGCACTCATTCATAGTCCAGTCAATTCGGTCCCTATCATTCAGAGTTTTACACTAAGACTTCATTATTTGTTGTGTATGTCTTTGCTTCTATTGAACGGGCGCTCTTGGCGTCCACTTATAAATAGGTATATAATTTCAAAAGTTGTCATTTCTTCGAGATCTTTATTCGGAACTTTACAAAAGACAGGAAACCAAGATCTTATCCTGTACTAGTATAATATATTTTAGTATATTCTTTAATGCACTGCCATTATTATACAATGGATATTAGCTTTCATACAATATTGTATGGAACAGGGTTTCTCAACGTTAGGGCCGTGAGAGCCTTGGAAATGGTTCACAGGAGGGTCATGCGGTAAAAGAGTTCAATTATGTTAGGAATGTAAAAGTTCATATCTATGTTTTATTTACTTACTATGTTTATGTGTTGTGCTCTTTGGTCATGTAAAAATTAAATGAATAAATTATCCTCATATATATATATACGGTTTGTACTTCACGGAAAGATGGAGGATCAAATTGCAGGAACACAATCAAACTTTGCGTAATTTCGCGCTTACTCATGCTTACAAATTAAATCTTAAATAAACACAAACCCTGTAACTCTTGCCGACTTTCCTTAGGTTTGATAGTTTTATTGGTAAAAGAGAACATTTTTTTACAGCATGGGTGGTCAGCGTCATATTAACCTACAAGTCAAAGTCCAGGAATTAAAAACAAAACAAACTTTGTGGTCCTACAATCTATAATCTGAGTGGCAAATATACGTTAACATTTAAGATTAATATTAAATGCTTGCCCACAAACAGACACGTGACACAGACATGTTTGTAAGTACGCGCTTACAAATGCTCTAGAGTACTTCCAAATTAAAATACAAATCTCAAATAAACATAAGCCCTGCAACTTTTGGCCACCTTCCCTGAAACAGGGGTGACACTGTCCTGGTTAATTAAAAAAAACAACCATAGTGATGTTTCGTCTTGAAAGAAATAATAAAAGTTGTGGTACTTTGTTAACAGAAAAAACCTTAGTGGTCATTGGTTAATGAAAACAACACAAAACAAAAGTTTTTGAACAAATCAAAAAGTTCCTAGCTTTAAAGATAACAACCAAAGTGTTTCTTGGCGCAAAAAAAGCCCGAAGTGGTCCTTGGTAGAAAGAAATCAACTTAAGTGACCACTTTTTTGACCACCAAAAGCTTGAGAACCAGCGGTATAGAGGAAGACTTACCCCCATTCCTTTTCAAAGTCCGGCCGTAGTTCCCTGGTTCACCATTGTGTCGGCGAATGCTTTATCTGCTACTGGACGGGAGATTTTTGGCAAAAGTGCCACTTATTGCACTTTAGTTTTACTATCAGGCTTAAAGTTGAATACGGAAGGAAGCTAGAGAAAAAGTTCGCGAGATAAGGGACTACGGTCTATAAGTAAAAGTGGCAAAGAATTTTTATTTATTTTGTTGTTGTGTTTTTGTAAAAAATAAGATGAAGTTAAAAAAAAAATGTGATTCAGAATGGAGTTTAAAGAAAAAAAAAAGATAAATAAATAACGGAAAGATTTATTTGTAAAGGGCTGCTAGAAAGCACCAATATTCAAGCAAGATCCAGCTGGTGTAGATTAAATTTTTGAAAATGCAATTAAAATATGTTGTTGATGGTCTGCTGAGATGAAACACTACTAAGCTGCACATTTAGTGCAACTTCTTACCGCATCGTCCTCGAAAGGTCGCATGTGGCGTGTGGAAATTATGTACCTTCACGGGAAAAGGTCTTTTCCTCACACCAATCACTTTACTTGAAGCAAGTTTTCCGGCTCCTTAAAGAGGTGATTCTCATTTGTCGTGAAGGCTGAGTAAACCTTTCCGGTATTTTTTATTTTGAGTTTGAAATAAACACCGAAACGTCATATCATTTCTGACACCCTTGGTGCGAATAGAACCCTAGCCTTCTGTCATGGCTACTAACAATCTATCTATAATCTAAGTTGCAAAGATCAATTAACATTTCAGACTCATATTTAATGCACGCCCACAAGCAGACTCGAATAAGTTCGAGCATACACATGCTGCATGTGAACAGACAAAATAAACCATGAATATAAATCTTGCAAACCTAGCTGCCCGAGCCTCTAGTAGGTATACAACATTGCGTTAAATCACCTCCATTGTGAAAATCGAAATAATGTACGAAAACTAAATCACTCTCTAGGAGTGCTGTCGTACATTCCCTATTTTATATTTACGCAATCGAAGTGAAATTTACGCGATGTTGTATACTCGGAGTATTTGCCCTGAAACCGGAGTGGCATTAGCAAAAGTGATGCAAGTTCCTCAGCCTCATACCAACATATTAGTCGATGAATCCTTTCACATATTTTGCAAAGACGCCATCCGAGAGCGCATACATATATTTATTGTCAGTTGAAAATAATGGCTTAAAAGCATTTTATGCGGAGTGCTCGTAGACGGAATGTGTAGGCAGAGAGAAATAATGTATTTGTTTATTTTTTCGGCTGCCTTACATAGTGAAAGTCAGCCTCCATTATGGTAAAAGAGATTTATTAGAAATATGCAAAAATGTCGAGCAAGTTGTTTTGCTGATGTAAACATATCATCGCCAATTTCAAACGATGCAATACAACGAAAAAATATTTAAAAGATATTCAAATAATAAAGATTCATATCAAATATACGCCCACAAGCAGACACTTAAAAGTTCTCGCGCTTAAATGTGTCTCGATTAATACTCACAAAGTGTAACTTTAAAAAAATTTGAAAGAAAAAATGAGGAAAGTATGCATTGATGAGATTGCGGGTATTATGGAGGAATATTTTTTTTACATAAAGTGAGTGTAGAGAAGGACAAGTTTAAAAAAAGTGATGGATATGAATGAATTGCATGAGGTATCCAAGGATAGGAAGAAATAGAGACAAATCTGCAGAGGCTCTGGCTACCCGTAGTGAAACAACGACAAAATAACATTTACAGTCCTTTTTTGTATAGAAGCTCTCCACGCCTGAGACACAGGTTTTCCTAGTTCAGGCACATGTATTATTTTCTTACTTAAAAAGCTGCATCCTATGTAAATCTTTTGTAAAACACTTTTCATTAATATTATTTTATTTTTTATTTCAGTTTGTATTTTTTTACAATTTCACTTATTTGAACAATACAATCGTTTCACGAAAATCACTTTTCTTCTCTTGTCTGATTTCTTCACGGGTTTTTCTGCAGTTCTTGCGTAATTGTGAACTTTCTGCAAAGCCATCCATTATAACTGATTATTAATATTTAAAAGGGATTGTCAAAGTCAGGTATGCCTTACAAAACACCGCCTCCATGACCACAAGCTGTCAACTAAGAGGAATTAAATTTCTCATAGTTTAAAGCTAAAGCCCATTCACGTGGGGGCAGTAATGTAGTATTTTTTAGAACTGCTGTAAAGTAGAAAGATTTATTTATAATCAATAATGTAAGTTGCATAGCTATATTTACATTTAAAATTCATGTTAAATGCATGCCAACAAATACACACGTGTAAGTTCGCGTTTACAAATATACTTACAAATTAAAATCCAAACCTCAAATGCGCATGAACCCTGGAACTTTTGCCGACCTTCCCTAAAACAGGGGCAACACTGGAAAAGTGAACCGTTTTTTACTGTATGGTTGGTAAGCCTCATACCAACCTACACGTCAAGGAAGGAATAAGAAAAAGAAAAATTATGGGAAATCAGGTGATGAAGGATCCTTGACTCAAAGGTTGGTATGACGCCGGCCAACCATACTGTAGAAAAATGACAAATTTTCGATGGCATTCCTGTTTCAGGGAAGGTCGGCAAAACTTGCATGGTTAATGTGCGTTCGTCGTGAGCTACGCTTGGATGGCTTTAACCTGGCCAGTGTAAGTAGGTACACAACGTTTTCTAAGTTCTTTAGACATGGTGTTCGTGGCAATGAGGACAGCCTGGAACGACTGGTTGTGATCGGCAGTTTGGAAGAGAAGAGAGGAAGAGGAAGATCGCTTACAGCCCTACACAACGAACCAGTGGTTGGAGCGCTGCGGGCAGAGCAATCAAGAGAGAACTGGAGAAGGTGGGTTTCTTCCACAACCTTCAGAAACGAGGAATTACATGAAAAAGAAGAGTTCACTTTAGATTTTTAAGTGCACAAGCAGTATGTGTGAGCGCGAATCTACACGAGTCTGCTTATGGGCATGCAATTCAAATAAATCGAATTTAATTTTATATATTTTTTTTTGCAATGTATCCTCTTAATTCTCTTTGATGGAGTAAAACATGGTTTCACCAAAGAAAAAAAGAGAGGAACGCAATTGACCACAACCAAGGAAAGATCTTAATCATGTCAATTATAAAGTAGATTTACATGAAAAATATGAAAATTAACAGTGGAACTTTGACGAACTCCATTAAATAATAACATTAAAACAAAACAGCGTTTTATTCTACTGATATTTTTATTTTTTGATTGAACAAATAATTAATTTGGTCCGTTGTCGGCCTCTTGGCCATCTTCAGGTAAACTGGAATCTTAAACGGAATACGAGACTATACAAGGCTAAGTGGAGATAGGGAGTGTGCGAAATTTAACTATAATAACACACACAGAAATACAAAATTACAAGATTATACACCAATAAAAACAATACATTAGGGAATAACAAAAATCGAAATATGTATATTATATCAGGATGAATCAAACACACATACATACCATTATTATAAATTACTTCCTAGGAAAAAAACATACATAACGAATCAGAACGAATACAATTCTTGAGAGAAATTTATTACTCATTTGTCACAGTGTTAACAGACAAATCATTAAAAACTATCATTATTTTACATACATACTATTGTGCAATTTGTACTGTTGCTTGCAGATTTCCACTTGAACCGTTAGAATATCCTCTAACGATATAACGGCGTTACTGCACACGAGAGGGTATAAGCCTTCCGTTATAAGGTCCCCTCGTTCCGTAAACAATTTGAGGTCTGCACCCTCCGACCCCATCCCCCCTGCCGTTACAGGTACCCCTCCCCCTACCATAACGGCGTTACGGAAGTTTTAATAACGCGCCGTTATTGGAGCACCTGCTTAGGTAACGGATAACGAAATTCAGGGATGACACAAAATAATTGCGTTCAAATAAAGCTACGCAGCGAAAAAAAATATTTCAATTCTATTTTATTTTATATTGATTGTAGAGGCATTAACTTTGTAATCGTTCATCTTAAGAGATAAAAAGAAGAAAAAAATCTTTTTATCCCATTTTATTTTATTCAAACTTGCATATTACATTATTATACTTGAAGGAGAAGAAAGAAGAAGGAAACAGAAATCACTCACAGAAAGAACCGATCAAGTGAAGACAACAGCAAGCACCTCGGTGGTTGAAAGTTTCGTTGCGAAGTTAAGTTGCGGACAATCATTTTGTAAAAATAGTTCACTTTTGTACCCAACTTGTACGTTGAGAAACCGTGTTTATATATCGATACCTTAAAGGTTAAACTTAATAAGGGGCATATTAACCTAACATGGCTTTCTCAGATAAATACACCTTTTTCTTATTGTCTACACTACTAAACACTAAGAAAAGTGTGAAAATCCTGTAGTTCAGAGGGTTTTCATGAGCACTTCATTCCTTTTCCTTCCTTCCTTTTCTATCAGTGCGACAGCTTTTCATTATGAGCATTGTCCTGAAACAACATGCAGCCATTCCCTTCAGCACTGAGCTAGCAAATAAAAGGCGAAAGGATTTAGTCTGTCCACCAAGTCCGGTCGATAGCTCAGTTGGTAGAGTGCTTGCATTCTACCCCGTGAGCTCGGGTTCGAATCCCGCCGAGGGTATCAGAAATGATTTTCCCGTTTCGGTGTTTATTTCAAACCCCATAATAAAAAACCGGCAAGGTTTACTCCGCCTTAACAAGATATGAGTACCAGCCCCCTCAGGAGCTGGGAAACCCCCACTTCACTGAAGTGGTTGGCGTAAGGCCGGCCCCCTTACCTGTTAAAATAAATAGGTTCACTCTCCACATGCGACCCCTTCGGGGATAACGCGGAAAGGAGTTACACTAAATGTGTAGCTTAGTGGTATATATATTATACCAAAACTAGCAATAAGACATGCTTTTACAAAAAAAATCTATGTATTCTTAGGACCATTCCTTTACAATAGGCTAAATGCACTGATAGACATGACACTCTATAAGACATTACCTACGAAGATACAGAGAAGCTCTTAATTGTAGTGGAGTATATTTATATTTCTATTTTACATTTGTTTATCCTAATATTTTGAGTTAACTAAGTTTATTAGTATTAGAACCAGGATTTAAGATGGTAGTATTAAAATATGAATAAATGTAATAATTATTAATAAATCACTTTTGTGTTCTTTCGGCTTTGACCATGTTCTACTTGCAGCTCCCATATCTGCCGACGCTTCGCTTTCACGAGCGGAAAGCATCTTCAGGACGAGTTTTCAAATCGCCGTGGCGGTTTTCGTTGTCTTCGCGGACGTGCGTTGATGTAAATGTAATAATTATTATTAGTCGGTGTTATAGCCGCGGGGATCAAGACAGGTTATTTGGAACCGGATAACGCTGGTTCGAATCCCGCGACGATAACTTCGACCCTGGTTCAACAGATGCCGTTGCATGCACACAAGCTTCTGCTTTCGCATGAAGACAACTGGCCAGGTAAAATAGGTTGGTGGATTGCATTCCTTTCCACAAATCTATTTAAAAAAAAAAAAAAAATGTAGGTACATATTGTGTACAAGCTCTCTACGCCTGAGATACAGGATTTCCTAGTTCAGGCACATGTTTTATTTTCTTATTAAGTTAAATTCCTTATGTGTACAAATGTAATGTTAAGAGGTGTTTTTGTATAAATAAATAAATTATTATTATTATGAGTTGTTCACGACGAGAAGTTACACCCAATAAAAAAAATTATCCACGATTTCTCAAAGCACGTATTCAGTTTTACCTTTAAGGTTTCGAGTTTTGCTGAATACTTTTTCGTGTGACAATATTTTTATTAAAAAAAAAAAGCGGTGCAGCCCTGGTAATCCTATTTGACCGTGTTATGTAAAAACTCAAAAATTAATAAAAAAAAACCCAAAGTTTTTTTTGTTCCTAACGATCCATTTAATATGATCTACAGTAGAATACATCAGGGCAACGATGTTAATTTCTTTCACATAACTTCAAAGCGTTTTTGGAAATCTTTAAAAAAATGTTTTAAAAAAAATGAAAGCAAAAAATTGTGTTTAAAATTAAAAAAAAATCTTAGCAAGATGTTATGGATTCTTACGTCAAGAAAATAGACTTAGGTGTTTGTTAATTGTTATTTTTTTTTACAAATAACAATTCATTTCAAGATACTTGCTATTTTTTCTGGATATTAGGCGAACAGTTATGGGAGAACTCAACATTATTCTCGAAACCAACGTCTTCAGGAGGCACCTTCTCTTCACGACGATTGAGTATGAACTGATTTTTAATATATAAAATTATTGCGTACCCTCGAAAGGAGGTTAGAATTGAGATTGGCAATGTAACAATAATGATAAAAAATATTAACTTTTAGTTTTACGAGTGAACAGTTGTACAAGGTAATTATTTAGTAACAATTCATTAAATTTATCTATAATCTATCATCAAAGACACGCGTAAGTTCGCGCTTACGTATGCTGCATGTAAACAAATAAACTAGAAGCATAAATCTCAAATCTCAAAAGGTATACCCAGCAACTGGGTATTGCTCGAGTATTGGGGCTTTGTAATGACGACCAAACTCGTAAACACCTCTGCGGCACTACCTACAACAAGCGTCATAGATCCCTGGAGTCTGAAATCTAGAGAGTCTCCCGCACAGGATTTCATAAAAAAGAAATGAACGTGAGCCCGACATTTTTCCTGCCCTTTCCTGACACTTGCAAAATGATCCATTTATTTCAGTATGGCCTCATTGGGGAACAAATATTAGAAAACACGTGATAAACGACATCCATAAAAAAATCTAGTGTATTTTCAAGAATATTTGATACTTAAATAATAACACGATGATATCTGCTCAGTCAATCAAACTCAGCCAAAAATAATCGTCAAGCGAGCCGAGCGGGGATCAAACCGGCGCTATTTTTTTTCAAACATACACCAGAGCTAACGCTACACTGTGTCATTTGCTCATGACCCGGTTTATTTATCTCTGTGTAATACATGACATTTTCATACATACTTGTTTTTTTTATTTTAATGCAAAAAGTTATCATTTTAACGCAAAGAGGTCTTTTCTGTTTTTCGTTCTTTGCTTTCAAAGACAGAGCCCGCAAAAGGAGTAACATGCAAGTAAAAAGGGGGGGGGGAGGGGCAGGCAAACAAAGCCTACGGGCGCTACGCTACTGAACTAGTGAGGCTACGCCACTGGTGAAACAACTATGGACAGATCTTATATTTTATTTCAACAAAAACATATATTTTTTGTTTTGCTTATTAATTTAAATTCAAGAAAAATAACGCGTCTAAGCCGCTAGTCGATTTAATGGCCAATTAGAGAAATTAAAAATAAATAAAAAATCTCGGCAGGCAAAATTTCCTTTTAAATAGGTTTGAGAAGAGGAATGCATTTCACCATATTATCAATTAATAACTCATTATTTAATATTTAAGAATAAAAATTAATAAATTTCCAACATCGAAATTATTGTCGATAGGACACGCAGACGGGGCTCGAACCGGCGCTAGTGTCAATAACGCAACTTCGAGCGCCAACGTCTTATTCCCTCGACCATCCCAGTGACGTTATACTTCTACATATATGAAAATGGTCCTTAGCAACCAATAATAAAATATCTGCTGTCATTTTCTCTAGCTTCTGGCCGTGTGATTTCACCATTTTATGTCAATGCATACGCGGGCGGAGTATATTGCATTCCTTTCCGCGTTTTTTTTTTTTAAATACCGCTTTAGCGAGTGAAGCCTTTTTTTACACTAGCCTGTAGGAATATTCAATGACGAATACTTCAAAGACTTTCACTTTATCTTAATAATATATAGAAGTCATAATAATTGTAATCCTCTCATGCTTCTTTCAATTCATTCATATTCATCGCCCATCGAATAAACCCAAAAGAAACTTGATCAACAAAAAGGGTTCATTTAATTTGTGTTATAGTACATCTGTATCCTCGCTTGAACTTATGACAATCCTCGTTTGTCCCACATTACCTACGCCAGTAAAGCTCTACGGTCTATTCAGCTAGGAGCTACGCTAGTGAGGCTCTACGGCTGAGGTTCCCAAAGTGGTCAAACGAAAAAAATGGTTGTAAAAAACATTTTAAGTATGAAGTTCTTGGGCGACCTATTTTTCGTCCTTCCAAGAATTCCAAGAGAAAGGTGCCATGTTTAATCGAGTTGCCTATCAGCTTGGATTTCCCCTTCAAATTTTGAATTATAAGTGTCTTCTTTCTTCAATCTACTTCCGCCATCACCTATTCGTTAACACCCATTCTACCCATGATGTCTTGGTCATTTCCCTCTAAATGCATGCCTCTAGGCGATCACTTTCGTACATCTGTATCATATTTCTGGCAATAACAACAGTAATATTATGATGATGGATGATTTTTTCCTACGGCGCAATTTGATGATCCATGATCATCTCAAGGCCGCCATGGCTCTTTATGTACAGTATTTTCTTCAATCCTCTTCTTAAGGTGGTGGTGGATTAGTCGATTTGCAGGTCGACAGGTAGTTTGTTCCAAATGACTCGTCCAGCCAACCTAAAGCTCCTGTCAGCGAATTTTGAGGTGTACAACCCTTTGGATTATATGACCATGTTGACAGCAGTGAAGGCAGAGCGCAGTGGTCATCTGTAATAAGCATTGTCGACAGGGTAGATGTTGGCGAGGCATGAGGGTGCCATGCCCTATAAGGCCATGTGCATCGCGAAACACAGTCTAAATTCGACCTTCTCTCGGACCCTCAGCAACGGTGAGATGTGACAATACTTGTCTTTTCTTAAAAATAGTCCTGGCAGCAGCAATTCCATTTCATGACGCTCAAAAGACTTCTGAGGCAGCCCTGTGTAAATTATATTGCAATAGATTAATAATGTAAAAATAAAACAATATTTTTTTCTTCACGAGTTGATTTGTTTTTACTCGAGCGCTTTCGATGTTACCACGTCATTGTCAAGACCACAACTGATGACACTGACTTATAACCTAACTAAAAATGATGTCATAAAATGCATAACAAAGCGCTTAAATGGACTTTTAAATATGTTTTAAAATGAATCTTTGTTATGTTTAGATTGAAAGGTATCTTCAGGATACTTACATCCGGCTAGCTCTCATCAGCATTACTCTCAGGGCGTGGGGTTCTTTCTTTGGTATTGCTTACTTATATCTTGGGAAGGGTTTTATAATGAAAAGATAAAGTTAACATGAACAAATAAGGGTTTATTACTGTACTAAGATGGGGGGGGAAAAAGGGGAAATAAGGGATTGGCCAGACCTACAGGTTGTCACTAGAACACTCCCTATTCCGTTGGCTGGAGTTCTAAACGGAAGGCCTGGGGCAGCGCCCCAGGCTAGCGGCGGTTCCCAAGGCGGACGCCTCCACACGTGGGAGCCCCTGGGTGGGCGCTCCTATGCCTCTGGTCCACAAGGCGGGTGCCTTGCTGGCAGGAAATCCAAGTAGATGGGGGGGGAGGGAGCTCCATTGTAGTGCCCCCTCTTGCACCTCTTGGTGCTTGGTCGCTAACGTCTTAATCGCTTGGCATCTTGCCGGGAACTAACGATGAACTCACGAGCGTGGGCCGATTGATTCGCACGGCGCAGTTCGGACGTTTCCGTGACCGTTCGGCTTCGCTCGGCCCACAAACACACACTGCACACTTCGGGATTGTTTTTTTATAATATGTTATTTAAAATAACATAACATCTTCACAATGTCAATACACAACCCCTTAATCTTTTATATTGCAACAGTCGAAGTGTGAGGAGTCTAACAATAGGGGGATTGATTCGATGACCACTGAGTTTGCGTAAATATATTCTGCGAGTTTAAAGTTTGAGAGGCGCACGGTCTACGCGTTGCCTCCGCCACCAGCAGCTACGCCAGTAAGGCCGCGCGATGTCTTTGGCTGCTGGTAATGCGAACAAAGCAGGCTCCCTCAAAGCGCGCGCAGTCTAATTGTTATTACACCGCGCTGGGGGACCTCTATGACGCAGGGACGACGCGTGGATGGTTTTTTTTTTTTTTTTTAAAAACATACGAGTAGAAAGAAATCGATCACTATCTTGAATGGGATAGTTTAAGAGAATAAATCGTTCTGTTGTTTGTAGTAAATGTATTTTTTTTCAGTAATCAGTCCATCACGAATATTGTAAAAGACGTTAAGTCCAAGAATTGAAGTACAACTATTCATTTATCATGTAATTTTTGTGATAATGTAATATATACTTACATATATGTACAATATGTACATTACACACATGTGTAAAATATGTTACCCCTGTTTCAGGCAAGGTCGGCAAAAGTTTCACGGCTTATGTTCATTTGAGGTTAAGATTCTAATTTGTAAGCATTTACGCATGCAGGATTTGTAAGCGAGAACTTACTCGTGTCTTTTTGTAGGCACGCATTTAATATAAATTTAAAATTAATATATTCTTGCAACTTAGATTATTGATTATATTTAGGTACAATTTGATTAAACAGAAAAAACTATGGAAAATGACAATCAGTTATAAGTTATCTGTCAAAACATAACCCTAAAAGCACTCGCAAATATTTGTAATTTTATAAATTCACTCCCCGCCTTTGCATGTATGAAAAAGCATCATCGTGGAGCTGTATGAGACAAAAAATGCCGCTGCGGATTGTTATTAGGCTCTAGGAACAGTTGACCTCTACGTCAAGTACAAAAATACTGTTATACTCAACCACAGCGTTTTACAAAAAAAACTGTGAGTAATCTGAAACACTGCACTCTATCATGATCATCATCATCATGAGATTGACAGTCCCGGGTGGGTCTTGGCTGAATCCAGGATTCTTTTCCACTCCCGCATGCCCATCGTCTTTGCTTTCCAGCTACAAATGCCCATTTGGGATACATCTGCGTATCCACCTTTCGCAGATTAGGTGATTTTTATCGTATCTTAAAGCATTGACTAGAAAGACAATAAATGATTGAGTTCGCAATGATTGGGTGATGAACGAGTGTGGTGCAAAAGAGAATTTGAGAATGAAAGTACAAAAAAACACAATGAGATGGTTCAGACATCTTGAAAGAATGGATGATGAACGGCTAACGAAGATGCAAAAGTATGCAGAAGAAATGCCAGAGGAAAGCGTGGAAGGGGAAGACCGAGGAAGGAATGGATAGACCGAATAGATGAGATTGCGAAAGAATGGAACCTGTAGAGAGAGAGTAAGAGAAGAAAGTGATGAATGTTGAAAAGATGAAAGAGATATTCAAGAACAGAAAAAAGTGGAGACGCATTTGCGGACCGGACACCACTAATGGAACGGCGGCAGGATACAGAACAGTACAGTTCAGTATCGTAGGTTCTTAAAGTGCAATTAATTATATATTCAGGAATCTGTTCGCCTCTATGCGATGCACGCACCTGCCACGTGTGTGTTTTTTTATTAGATTAAAAAAAAAGATCTTGGACCACACACGCTCTAATTTCTAGATGGTTGTCTATAACTGCTTAAGGCTTAAATACCTTCATAACATAAACAACCTGTTTCATATCGGATTTAAGGTTGCATTATCTTTATATCTATAATCCAACTTGAATATATTCAAGAATATTGAAGATTTTTATTTAATGCATACAAGCAGGCATACGAAAGTTTAGCGCTTACGCATGCTGCATGTGTACTTTAAAAAATAAACTCTGTACCTTCAGCGGGATTTAGATGATCCAGTGGTGACAAGTAAACTATTTTATACACTATGGGTAATCAGCCTCATGCTAACCCATGTGTCAAGGAACACAACGCTACTAATCTACACATATAGTGTAACTTCTTGCTGCGTTTTTCCCGAAGGGTTCGCATGTGGCGAGTGAAAACTGTTCATTTTAACAGGCAAGGGTCGGCTTTACGCCAATCGCTTCAGTTAAAGTGGGAGTTTCCCAGCTCCCGAGATTGCTGGTACTCATTTCTTGTGACGGCTGAGTAAACCTTGCCGGTATTTTATTTTGGGTCTGAAATAAAGGAAATCATTTCTGACACCTTCGGTGGGATTCGGACCGGAGCTCTGGGCATGGAATACAATTAGGAGCTTACAAATAATAAAAATCAAAATAGCAACAAAAATTACACAAATACAAATGAAAAATGAAAATTACATGAAATTAATACAAACCGGTCAATCATTGATAGAAATGCCATTGAAAAGGTAACTTTAACACTGTCGCCATTCCGCTAAGGGTGGCCAGAGCTCTTTTAATTCATTCATATCCATCACATTTTTCATGCATTTTATTCTTTTACGCTCACTTTGTATATCCCATTCTTTCACAATCTCCTCAATCTGATCATTCCAAAAAGGGGATATAACATATATTGTTCCAGCAGATTTCATATAATATATCGACCACCATGTAACAATGGACGTTTCAAACTTGAATTATCTCTTCGGATATGAATTCCCCTGCGACCATATCTGATATGCCGGTCATGGTGAGGTCCCTTGAGTGGGGATACAGTGGAAAACGTCGGCCGCAATATGGTGGCTGTAGGAGCAACAGCAAACTTCACTTTATTGACGTTTTGGCAACAATTCAAAAATAAAATTGTAACGAAGCAAAAAACGAGTCGGAACGTTTTTTTGCACAGACGGTCAAAATTTGATTTTTTTTCGGTGGGTTAACATCACCCGTCTATATCACTAAGATCCTTAGCAACTAATAACAAGTTAATTAAAGTTTTCCCTAGCAACCCAGCCGTGTGTATACTTTCGTTCTATAAGGTTTTGAATTATGCAGACCTATAGTAATCTATAATCTATGTTGTAAATATATATTAACAGTTTCAGAGATATATTCACGTTAAAGATTCATATAAAATGCATGCCCACAAACAGACCGTGTAAAATCGCGATTATAAATGCTCCATGTGTACTTACAAATTAAAATCCAAGCCTCTGATGTAAAATATAAATCTAAGTTGCAAAGATAGGTATATATCATTTGAGATTCATATTAAATGCATTCCCACAAGCAGACACGTATAAGTTCGCGCTAACACATGCCGCATGCGGACCTACAATACAAAAACCCAATCTCGAACGAACATAAGCCCTGCAACTCTTGCCGACCTTCCCTGAAACAGGGGTGACATTGGCAAAATGAACCATCTTTTTACAGGATGGGTGGTCAGCCTCATATCAACTTATAAGTTAAGGAATAAAATAAATAAATAAATCCGTAATTATGTGGAATCCCTTTATTTATTTATTTTATACCCGTGACGTCAATATTGAATTTACCGGCTTTATTATTAATAACTAATTGTATATTCGAATTATTAAGAAGTCAATAAAATTGAGTAATTAGAAGTTGGGTACATTAAAATTAAACGGTCTGTACTATAAGGGATATAAGGGAGTGTCCTTTACGAGTAGGTATACTGTCGGATGGTTTATGAAGTGTACGTGAACCTTGTCGAGCGGATGTTTAATTCATTCAAGTAAATACTACCTCACAGCAGGTGTATGGAAGAGCAATGCCGAATATAGCTCAAAATAAAAAATACAAACGTTTGGGTCCCTAAAAATCGATATTGTGAGACAATGACAGTAGCGAATGGTGCCATACAACTCGATTCCCATCGGCTTTCTTTTGTAAAATGAGGCAATAAAGTAGTTAAAAAATATAGGCACAAAGTAAAAAAATACATTTAAAACCAAAGAAACAATACGTAATTTTCCCCCATTGAAACCATGCAGTCTACTTTATTATCATTTTTGCCTCATTTTAAAAAGGAAACTGATGGGAATCGAGTTGTATGGCACCCTTCGCCACTAGGTTGCGTATAAAGTCGGAATAAGTGAGAAGTTCTGATGAAATATCCTCACTTATTCCTCTCCCCCTCGTCACAACAAGGGCAACTCTTAAAACGACTTACATTCGTCTCTTTGAGTCGATATTAAAACTACGAGAACTCGGTGTTTTCACGACTCATTCCTTTGCCAAACTGCCCGTTTATGGAACGAATTACCGGTATCTGTGTTCACACCCCAATTCCAACTTTTTAAGGAAGCCTGTGCGGGAGACTTCTTAGATTTAAGAGACTCTAGAGGTCTATGACACTTGTTGTAGTGCCGCAGAGGTCTTGATGATGTGGCAGTTTTATTCAAAAACAATATCAATCACCTCTTCCTTCCAGTATTTCAAAGTTTTTTTTTATTTCTCGCAAAGTCTGAGTACACGATGCCGATATTTAAATTTTTAAATAACCCGTCGATAGCTCAGTTGGCAAGTGCTTGCATTTAATGCCAAGAACTCGCGTTCGAATCCCATCTATGGTATCGAAAATGATTTCCCGTTTTGGTGCTTATTTCAAACCAAAAGTAAAATAACGGCAAGGTTTACTCAGCCTTGACAAGGAATTAGTAACATAGTAAACATGAATAGGTTCCACTCGCCACATGCAATCCCTTAGGAGGGAACGCAGCAAGAACTGTACACACTGTATGTGTAGCTTAGTAACGTTAGTAGTGTAGCCCAGCAAAATAAACACCGAAACGGAAATTCATTTCCAACACCCTTAGTGGGGTTTGAACCTTAGCCCTGTAGCTTGGAAATTTGAATCTCAACAGTTTATATATATTTGCAACTAAGATTAAAGAATATAGATGCTAATTGTTAACAACTTTCAATAACTCAATCCTATTATCATTATCCACTCATTCATGCATGAATTTCAGTTAATTATCAATAATCCGGATTCTGCTATTTAATTTAAAATATAACTATCACAAAATTTATGCAAAACCATTAAATTAATCAACTTTTCAAAGCACAGTAGTTTCGTTTAAGTTCAGAGACCGTCAAAGGGGGCAAAGCCTTTAATTTGCCCGGGGCCTCAAAACTATTAAATCCTCAATTAGAGGCAATTGTACTGTACGAAGACTTGGGAGTTATTTTATACTTCTAGATAAAACCGGACGAATGCTTCTTTCTTCTTCTTTTTCTAACGTTTACACTCGGCTACTCCCTTCAGGAGTAGAAGTAAATAATGCATTGAACTTTGTTCGTGCAGTTGAGACAATTTATAAAGATGCGTTTTTGTTTCAAAGCACTATTTTTCGTATTCAAAATAAATTAACAAATTTTGAAAGTAAATAACAACAGGTGATGGAAGGTTCCGAGCTTTTTAGCTTAGCCTCGTTATAAGGCTTCTGTGATTTGATATCGGAAGGTGGTAGGTTCAATTCCCAAGCGAAGCAAAAAAAATATCATTGCGGTATCAAAAAGGTTCCGCACTTTGTCTGTATAATCTATAATCTAAGGTGAGATATATTGGCAAGCAAGCACATGTAATTTTGCGCTTACACATACAAAATAAAACAAACCTTGCATGAACATAAACTTTGCGACACCTGCTGCCTTTTCCTGAACCCGGGCCAAAAGTGAAGCAACTTTTTACAGCATGGGGATCAACCTCATATACACCTATTAGTCAAGGAACTGCAAGGACGAAATTAAAGAATAGAAGTTACAAGGACGTGAACCACGATAACATGTTGAAAGCGCCGGTTCTCATCAGATCACCGAAGTTAAGCAACATTGGGCGCGGATGGTACTTGGATGGGTGACCGCTTAGGTACACCGCGTGTCGTTGGCATTTCTTGGACCGGTCCGTAGTCCAGTGGCAACACTTCGGACTTGTAAATGGAAGGTTGTGAATTCGGATCCCGGCGGAGCACAAAAAAATACCATTTATATTTCCAAATGCTCTTCGCTGGGTTGAAAAAAATCATAAAACCTGTAACAAAGATCGGTCACTAAAGGTCCATCCAGCCTTAAAGCAACTGGGTCTTGCTTGAGTATTGGCGCTTTGTAGCGACGACCAAGCTTGTAAAAAACATCTGCAGCACTACAACAAGTGTCATAGACCCCTAGTCTCTAGAATCTAGGGAGTCTCCCGCAAAGGATTTCTTAAAAAAAAAAAGGAACTCGTGTTTGTATGTACTTTTATCAATGAGCAGTCAGAATAGTTTGTAATAAGCTTTATAGCAACTGTTTGAAGGTCAAGATTCTATGTCAGGAGTCTTCAAGAGGCTTCAAATTCAGTCCGCGACTGCTAGCGGCCTATTATTATTATTTTGATAATTTGGTTAACAACTTATATTAACTCGGATTTAGTTACTTGCGTGGTAAGGCTTAAGCAGTATTTGATATTTCATGAAGGATGAACGGCTGACATGGACTTTCTTAGAAATGTGATTGGAGATAAAACGAACAGATAAGAGTGAGGAATGAGTTAGAGAGAGAAGAATGTAGTGCAAGGGAAAGTATAAAATAATAAAAAACCAAAAGAGCTGTGTTAAGATGGTTTGTCAGATGGAGATAATGAATGACGAAAGACTGACGAAGAGAATGTACGCTGCAAGTATAAATGGAAGCCGTGGTAGAGGAAGACCGAGGAATGTGTTGATGGATCAAATTTCTGAAACTTGGAACGAATCCTTTATTCAGAAAACAAGACAATTCTTGTAATAATATAAGTTGCAATCTCTGATATTATTAATTGGAATGTTGAATGGGAGGCCCAAGGCAATCCTAGAATGCAGTAGTTAGGGGAGACTAGAACCGGCCCTGGCATGTTCAGGGAAGGAATGCATTAGAGAAATATTTTATGTATTCGGAATAAACCAGAGCTGGATTAAGATATTAATATTTTACTGAACTTCTTGATTAAATGTTAAAATAATAATGAAAAATCTTCTATTTGAAAGCTGTAATGTAAATAAAACCAAATATCTGAGTTGAATAAAACGTCAGACAGGCAGCTGGAGTTCGATTCCCATCGGTGTTTAAAACATGATTTCCAACTTAGTGTTTTCTTCTAAAGCAAAACATTTGTATTACCTACTGGCAAGGTGTACTCAGCCTTTATAGTAAATGAGAACCAATTTTCTATCGATAAGAGAGACTTCGTCTTCGGATTGAATTTATTTTCGCATTTAAGGGGTTAAATGCGAAAATAAATATAATTCACACACCAAATGCCACTCCTGTAAGATTTATTTAGTTGAGATGCGGAAATATGTAGCTATAACTGTGATTGTAACTCTATCACCATTCTTCTAGGGCTGGCTAGGGCCTCTAGAAAGATGCATTCACTTTTTACTTTTTTTGCCTACCACCCTCAATTCATTCATATCCATTACCTTTTTCATACTTTTCCTTTTTTTTACATTCACTCGTATTTTGATACAAATTTGCATTTTACAATTTTTACCATATTCATGAAACAATGACAAATTTTCATGATTTTTGTTCCTTGACAGAAAGGTTGATGTGAGTCTGACCGCCCATTATCTAAAAATGTTTCACTCTGCCAATATCGCCGCTGTTTCAGGGAAGGTGGGCAAGAGTTGAAAAGCTTATGTTTATTTGACATTCAGATTTTTATTTTTATTTTGTAAGTTTACATGCAGCATCTAGTCCGGTCGATAGCTCAGGTGGTAGAGTGCTTGCATTCCATGCCGAAAGCTCGGGTTCGAATCCCACCGAGGGTGTCAGAAATGATTTCCCGTTTCGGTGTTTATTTCAAACCCCAAAATAAAATACCGGCAAGGTTTACTCAGCGTTCACAAGAAATGAGTACCAGCACTCTCGGGAGCTGGGAAATCTCCACTTCAACTGAAGTGGTTGGCGTAAGGCCGGCCCCCTTACCTGTAAAAATAAATAGGTTCAACTCGCCACATGCGACCCCTTCGGGGATAACGCGGCAAGAAGTTACACTGTATGTGTAGCTTAGTTGAGTTTTATCTGTATTGTGTAAGCACGAATTTGGAAAGTGTCTGCTTGTGGGCATACATTAATTGTTATCTTTGCGACACTATCAAAATTAATGGAACATCGACAGAACAACGTCTGTCGGGTCAGATAAGTATGGACATAGGCGATCATGGATCGGACATCGGGAGCTCTTAATGAAGTCGTTAAGTATTATCGAGGTATGTGGATGTGACATTCGGTATTATTTCTGAGGCAGGTGCTCTCTGTATGGAATTTCAGGTATAAACCATTAAAGTCCGCCATACAGGAATTTAATTAAATGAATTCCGATAGATGCCTTTTTATAATATGACATTTTATTTAATAAAAATATTGAATTAATTGTTTTGCTACGGCGAAAATCATATAAAATTAATTGTTCATTAAAAGCTAACTATCTAACGAAACTAAGCTGTACAAATAAAGCAACTTCTTGCTGCGTTGTCCCGAATGAGCTGAATACCAATATATTCAATTTTAATCAGAGTTTGCTGTTCGGTTGTAGGTATACGCCAAGGCAAAATTTTAAAGATTCATGTTTGATGCATACCTAAAAGAAGACACGTGTAAAATACCACGCTAACACAAGCTGTATGTGCAAATACAAAATAAAAACCAAAATTCCGAATTTTGCATAAATCCTGCAACTCTTGCCGATCTTCCCCTCAACATTGGGAAAAATAAACTAATTTTAACAGTGCATATGTGTGGTCAGCCTCATACCTACCTATAAGTCCCTGATAATTCTGATTATCGGAAATCTCTTTCCTTTACTATGGGAAACTATACATCGACGGTTAAAAGGGAGTAGGGTAAGGAGGCATAAGCGACGTTTTGTTCAAAAATAAGTTATAAATGCTATCCTACATGAAATTTTCCACTCTTTTTAATGCGCTAACGATGCTACGATGATTCTTTTGTTGTTTATCCCGAAGCTGCGTTTTCGAAGTATGGTTTTGGTGTAACCGACAAGGTTTTGGCCTTTTTTGGCCTAAAAGCGCTTGTGACATAAAACAATCGTAAAACCACATTAATAGAAATGCCAATAAATGCCTTTATTTTTTAATTTTAGAGCTGTTTTAATTTCAATGGTACGATAAAAAATAAAAATAAAATTCCATTTTTCTACAATCTCAAACTTTAAACTGCTCTCCTGAACAATTTAGTTTTAGTCGCTTATGCCCTATTACCTTTAAACCATCGATATAGATACATAGATGGGTGACAAAACATAAATGTTTTGAATGTCCATTCTGAATATTGTGCCGAAAACTTTACCCTTTGTCGCCTACTCTTGCATCTATGGAGTTTTCACCCCTGACAATATAAGATCTTATCTAGATTTTGTCTAAATTGGTTTCTTGACAAAAACAAAACATTTTTACGAGCACGATGGTGACTCACATACCAACCCCTTTTCTAAATGTCATATAATATCCAATCTTCAACCCCATATATTTTATCTTATTAAGGAAATTACATATTGTAACAAATAAAAACAACTTACTCATCTTTCTCAAATTTGACTGTCACCTCACGTGTGAAAATAAATAGGATGCAAAAACATTAAATTAGCATATTTGTTAAATTACTTGAAATAAAATAAATAATCGGATATTTATACGACCCCTTAGTTAGAGAATTTCAGTGTTCTCGTCGTTTCGTTGACTTCTTATTCCTGTTCATACTTGTCATTCGCTAAACAAGGATGTGTCTCCTGATGATGTTGGAAAAGACGCCAACAAAAGGTCCGGTTCTCCAACAAAGTCTCCGGTTGGGTATTTATTTTGTGTTAAGTATGTTTTTACAATTTGTTATTAAATAAATAATTAAATTTGCAGTTTGGATGAAAGATACACAAACAAATAAGCGGGCGATACTAAGCTGCATGTACAGTGTAGCTTGTTATAGTGTTGCCCCCGCATGGGTAGCATGTGTCGAGTGGAACCTATGTTTTCACATGTAAGGTAGCCAGTCCTACATGCTGCCAGTGTCAGAATGAACAAGACATTGACAAAGGTCGGCAAAAGTTGCAAAACTCATGTTCATTTGAGATTGGGGTTTTGTGTCGAAGATCCACATGCGGCACGTGTAAGCGCGGACTTATACGTGCCTGCTTTTGGGATTGAATTTTTTATGAATCTTAAATGTAGAATATCTTTGCAACTTAGATTATTATTACTTTGTCGAATTATTTGCTATTTTGGGATTCCTTGGTATTTGACTATTCGCGGTATCTGTAGTTTGTAGGAACTAAAGAGGAAATGCAACTTTAGCAGAATGGGAGCTATGTGTCTGTATTTTGAGAACACACACGAGCACAATCCAATCGGAATATGCAGCAGCTTGTTAGGCAGGCAGGCTCGCTTAGGTTAGCGCGCAGAATGACAGATAAGTCTTCATTTACTTAGACAGCCTATGCGTCATACAAACCAGGCAGTGATGGCCAATCCACCGAGAAATCAAACAATAATTTTATTTTATTTAAAAAAAAAAAAAAAAAAAATCCCAAAAAAACCCAAAAAAATAATACTTCATATCTTTTAGACCGGTCATACTCAGGCCCTGTATTTTCATCGCTAGCTTATGTGACTCAAAGAAAAAACTACATACCTACACGATTGACATAAGTTAAACTTAGTATAAAGTGGCTATGCTTACGTTGAAAATACCGGGCCTTGATATAAAAATCGCAAGATAACGGCCAGTTGATATGATGTTAGTATTAGGACCACTGTAGTACATATAAAAACTGAATATGTGATCATATGGCGACATATAGCTATGAATGTCCATATGCTGTTGGTCCTTCTGACACATACATGCAGGACAGGTATGAGGAGGGTTTAATCATAGTCTGTGACCATGTAGCTTTGTTCCTTTGCATAGCAATATCGCTGCCTTAGCTCTTGTTTATCGTATACGCCATTGAGAAAATTTTACATGAGCAATGTTTGCATGTGTACTGGACCAATGTGTCTTATAAAAACAAGAAATTTATTTAAAAAAACTTTAAAAGAACTCTGACATTATCGAGTTTTACGGGTTTTCTTAGCTCAGATTGTGTAGAATTTGATTCATAAGACAACTGCATGAAAAAGTAATAGTTGACAAGATTGGCGTATACGATAAACAAGAACTGGGGGAGCGATATGTCGCCACGTTAAAAGTAAAACAGAATAAATACCTTCTGGTTCACTGATTTAAGAAATCATGCATAAAACATGTTATTGGGAGTAACTTCTCACCAATTACAAAGAAGTGTTCATGGCAAACTTGCCCATTACGGGGTTTCATACTTTTTTAGTATTTTCTTTTGTAGAAAATAGGAAAAAATGTGCATTTATCTGACGATCCCATGTAAGCTTAATATGTCGCTTATTCAGTTATAACTTTAAGGTGGCAATATTATAATGCAAGTTTGCATCTTCAAAAGACTTATCCTAAATACAGGTTTATCACAAAATCTAAAAATTTTCGCTTGTTTTTTTTTCTATTTAAGTACAAAAGTATACTATTGTAAACCATATTTTCTATTTACTGTTAAACTTGACTCAAGCTTCTATAAATTAAAACCAAAATCAGCTCTTTACGTTTAATATTTAATGAGATAAAGCCTTCCTATTTTCTATGTTAATATACAAGCAAAAAATTCTCAGTGAATTGCATTCCACTGCACATTTTTTTCTTATAAATAAAAAAAATAAACACACATAATTTTGGGTACGAAAGGATTTAAGAAAATAGAAACCGCTAGGTATGAAAATGCAAGTAATAACCCTTTGAATGTTGTATATCTCTGTGCGCTAACATAGACCGCAGTGCTAAAAGCGCGGTTTTGTACTAAGAGCTTTGTAATTCACTTAGCTGTGTAGGGGCGACGGGGGTGACACTGGCATGAGAGAAATATTACCTCACACCTAACAACACATATCATATACATGTAATGCAAAGCAGACATACAAAATAAATTATTAAATGACAAACAATCATTAATTTATGCCACTGACAATGAGAGGGCTATTGTAACATCAGAGTGAGTTTTAAAATGGCTAATTACGTGTAGTGGCATACACTACTTTTATAACAGCCGTTCCTTGACTAATAGGCTGGTATGAAGCTGACCTCTATGCTGTAAAAAATGGTTCACTTTGCTCATGTCACCCCGCTTTCGGGAAAGGCGGCAGGAGTTGCTAGTCTTGCAAGTTCATGTGAGGTTTGGTTTATTTTATAAGCGCTTGCACATGCAGCATGTGTAAGCGAAACTTACCACTTACTTGTAGTGTCATGGGCACGTCTCTAACCTACAGGTTCTTGTTCTGTCGTGCCGTTGCTTTTACTTCATGGGAATGTTTTTCGCCACTTGAGAAACTATATAGCTTTGCATGAGCCTCCATGCGTTGTGGGTCCTTCTGATACATACTAGTACATACAGGACGGGTATGAGAAGGGTTTAATCGTATTAAGTGTCTGCCTGTGGGTGTGAATTAAATATAAGCCTTTTCATAAAGATACGACAGAGTTGCAGGTTTGTGTTCAACTGAGGTTTGGGCTTAATTTTGTATGTACACATACAACACGTGTAAGTGAAAAGTTACAAACGTCTGTTTATGTGCGTGCATCAAATATGAATCCTTAATGTAAATATAATATATCTGCTACAAGATTATAGAAACAAGGTTGTCACAAATTCCCTGCAGCATGTCTACTATTTATTGATACATATTTTCATGATTCTACCTTTCATAGCGCTTCACCTTTCAACTTTCAACATTCAGCCGTGGCTAAGCGGAGACCCGAACCCGTGATTTATCGATATTTAACAATGAGCAGCACCATCTAGCGTCTATTGTTCTTAGCTCCAGCACATTGGGCAGATACGGGCTTTGTTTATGGTTTCACGCGGTGTGCACCTTAAAGCTAAAACTGAATAAGTGACTTTTTTTTTAAATATACTTCTAAAAAATAATACAATTCTCCGACCTATTTTGCCTGGCTGGATGTCTTCATGCGAAAGCAAAAGCTTGTGTGCAAGCAATCACATCTGTTGAACGAGGGTCGAAGTTATGGTCAATGGGCCAAGCGAGATTCGAACCAGCGTTATTCTGTTACAAATATGCTAGTCAAGAATAGCGATATGACTCCTCGGATACAACACCGAAATATTAAGCTAACATGGGTGTCTCAAATATATGCAATATTTTCCTATTTCTATAAGAGAAAATACTAAAAAAGTGTGAAAATCCCGTAGCTTAGAAGTTTTAATTGAGCACTTTCTTATAATTAGTTCACTTACTATGAGAAGTTACACCTGATAAAATGTTTTATCCACGATTTCTCAAATCAGTGAATCAGCACTTATTCAGTTTTACCCTTAAGGTGGTGATATATAAACTAACTCTTTCCGGCAAATAACCTATATTTGATCGATAGCTTAGTGGTTTAGCGTTAATGCATAATAGAGCGGAATGCCTAAGTTCAACTTCTGTTCGTTAAGGGTGAAACATTTACTTTTATTGTACTTCCCCCGTAAGTAAAAAATGTATGAAATTTACAACGGCTTATAGGTTGGTATGAGGCTGACCCCCCATACTGTAAAAAGTGGTTTACTTTGCCAATGTCACCCGTGTGTCAGGGAAGGTCGGCAAAAGTTGTAGGGTTTATGTTCATTTGAGGTTTGGATTATATTTATATGAACACTTTTTCGGATATTAGAAGAACGCATTCGATTGGATAGGAGTGAACTAAAATTATTCTCGACGTTTCACTGGCGTCATAGGCAATGTCTTCAGGAGGTACCCTTTCAAATATCCGAAGAGATTCTATACACTAATCGATTTCTAAATCTTTTCTGAATCTAAAACAAAGTCGTTTTTATTTTATATCTTTTAATTCGTAAACTTTTCAATTTAGCTCATTTACAACGTTTGCTACGGTTTTCGGTAACGTTTTTCACCGTGCAGCATGTTATTAATGAACTTACCTGTAAATACTGAACGTCGCCACCGGTAAAAACCGCAGTCGCATACGGTGGTGGTGGTGGGTCCACAAATGAAAAATGGCCGCAATCTAGTGCAGGGGGACTTGAAATAAATGAAAAACTGGACGAAATTAATTATCTCAGAAAAGAAAACTCACCCAAGTGGAGGAAATCTGTGGGAAAATATTGAAGAAGTCTGGTACATACCTAAAACAAGAGAAAATTAATGTCAAGTACAATTTAATTTGTTAATAATACAAATTAAATGATGTTCGTTGGTAACCGGATCACTCGAAAGAGGCTGACGCTATTTGCCTGTTTTACATCCGGAAAACTTTTTACTTCTGCCAATCGCTTTTCAGTTCCATGGAAGAGCGGTAGGAGCTGCAAGGTTAATCTCGTGTAAAGTTTGGTTTATTTTTATAAGTGCACATGCAGTCTCTGTAAGCGCGAACTGCCTGTGGGCGTGCATTGAGTATAAGCCTTAAATTACAATATGTCTTTGCAACTTACAATATTGATTACAGATAGAAATGATATTTGTAGTCTAGGAGGATAAAAATAATGTTAAACATTTGGTAAACTATCGCGAAAGATTTTCAAATCCGATAAAAGCTGAGCGTTGGTTTGTTTGCAGGAATTTGCTATGAAACCTTGACAAACTTTAATCAAAGTGAAAGTATAAGTACTCATCACATTTTGATCAAACAATACTTGCTGATTAAAATCAAGGTGGATCGCGTAAATTTTGATTAATATCGGTTAACAAACATTTTATTTTTATTTTAATGTAAATCACATTTACGAAATTGTTTAAAAAAAATAGTCACTTTCAAATTGATTGTAATTTGAACACGACAACGTTTATCGGGTTAGCTTGTGAATAAATAAATATTAGGATGATTTACTCGCTTTTTATAGCGATTTATTTACCATGCTTGCATAGGGCTCTTGAGGTGTCACCCACAAAAAAACGGCACACAAATAAATCTGCCTGCTACAATTAATATGGAGTAATCACACCGGTCTGTGATTTAGTAGCACACATGCAAACGCTTAGTATTTAGTTCAGCTTACTCCTTCATTTGTCTCCAACATTAAATTTCGCTGATTATGAATAACTAAGTAGTTTAGAACGTGCCAGGTTTACAAGACAAAGGTTTCTGCCTGCCTGCAGACATCCACTCGACATTCAACATTTTTGCGTGACAACCTTTAAACTGTTGATTGCGACCCTTGATTTTGTGTATATTTTTATTAGCCCTAATGCTCTAAACAATTTCGGTTAACTATTTTTGTTTTTGATTCGATAAGAGGAATGCTATCCATCAACCTATAGCGTCTTGACTACAAACCGCTGATTATAATGATGATAATTAATGAATCACTTGACTTTTATAGGCTACGTTTTGTGACATCTTCAAGGGCGCCGGAAAAGATTTAGTAAACACATCAGTCTTGAGACGTCTCTTGAATTGACTGCTGTTTGCAATTTCTCGAATCGCGCAGGCAGTAGTGGGTACCATGCCTTTGGAGCCGCCACTGCAAAAGCTCAATTACCAAACACTGTTGCAGACTTGCGAAAACACTTATTAACCAATGTTCTGGTTACACTTTCCTCAGAGCACAAAGTAAATAGTATTTTATTCAAACCAACTCGTAAAACTTATCGTTTGTTTTTTTATTAGGTATTGACATTATCATAATAATTACCCACTAACATATGTATGTTAACTTAGGTTCAAAAGTGTCATCCGGGGGGCTCGATAGGACTCGAACTAGCATAGTTTTATTTCAAACTTACCAAACAAAAACACCTTCTTGACCCACTTTGCCATAGCGCCGACAAATATTTGACGTCATACAAATTTTCTTCGGTTAACGCGTATGAATGTCGCATGTAAAGGGATCGTTTGTACAATGTATTAGAGAAATTCTCTTAGGTGTGTCCTGAATGTTGAGATGGGACTTGATCGTGTATAAATACATTTTGTAAACGTGGAATCGAACTATATACCTCCAGGACTGCTAAATCAGCGAAAACACTTCTGTAATACAAGTTGCAGAGATGTATCCACATTTAGATTCATAATGAATGCATGGCTACAAGAAGACACATGTAAAGTTCGCGCTTACACATACCGCATGTGTACCTACTTACTAAATAAAAACTCAAATCCTAAATTGACACTACCTACTGCAATTGTTCCCGACGTTCCCTGTAAGAGAGATGACATTGTCAAAGTGAACCGTTTTTTACAGTACCAATGGGTGGTCACCCACATACTAAACTATAAATCAGTTACTGTAAGGCTAGATGGATCTTTGTTGACCAGTTTATGGTAAAGACAGATAAATTTTTCAACCAAGCGAAGAACATTTTTTAAACTTATTTAGATTCCTCCGCTGGGAATCAAGCCCACGATATTCTGATTACGAGTCAATAGGATTAACCACTAGACTACGGACTGGTCATATAAAAACGACTGATAAAATTAAAATTAAATAATATTTTCTGGTTACTGCAATGCTGTAGATTTGTTCTATCCTGCTAAGCGTTGCGTCTGCAGATTGTATGGGGAGAGCAGTGGCGTAACGAGGCCCTGCTGAGGCGCTAGGGGGGGGGCTATTAATCTGTCGCAGCATCCCTGAACTGTGACCACTTTATAGGAAGGAGGGAGGAGAGAGCAAAAGGATAATGTATTTATGGTGTAAGCGAAAATTAAATTGTGTTCCTGCAATCATAGATAAAGAAATATTCAGATAGTCCGGTCGTGACCGTGGTCCATTGTTATTTTTTCTTCTTTTGTTATCTCTATTTTTCCTTTTATTTGGTGAGCGCTATTTTTGTGTAAATCTCACCTCAGGAGCCCTCTGCAAGCTTGGCCGTCGCTATAAAAAGTGGCAATTTTCAAGCAAGACCCAGTAGCTGTAAGGCTGGATGGACCTTTGGTGACCGGTTTTTGTAAAGGCACATGAATTTTTCAACCCAGCGAAAAGAAAATTTTGAATATATTTTTTTTTTTTTGGTGCCCCGCCGGGAATCAAACTCGGGTCCGTTTAGTTTGAGTCTGTAGCATTAACCAATAGAGTACAGACCGGCTACAATGGTTGTTTTATTCTGGTGTGGGTCGATACTTAGCCCTCTGGCATCGATCGGATAACTAAATTAAAAGCCAACAAATCACAAGCCCAAATTACACTTGATGATGATGATGATTTTATATAGCGCCGTTTCGTGAAGATTGTCACTTTGTCACCAAGGGCGCTTTCTGTGCTATCGCTGTGAAGTAGTGTGTCTTGAGGGATGATTTGAGGTTTTCCCTGGTTTTCGATCCTCGAACTTCCGGTGGCAGCTGGTTCCACGAAGAGGGACCCGTAACAGCAAACGCACGATTGCCGAACACAGTGGTTTATTTCCTGGTTGGCTCGCTCACCAAAGTTTTGGAGCTCCTCTCTGCCGAACGCAGCATCAGTCCTCTCTCCTGAATTTCTTTTGGGTGCACTAGTTTCTGCAAGTACTCCGGAGCCATTCCTTGAAGAGCGTTGAACACTATGAGGTTCAGTTTAAAATTAATTCTCTGAGGAATTTTCAGCCAGTGGAGTCCTTTCAGAAGTGGCGTGATGTGGCAGTACCTGCTCTGCCCGAATATCAGGCGTGCACCGGCATTCAGCACTGACTGCAGTCTCTTCAGCTGACATAGTGGTTGTGCAGCATAGATTGCATTGCAGTAGTCCACCTTGGACACAAAAAATACACTTCTTTCAGATTTGCAAGGTTTATTGTTTCATTTGACTTTTTTAAGCTTCGTTGAAAGGGAATCCACTGGGAGTCGTCTTATATAAACGCTACGCTACTGATACCATATAACAATATATTTTGAATATGCATGGGGGTGCCAGTACGACACGTATTTTTATTGTCAGCGATTTTTCCCGCGCGGGATTAAAACTGATGTCGTCTGCTACAATATTTATACCACTGGGCTACGGAGCTATGTTACATGCCAGGGCAGCATGCAGTGAGAACTACTTTTTCATTCATTTAATCCTTGTAAAAATATTATTAGGTATTTTTCGGTCATGTCAAAGGCACTGCTGATTGTGATTATGTGTTTGAGATTTTTAGAGTAAAAAATAATGTTGAATCAAATATTTAAATATGGTAGGTAAAAGAATACCGCAATGATTTATTTAAGGAATTTGAATTTGTAAACCACAACATTTGTCAAATCTCAACATTATTTTTGTTATTGTTAGACATTTTAAAAGGGGTAGAATTTTGAAGAGTATATTTTATTCTCAAATCAATATGTATTTTTTATTCTTTTGCTGTCAAATATTAGATCAAGTCTATCGTTGTACACTTGCACCTTTTTGTAATAAAAAAAGTGCTGCATCATCAAGAACTCTCTTTTTGTGCAATCCATCTAACCTCGAACTAAGAACGAAGATTCCAGAACACTTGAAGTATAGAGCCAGAATTCCCAACATTTTGAGACACCAAGACGGATGAAATCTGTACAATATGGGTCTTTCTGAAATTTGTCTCTTTGTCCACCGTCCGCAGTCCTGCTGGCAGAGAGTTCCAGGAATGGGCGCAGCAACACGGAAAGCCCGATCGCCAAACACGGTAGTCGGGCTTTTCCTCGGAAGCTCCAGGGTGCTGCCAATGGTTTGCGCTGACCTCAGTGTCCACCCTCTCTCGTCAAAGCATTATTTTCTCAATGAGCTTTTGCAGGTATTGGGGAGCTGCTCCATGCAGCACCTTGTGTGTCATTACGCACAGCTTGAACTTCACCCTCTCAGGTATACGGAGCCAATAACGCCTTTTTAGCAGTGGAGGTGACAGAACTTGGACGAGCCATATATGAGTCGTGTTGCCGCGTTTTGCACTGACTGAAGTCTATGTAAGCCTTAAGTTAAGGATAGTTAAGTTAGGTCGCTTTTCTTAAGTTAAGGTCACTTAACCCTACGATCAGCCTTACGCCGACCGGGTAACCCTGTTCTTGTGAAGGCTCAGTAAGTATGATTTGGATTTGAAATCATGTCTGACACCGGTAGCGGGATTCTGAGTGCTCTGCCTTTGTACTCAAGCGTTCTACTAATCTGTCGACCGAACAAAATAATTAAAATAAAAAAAGTTTTCATTTCTGAAAAAAAAAATCGTTATACGACTCCAAGTCCCCGCCTGCCTGAGGTGTTTTGTTCATGTAAGGAATATGACATCTCCGCGTATTTCACATATTGCATTCATATCTCAGCGCGGAGGAGCGAGACTAGCATATTACCTTACTGGATATCCACTCAAAGGTGCCGCAAAATGTGGCGGATATCAGGTGGAAAGTGGACTTATAACGAGTTGATCGCATAAAGTCATGTTGGGTACAAAGTGGAAGTCAAATGGACGTAAAGCAAGGGGTCTTATAACAAGTGGTCGATTATCCAGTGGACTTATAGAATGTTTTTGTTTTATCAGTGGAAATTTAGAAAGTGGTCGTATAGCATGTGGCTATATACCAAAAAATATATAAAGCATGTGTTCATAGCAAACGGAGTTGAAGTTTGTGAAAATATTAGCTGTCGAATAATAAATGAACCTGTAGTTTGTGGCGATATAATATAATCGGTCGACTAATTTGACCGGTTCTTAGTCTAGTGGTTAACACTTCTGACTCGTAAATGGAAGGTTGTGGGTTCGAATCCCGGCTCCCGGATTCGTTAGTTTCTAATACAACATCAACATGAGACATCCTTAGAAAGCAAGCTTGAAAAACAGGAAGAATTTTTCATTTTTTTTTTTTCATTTTTGGTTCACCGAAATCACCAAAAGGATAGCACCGACATGGGCAGCTTTCGGAAATCTAGGCTACATCCTCAATGACAAGAAAATGCCTGTTAACCTGAAACACTTCCAGTATCCACCTATGACTTGGAAACAAAATGGCTCACTCAGTAGGGGCAAGTGGTGTACCTCTGGACGCTGTGTACCTTTGGACACCATCATATCTCTGGAAATACAGAAGATTAAAAATCATCACATAAACGGGGATATTACATTTTTGATAGCTCTAAATATTATTGTGTGTAACTTGTCATCACCTACAACACGTGCCCGTTTTTTACAATTCAAGTTTTCAGCAAAACAAAAAGTTAGTTTTTATGCATTTTTAAACAGTTTTCATGGTGTGATTATGAAATATTTTAGTCAAATGATAATACCAATTTAGGGTTTAGGGAGTGCTTAAAACGATAGAGCATTCATTTGCCTTTTTTTGAACCTCAAAATTAAATGTCAGTTGATGTTTTAATTTAGTATCATTTGTGTACCTCTGGACACATTTTTGCGTGTACCTATGGACGTCCAAAGGTACACGCCTTGTGTCCACCGGTACTCAACTTAAAATAAAATGCTTGTTAGACTATTCTAATTTATTTTTACATCCATCTTTTAGTTGATCAAACGAATCAAAGTTGCTCATGTGATACCTTGAAAAAAGTGATCAAATTCTCCTAATCATGGATTACCACGATTCCCATATAAATATACAAGTTTTCGAAAAAGCAAAAGAATCGAGAGTTTTCATTTTAACTTTGCATCCTCACACTTTTCATAAAATGCAGCGTTTGGATAAAGGTGTTTTTGGATCAGATTCATACAATTCCGAAGAGATGAATGAGTTCTACATGGAAAATAAAAAATGTTTTTAATATTATTTGTTGTTATAAGGTAGGTTCTTCTAACAATATATAATACGTGTTTTTAATAATCGCTATCAAAATGTTTTGTTGTCATTTTTATAATAATAAGTTTGTGCAATTGTATCACCAATAAAATATAAAATAATACTATGTTTAATCATTTTTAAACTACTTAATTTTTTTGATGTCCAGAGGTACACATGCTGTCCCAAGGTACACTTACCCCTGTCCACAGGTACACACCCATAAGTGTACCTCTGGACAAAAATGCGATTTTTGGGGGAAAGGTCGTAACACAAAACAGGTCAATATTATACAAAACTAAAAATAAGTTGGTTATGCACAATTAGACAATGAATACATAACATAAACAATCTTCTCTCTACCTTTCTTAACTTGCGAGAAAAAAAATATTAAGTCGAAAAAAAAACGGCGTGTCCATAGGTACACCACTTGCCCCTATAGCGCCAACAGACTGAGGACGTGCCAAAGAGCCATTGAAAGGAGGATGCTGGGAATCAGTCTCAGAGACAGGGTTCCAAATCAGGAGATCCGTAGATGCACTGGTGTCACTGATGTCATACAGCGAGTGGCCTGCTTAAAGTGGCGCTGATGCATGACAGGTGGCCGAAAAAGATCGCCCAGTGGGACCCAGGATGTCCAAGCGGATAGTCGGGAGACCACAACTGAGGTCAAGAGAACTGCATGAAGAGGATGGCTGAACACAGCAGCTAATAAACAAACATGGACAAGATTGGAGGAGGCCTACGTCCTGGAGTGGACTAAAAAAGACTGAGGAAGGAAGGAAAGTTCACTGTTTTCTTCAGGTACTTACATTCGTAAGGCAAGCATGAACCATGAAAAAAACAGGTTGAAGATTTAAACTTTTTTTCATTTTTGGTTCTCACATATTCTCCAGGTACATGCGCCTCACATGTAAGTGGCGCTAATATGATTTATTTTTGGCGGTAAATCAGCGCGGATCTTATTCTTCTACCCTGATAATAATAATTTATGTAATGCCGTTTGCCCGCCAAAAAAAGCAACGCGAGGTGTAGGTAGGTAGCTGCAATAAGACTTTTCTTGTAATCTCTTTCAACTTTTTTTTTCTGAAAATTGATCTTATAACTTTTCTATTAAAAATAATAGTATGCAAGGTCAAAAAAACAAGGCAGTTGATCTGAAATGTTGACAGATATGGTTTTAAAATTAAACATTGTTGTATTGTGTTCATAGATTTTTCCATTTACTATGTATTTGTATGTTCTTATACAGTGAAATGAAGTTCCTTCACTTATAGGTCGGTATACAACCCGTAATGTAAAAATTGGTTCACTTTTCCCAATGTCACCTCTTTTTCAGCAAAGGGCTGTTCCTTGCCTTATAGGTTGGTATGGGGCTGACTATCAATACTGTAAAAAAATGTTTCACTTTGCCAATGCCCCTCTTGTTTCAGAGAAGGTCGGCAGGAGTTGAAGGGTTTCATTTGAGATTAGGTTTTTATGTTGTAAGCCCACATGCGGCATGTGTAAGCGCGTGTCCGGGCATGTGTCCAGTTTTGGGAATGCACTTCATATGAATTTTAAATGTAATATACCATTGCATTTTAGATTATAGATTGTGTATTAATTAATAATATCGATTTGGAATAGCCTAGATATTGGAATGACATTCTGTTGATGAAAATGTCACATTATTCGGGACTTGACATTTCAGTGCAGACAGACGTATGGAAACTCACTCATATCCTATCTTATCTGACGTATCTGTCTATAGGTAGTCTGCGATATATTTAAATGAAATAGTATGAAATGAACCTGTAATCCATAATCTAAGCTGCAAAGTTAAATTGGTAATTCCGGAGGATTTCAGTAGATTCCAGGGTTCAATCTTCGGAGAGGACTGTAGATGACCTTAAATAGGGTCCACACAGAGCAAGGCCATTGCAACTACTAGCTCCACAGATGGGGATTAGCTCCATCTCCAGGGTGTGACTGTGGGGCAGAGACTGTCCGGTACATAGTGGAGGAATTCCCCATCAGAAGACACCCTCCTGGTCTGAAAGACCTCCACGAAGCCACGCCAGGAGCAGTGAAGTGAAGGAGGGCTTGGATCTTCGCCTCTGACGCGGCCCAATGGCCAAGAAATTTGTTGCGCTTGCCGGCCATACGCAAAGTAAAGTAGTGGTATTTAAGGCTCATATTTAATGCAAGCCCACAAGCTGGCACATTTAAGTTCGTGCCTACACATGCTGCATGTGTACATACAAAATAAACCAAACCTAACATGACAATTAACTTTAAAACTCTTGCCGCCTTTTCCTGATACCGGAGTGGCATCGGCAAAAGTGAACCAATTTTTGACAGCAGACAGGGTAAGCGTCATACCAACCTTTTAGTCAAGAAACAAAAGAAAATCGGAAAGTCAATAATTAAAAAAACTAAAATCAAATTACATTTATAGATATTAAAGTTGAAACCCAAATTTGAAATGGACATAAACACTACAACTTTTGCCTTTCTTTCCTCGAGCGGGGTTGACATTCACAAAATTTACCATTTTTACAGGAGAAAACGCAAAATGTATGAAATATGGAGGAAAAATATCTGCTCTATGGCCAAGGGATCACGTCACTAATCTCTACTAGCGTATTTGAAAGAAATAACGCTGGTTCGATTCCCGTTAATAACTTGGACTCCTTGACAATAACTTTGACCCTGGTACAACAGATGCCATTGGTTACTTATTAATTGATACTTCATTAAAAACATACTTTTACATTATTGATTGATTATTTTAATACCTATTTCTGGCCAGGACGAAGTAGAAATGTAGATTTCAATCCTCTCGTTGAATTTATTTAAAAAAAAAAGGAAGCAAGAATCTGAAAAAATCTCCAATTCATTTAAACATTCTTTTTACTTAAAGACGCAATGACAATTGAAAAAGAAAGCTCGTTGTTCCCTAACGCTGTTAATTAGGGTAGCCGTTTGTGCCCTGCTTAGGGTCTTTAACGATTTCGGACCCCTGCAGGGCCGCCGTTAGACCCAGCTGACTTTGGGGTAGTAACGACAACGCTGTAGGAGACACCATTTCAACAGAAACCGCTATAAAATAAAAGACGCTTTCAACTTTACCGAGGGGGCCTGAAAAAATGACTGAATCATTTTAGTTTTCTCTTTTTTCTGAACGTAATGGGGTAGTTTGTAGATTTTTGTTCTAGTTGAGAGAACACTTGCGTCCCGTGTCAGAGACCTAGGATTTGATCCCCACCAATGGTATCAGATTTTTAAAAATAGATTTGTGAAGAGGAATGCAATTCACCAACCTATTTTGCCTGGCCAGTTGTCTTCATGCGAAAGCAGAAGCTTGTGTGCATGCAACGGCATCTGTTGAATCAGGGTCGAAGTTATGGTCTAATGGGTTAGACGTGATTCGAAACGTTAGTAAGTTTTTTTTTAAATAAATTATATATTAGTAAATAAAATTAAAGCAGTGTTTTATTGAAATTCATCCTTAAAATTAAAAATATTAATGAATATGAATTTTCACAGTGTTTACACACAAACAATACAAAATATTTAAAAAAAAAACCTAGATTCATCTCTAAACATTACATAGAAGTCCACGCGTGAATTGCCGTAGACAATTTTGTGACGTAACTCGGCTGGGTTGTTATGGAATACGCATACAAATATTTTTCTATTTGTTTCTAAGGATGGCAGACCCATACAAGACTGAAGTATGCTCGCTGAGAATTAAGTTCCAAAATTACAAACATGTTCTGGGTCCCTTCTACACAGAAAGTGTTTTACAAGTGTAAGGGCATTTGATGTTTTCTTCTCTTTAACCTATTTTACCCTTTATTGTAAAGGTCCATAAATAAAATTTAAAAAAGGCACAAAAAAAAGATTTATTCTCTGTTCGGAATAAACAATGCAGTTATCTCTTTCTCGCATGACCGCCTTGTAGGAGGAAATGAAGGCCCGGCGTGTGCGGAAGTGAGATGCCTATACATTTGAGAGTGTACGCTCTGGTATTGTCACACTTTCAATGGGCATATACGATATGACCTGAAAACCGATAGAAATATATTTCACGAAAAAACATTTTTTCTGTAATCGGTAAGGTTAACTCAGTCAAAATAAAAATTAATTTATGGTAAAATAAGTCAGTACATTTCAAAAATAAATACGGTAGATACCTCAGTTGGTAGATCACGTAGTCAAGGGTTTGATCTCCATCAAGGGTATAAGAGAAGAATGTGGTGCAAGAAAAAGTGTGAAAGTGAAGATTAAAAGAAGCTTGTTAAGATGGTTTGGGCATATGAAGAGAATGAATGAGGAAAGACTGACAATAACATTTTTGAGTGTAATTTATTAAGATTTAGGAAACTAGCAATAGAGTTCCTCCCAGCATGTTGATAGCTGTGAGGGTGCACTGTAATTAGGGTAACCTGTTGTGCACAAAAAAAACATATCTTTGCAACTTAGATTAGATTAAATTAGATTAGAAGGGTGTCAGAAATTTGAGACTGTAAAGGTACTTATTTCCAACTAAAATCAAAATACAGGTAATTTTTACTCAGTCTTTAATCTATAATCTAAGCTGCAAAAATATGTTCACATTTAAGGCTCATATAACATACACGCCCACAGACAGGAACACGTAGGGTCGCGCCGACACATTCTGCATGCGTGCATCAGTGCAAAATTCTATTTCGGGAAAGAGCTATATATACCTAATCTTGGTTGAAAAGATATGTTAACATTTAAAATTCAAATTAAGTGCATGACACCTTTAAATTCGCGCTTATAAATGCAGCATGTGTACTCACAAATTAAAATCCAAACCTCAAATGAACATTGCAACGACAGAGTGGGTATCGGAGCTGTACTCACAGAGAAGAAGACGTGATGATAATTATAATTCCAGATTCTTCCTGGACTCCGGCCGAGACCAAATTTACGAAGAATTTTAATCTCAAACGAATATCTCTACAACAAGGATGTAAAGATAAACGATATTCGTCATTTCGGATATTCAAATAGCGTTCATTGAATATTCGAACTGAAAATGTAATTAGAATGTCATTCTCATATTATATACCTAGATATTCCTTGACTTATAGGTTGGTATGAGTCTGACTACCCATACTGCCCCCCCTGTTTCAGGGAAGGTAGGCAAAAGTTGCAGGGATTATGTTCATTTGAGGTTTGGATTTTAATTTGTAAGTACACATTCAGCATTTGTAAGCGCGAACATACGCGTGTCTGTTTGTGGGCATGTATTTAATATGTTTTTTTTTAATAAATTCGATAGGTTTTAATTCAACTTTTTTTTTGCTTAAACGTTTATCAAACGTAATATATCTTCAAACGTAATAAGTCATTTTCAGGAGTACCTATAAATGTTGCAAATATTTTTATACATTCATTTTCAAAATTTTTTTTTTTTCAAAACCTCAATTCATAAACGAAGTTTATAAAAATAAAAGAGTTAAAATGTATTATTGTAAGGTATGTTTATTTTTTTAAAACATTTCAAATAATAAAAAAAAAACTGTGTTAATTTTAATTGCTTATATATCTTTGCAACTAAGACTATAGATCATAGATATGAGGTGAGTGTGAGGGTGCGGACACTGAGGTCAGCGGGGAATGGTGGTTGTAAGGTTGACGCAGCCTCGTCGTCAAACACGCGCTAATTTTGGGGATCGCGCTTTCCGGATTGCGGGACAGATGGAGAACAGACTGCCACCCGGAGTGAGGGTTTCGGAATCTGGTTGCCTTTTTAAGGAAGCACTGATATACCTCATTCGTGATAGAGAGGACTCTTGAGGTGTGACGCACACAAAAACGGCGCTCTCTTATCAAGAAGAAAATGACAAAATAAAAATCATCGTCTTATTTATAGAAAAAAACCGGTAGCAATTGAAAGACTATACCTATTTCTATCTACTTTATCTATTTTTTATTAAACGATACAATTGCAATTACATATTTTTAACCGGTCCGCAATGTAGTGGTCAACGCTACTGACTTGTAAACAGAATGTCAAAGGTGTGATTTCGGGGGGAGAAAAAAAAATTCCAAATATTATGCTCTTCACTTGTTTTAAAAAATATTTTTATACCATACATATTTTTTTAATTTTAGAAAATTCGAATTTAAAATATTCGAAATTCGCATTCACATTGTCTTGGGCATCACTACCATTCCAAGAGGCCTGCGGTATCGCCATGAAAAGATTATCGCTGGAATTGGATTAAATTGAATGTACGCACATTTCTACGTTAATTTAGTGGTGGGATAATCAAAATACTCCTCGTACCGGCTCGGAGCCGAATTCCTGAAATGTCGCAGCTTTTTATCTCGGCTAGATATGCGACATTTCTTATAATTCAATCTTGCATTTTCTTTTTGTTATCCCGAAACCTAATTACTATTTTTTTTATAATTTTCCTGAAGTATTTTCATTTTATCCTTACGTACAATTTTTGATAAATCTATTTTCTTAATTCCAATGTATAATCTGAGTTGCAAAGATATGTTTACATGTAAGGCTGATATTAAATGTATGGCCACATACAGGAACATGTAGGTTCGCCCTATACATTCTGCATGTGCATACAAAAAAAACAAAACCTCACAAGAAAATGAACCTTGCAACTCCTGCAGCCTTTCTCTGAAACCAGGGTGGCATAGGCAAAAGTGAACCAATTTTTACACTACGGGGGGCCAGCCTCATACCAAACTTTCAGTCAAATGGTCAAGGGGCACAAAAAATTATAAATTATTTACTAAAAGACCTAAAACAACATAGAAATTGAAATTAAAATCAAATTTAAACATAAATTTTAAATTAAATATCCCAGCCGCCAACATTGCAAATCAACCGACATTTCTTTCGGTCCTTACATACATACTTCTTTCATTTCACACATGGTAGATTAATTTATACCTCACCAAAAAGAGACTAAGCTCTTGTATGTGTGTGTGTGTGTGTGTGTTTTATTTGAAAAGATATTTTTCCCAAAAGTTTTTATTTTACTAACAGGTAATGCTTTTAATTTATAAGACGATTGCGACGATATAATTTTGAAAAATTAATTTGGCTTTACCAAAAAACGGTCACTATAGGTTCATCCAGCATTACACAAACTGGACCTGTTTTCTATAACGATGACCAAGCTCGCTGAAGGGTCTTGAGGTGTGATTCATACAAAATCAGCGCACTTTTTTTTTTACGAAATGTTACATTACAGGCATCTAGAAAGAATGAACGATGAACGACTGCCAAAGGGATTGATAAAATTAAACGCGATTAAGGAAGACGGAGGAAAGAATGGATTGATCAGATAAGTGAATTGCTAATGAATAGAATCTGAAGAGTGGGAAAAAGAGAAGAGCATGCATGAAGAGAGTGATGAATGCCAAGGAGATGAAAGACGTGTGCAAAGACAGAACAAAGCAGAGACACATCTGCTGAGGTACTGTCCACCCCTAGCAGAATGGTGGCTGCATCCGAAACCAAGAACTAAATGGACTCTAATACTATAATTTTCTCGAATCTTCTATGGGACTGCGTTCCTTAGTAAGTCAGTAAAAATCTTTGTTTGTCATTTCCCTAGCAACCCGGCTGTGTAACGTCAAAATGTTTTGTCTATGGTATTTTTCCAGAGAATTTTCAACGTACTCAATATGGAAATACTGTATGAAAATCAAAATCTCTTTGATGCCATGTTCCCATCTTATTCTACACGGTACAAAAAAAAATATCACGCTTCGAGTGGCGACTAATCCAGCCTAGCGATCGCAGCAGCTTTGATCCGCTCTATTGGGCAGCCCGTAATCGTGTTAGGACTTAGCGCGGTAGATCTAATTATCAAAGGAGGCAAAGTATGCCGGGAGGCCCCGTTCTGAACTAGCAGAGGCCGCTAACACGAAACAATTTTATTTAATGAATCGCATCACGCTTGAGCGGATTTTGAGGCTTTTGATACAATTATCAGTTGATATAATCAGGGTTTAGTAGATTTAAATAGATTTAGAGGTTAGCTGTAGTTAGAAGGTTTATCTATGAATAAAAAACTGCGTTTTTCTTTGTTATAGACGCTTGTTAAATGCATACACATGACGAATGTGTACATACAAAATAAACCAAACCTCACATGAAAACTAACCTTGTAACTCCTGCGTCTTTCTCTGAAACCGGGGTGGCATTGACAAAAGTGAAGCAAATTTTCACAGAATGGGGGTCAGCTTCATACCGACCTTATTAAAAGTAGACTAGGAACTAAGAACTCCCCATCCCCTTCAGTGCTAGTTTGGCTTATCTACGATTAGATTCAAAGATGTCCTTTCAATAAAATCGACTTAAAACATACATTCTGCACAATCTGAGTTATGAATAAAATATATGACACGATAATTTGAAAGTGATTGTAAATATTGTACAAATCAATTTCCAGTTTTCAGAAGTCATCTTGTTCCGGTACACATACAAAGATTGCTCATGTGAAAGTACCTCTGATGGATATAAGCCAAACAAGCACTTAGGGAACGCACAACTAACTAAGGAAAAATATAATAAGATTAAATTACTAAAAATAAATAAACTCCCTAAAAAAGCATCACACACTGCGAGTTGAAATTTGTAAATTTAAAAACTGCATTTAATACCACGCACGATAAATGATAGTTTTTACCAAAATGTACGACGGAAATTAGGGCGCCGGGACAAGGACTAAGGTGTTAATTTTGTACAACAATAAACTGATAAATATTCACTTTTTTTTTTTTGCTCAAACGTTTTCGCCTAATAAGGCATCTTCAGGAGAATAATTCTTGATAAATGTTTCGTACCCTCTCATACATATTTCCGCCTTTTCTCAGTTAGGCCACGATGGTAGTTAGCGCATTTTGTTAATCAACCATTCATGTAATACTGATTTCTCATATATATGTAATAAACGGGTGCTATCCTGAACTGCAATGCATTTTGCTAACACGAAAGCTCAAGTAATGAACCTTCAACGTGCGTTGGTGAACAAGCTTGGACCGTGTTAAATCGCTCACAGCGCACGGTGTACCACCCTTGACTACTGGATACAGAATCCAGTAGCTAGAATGCTATTACATCTATAATATCCGCCAGAGAATGGTTTTATCAAGTTATTATTCGTGTTAATATACATATTATAATGCAGGTGGTCGGAATAAGTTTGCTTCTTCTTCTTTTAGTGCCAGTTCAAACGAAGATTGCCGATCATACTAGCAATTTTTACTTTAGATGCTGCAGCTGGTATGCGGCTGACCACCCATGCTGTAGAAAATGGTTCACTTTGCCAATGTCACCCCTGTTTCAGGGTTAGGTCGGCAGGAGTTGCAGGGTCTATGTCCATTTGAGATTTGGTTTTTATGTTGTAGGTTCACATCTTGTACGTGTCTGCTTGGGAGAATGCATGTAATGTGAATTCCTAATATCTTTGCAACTTATATGAGATTAGATTAGATTGATCTATTTGGGACTTCACTCTTGTGATGCAGAAGACCAGCTGTTCTTCCATCTTGCAAATCGCTATGATGGTCGCCAATCTTTCTTAAAGTGGCACAGGAAGAAAAAGAAGAAAGCATTCCTTCTTGCATCACTGGCCATCTAAGGACGCATGCATTCAATTGAAAGCTCTATAGAAGCTCTTGGTTGTGGAGCTGCATGCCTCTTGAGAAGGCTTGGCGCCCAATTAAAGCTCCCTGACCGCGGCTCAGTGGATAAGAAGCACTTAGCTAGGCGGAGATCTGCGATCTAGCCTTTGATTAAATCTGTTACTGCTTGTTTCAAGCGAATTCCTGGTTCTATCTCAAAGACATAATCGTAAATATATACACAGTTAAAGTTTAAATGCAATGATTGCGAAAATACTTTGAATTTTCTAGTATTTTAACATTTGAGTGGTAAAATATGTAAGAATAAAATATTAAACAAAGTTTCTCTTCACGAGTTGAGCTTAATAACTCGAGCGCTTTCGAAGTGTTGACACTCAAGTGTTCCTTTGAAAATCACCGAAACCTGAAATCATTTCTGCCAGCCTTGGTGGCGATCGAACCCTAGCTGTATGTAGTGAAATGCAAGCATTCTACCGACCGAGCTATCAACCTGAGCAGACATGTTTCAAGCAAAATAAAAACAGGAGGCTTAACGTACCTAAATAACAAAGTTTCAATAAACTCCCCTTGATCGCATATAATATAATCTAAGTTGCAAAGATACATTCACTTTAAAAATTCATATTACAATATTACATGCATGCCTACCCAAAAACAGACACGTGAAAATTTGCGCTTACAAATCCTGCATGTGGACTTAAAAATGAAAATCCAAATATAAAATGAAGACTACAGGGGAAAAATAAAAAAAGTGTCAGCAAAAATAAGAAAATAATCTACTGAATGCCATTTAGTGGCATCTGTGTGTAAATTAAGCTCTGCAAAATTTGTAATGTAACAACAGTCGCTATCACAGTTTATGGCGGTTTTTCCGGTTCTGTGTGACAGGCAATAACCATGAGAAATACAGACTTTCAAATTTATATTTTTTATTTACTCTAAATGTTCTTCAACTCACATTCCTTGTTCTACCCCTGCAGTCTTCAAACGAACATAAACCCTGCTACTTTTAACGACCTCTGAAACAGAAGTGACATTGGCAAAGTGAATCATGTTTTACAGTATTGTTGGTCAGCCTCAAACCAACCTATAAGTCAAGGAGTAGTGCGAAAAATGTATGAACAACTAAATCACTCACTATGAATGCTTTTGCATCTTCCATACAATTTACGCTATCGAGGGGAGCTAATGTGATGTTTTTTTTATACTCGGTTATTTTTAAGAGATGTTTGAAAGAGTCATTAAAGTGACACTTATGTGAGTTGAAAACCTTTTACAGATACGGATTAAGGCTGATTTATGGGTTGAAAGTTGCTCAGGGACGCGACAATACGTATACAGACACAATACATTGTGAGCGCAACGTCAAATGCGTTTAACTTATTACGTAGATAAGGCAGAAGATGTTTTGTGTCCACTTATCAAAATAAATAATGAACGCACTTACAAGATAAATTACTAGATTCTAGTGACAATTGACAGAAATAATGTTTTTTTTTATTGTACCTACAACGAAAAAAAAAACTCCATTCCACTAGGAGTGGTCGGAACCTCCGCATATGAATATACCTACATTTTGTTCTGACCTTACACACTTCTTTCATCTCCTCGACATTCATGCATGCTCTTCTATTTTTCTCTCTCTATAGAATCTAATCCGTTGAAGACAGAAGAGAGCTTCTAATCTAATCTAAGCTGCAAAGATATACATCATTCAAGATTTATATGAAATGCATTCCCACAAGCAGACATGAATAATTTCGAAATAACACATGCCGCATGTGGACCTACAATATAAAAACCCAATCTCAAATGAACAGCTTATAAGTCACATTTTGAAGAGGAAAGCCAAGCTAATAGGGCACTTGATTAGACATAGCACCACCATAGCACCTTACTTAACAACATCTTCGAAGGTTAAATCTTGGGAAGACGAACAGGAGGTCGCCCAAGAACTTCACACTTCAAGGATGTGAAGCGGCTCATGGCTGTCTCCTCCTATTTGCATTTCAAGAGGATGGCAACAGACAGAGAAAAATGGCTGACAAAACAAGGCGCTGCCTTTAAAAAATGATGATGAGATTCCAGTCATTTGCAATCCCGCTTATATGATCAATTCATTTTTTCCTGTCTTCCCCTCCACGCTTATCTTTGAAATTCCCTACACTCAGATATTTATCAGTCGCTCATCGTCTTTGTTTTCTAGATGCCCAAATCATCTCGTTGTACTTTCATTCTCATATTCTCGTCTATACCGCACTCATTCAGAGCCCAGTCATTTCGGACCTTATAATTCAGAGTCTCTTATTTTCTTTAATTATTATATTTCATCTTTATACACTCAAATGTGGGTCTCCTCCCAAACTTGTATTATTATGAACTTTTTTTTCGAGTTTTTTGAGTTTTATTTTCGCAATTCGAGCATTCATTTCCCCTCAAGGATTTTCGCCATTTTCAAGAGAATAAACTGTGTGTTTTTTTCAACATTTTTATTCTTTTAAATTTCACTGTGTAAATACTAAATATACAAACCCTATAAAAAATATCTGACATTGTTGTAATGGCGTGCATAAAAGGAGTTGCATTTGGCGTGAGCAACTAAATTTATTTTCACAGGTACGGATAGCAGCATTGCGCTAATCATTTTATTTTTCGTATTTACTCGGAACAAACTCCATAGTCAACAAAATTATAATGACATATCAGAAAACTCAAAAAAAAAATTGTTAATGGATGTTAAGGGTTGCAGTTAGAGAGAAGTGTGACGTTTGCCGCTAAAATGCATTCCATTTGCTGTTTTGTTTAATTTAACGATCATATTACTTTGTCTTATGGAATGTATTCGCCTCTTTGCAACAACCGTGCCTGTCCTATATGGAAAAACTGAAATGAGTAAATATGTACGTAGCACATTTACATCGTACTTTACGAAACAATATGTGAAAAACACATAACTCAAACGTAAAGTAAAGTTATGCATCGCCATGCTAACGCACGTGCATTCGTTTAACATTCATGATTTTCATAAAACAGCTTTCGCCCTGGGCGCCAGACATGTTTATACGTTTTCATTTCGACCAAACTATGAAATACGGCCCTGGAAATGAACCTGTGGAATACGGCAGTAAATATATCGAGGTGCGCGGCTGAGAAAAAAATATGTGAAAAAAATGCAATGGATATGAATGCCCCAAAAAACTGAATACGGCCCTGTCAACATTTAAACGTTTTAACTTTTATTTTAATTCCCAATTTTACTTTTAATTATTCTAAATTATACGTCCAGATTTAAGTTTTTCTTTTTCCTTGACTAATTTAATAGGTTGGTATGAGGCTGATCTTGTACAAAAAATCCAAGTAAGCTGCACATTCAGTGTAACTTCTTATCGCGTTGTCATTGATGGCATTTTATTGAAATGGCGATTCCATTTTGAAAGGTGTCATCTACCAGAAACCGTACATCATTTCTAAATTGATTTATTTCCAACATGTTCCGATTGAATTTCCATCAAAATTTGATTTATGAGAAATGTGACAGCTTTTACTTTGTAAAACTGATTTTTTACTGAAATACCCCTTTGCATGAAATACGGCGCAAAAGTCCACCTTTCCTACGGTACAAGTCAAACCACAATTGTATATGCTTAAAGAAAGTGAATACTCTATTTATAATCTAAGTCGCTAAGATACAGTAACATTTTCTATCAATATTAAATGACGTATGCCCACAAGCAAATACATGCAGCCTTACAAAATAAGAAAACAACTAATTTCAAATAGACATAAACAATTCAACTGATTTTTTTTTACTTTTCCTAAAACAGAGATGGCATTGACAAATTCAACTATTTTTTGGATAATTATAAGCCTCGTACCAACCTATAGGTAAGTCAAGGAATAAAAAAAAACCAACAACTACGAGTATTATAAACAACAGGCTATAAATGAGAAAAAGCTGACTTATTTATGAAAAATATGAGTTTTTAAAATTATAAAGCTTTCGTTTCTTTTAAAATAACACATAAAATGTAAATCCTTTTAAGCCACCAATATTGCAGTTCAACCGATATTTTTTTGAACCTTGCATACTTCTTGCCATCTAATTACGAGTCATAATCTTCTTCATGCATTCAACTCTAATATCGAGATGCAGTGCACGAGCTCGATTCTTTAGTACCTATTAGTTGGGACGCGTCGCATTCACGGTGTCTCCCGCAGTCGATATAAATTTCTCCTCTCCATACGCTGGGAGTCCATGTGAGCAACTCTGGAAGAGGAAGCGGGAAACATTGGCTCGAGCAGAGTAGGGGGAATGGCAGCGCAGACGAATGTGGCGGGGAGAACAAAAGCGCGCGACAAATCAGCTGAGACGTTTGCGCGCCAAAACCCAAAGAGCGTTGGTTTCCAAAACAATAGTGGTACAGTGTTCCATCCATACATCAGAAAATATACAGAAACGGCGTGTTTTAATAATAATGACAGAAACTGGTACAGCCAAGTTTTGGATAAGCTCCACCCTCACAATCCAAAACAAAGAAAGTAATGAATTTATTTGTCCACAACTCGTGGCATTGGCAAATTGATACAATTTTCATAGTACTGGTGGTCAGTCTCAAACAGTGTTTCTTTCAGGTACTATTCCGGGCAGTAGGGCTATTCCGGGGGGGCTTTGAATGTCCAAATTTACATATAACTTTGTTTAATTTATTTACTCCGCCCCCCCAGATTTCTTATTTGCTCCCCCCCCTCGGATAATTTTGCCTGAAAGACACACTGGTCTCAAACCAAAAACACCCATACCAGCAGAATAATTGTAAAGCATACCAGCCCCTTCGGGAGATGGGAAACCCTCACTTCAACTAAAGTGCTTGGCGTAAGGTCAGCCGGCGGTAAAAATAAATAGGTTCCACTCGCCACATGCGAATTCTTACGGGGATAGCGCGGCAAGAAGTTGCACTATGTGTGTAGCTGAATTGCGTTTTTTGGTTGCATAGTGAAAAAAAACTAAGATGCACGTAAAGTGCTCCTCGTTATCGTGTCCACGAAGGGATAACGTAGGTATGACGTTAGTATTTATTTTCACAGGTAAAAGGGCCGGCATTACGCCAAAGTCTTTATAACAAAAGGGATTTTCCAGCACCCGAGTAAGCTGGTTTTAACTTCTTGTGAAGGCTGATTTAATCTTGCCGGTATTTTTACTTTGAGTTTGAAATGAACAACGAATTCGGGAAATCATTTTTGACACCTTTGGTGGGCACGAGACCCTAGCTATCTGGCATGGAACGCAAGCTATCTACCAAGTGAGTTATAGACTACACTGATGAAGAAAATAGGAATTTAAATATATGTTTTAAAATAAGATTACATTTTGTGATTTTGTCATTTGGAACGCACGCGTTGCAGGTTTCAAAAATCAGTGCGGATTTCTGGTTGTCGCGTCTCACATATAATAGTAGTTTTATTATTATATGGATATGATTATACTAATGAGTATACCATAATTAAGACTCATTACTTGCGGTCTTTTTCAGGATTAAAACTCGGATGTGATTTTGATAGAAGTTTTAATTTATTACACATGCTATGGCCATTTTACTCCCTGTCACGACAAAATGTTGATTGACAGAACGCCCACCGACACAACACCCATTGACGAAATATCCTCGCGACAAAATGTCCACCGATAAAATATCCACGCGACAAAAGTTCCCCGACAAAATTTCCACCAACAAAATGTCCTCCAACAAAATGTCCACCAACAAAATGTCCACCGAAATAATTTATTCCATGGTCCTGCCTTGCGACATGGTTGAAACCTGAAACTGTTTTAAGCACGTAAAATAGTTATTTATGCCACTGCCAAGTAATGATAGTCTTTTTAACACGAGTGCTAGTTTGTGCCATGAGGCGCAGCCGAATGGCACAATAGAAAGCACGAGTGTTACAAAGACTAATTACGTGCAGTGGCATACAATACTTTTTCTACGACCATGAGAGAATTAACAAAATAGTGAATAATAGTCATTATAATGTACTCGTCCATTTGAAGTAATCAAAACCTTACCTTTGTCAAAACGTGTGATTTATCATTCCCTTCGATTATCTAATCTAACCTAAGTTGTAAAAATAAATTATATTTAGGTTTCAAATTGAATTCATGCCCACAAGCCGACACATATGTATAAGGTCGCGCTTTTACATCCTGCATATAAGCTTAAACATTCAAACCCAAAACTCAAATAAACATATGCCCTGCAGTTGTATTGGCAGGTGAACCAAATTTGTACAGCATAGGTGATCAACCTCATACTTACCTATTAACCAAGTAACTTTTTGAGTTTGTTTATTTTTTGCGGTGAAATTTTTTGTATTGTTTTCCTTTCAAGCCTTTTTTTTCCATTGAAAAAAGGAAAGCTTTATTTGGAGCAATCCGATAAATAAATTCGATAAATTTTAGCACTATTAACAATTTTTATTTGACTCTACACATAAAATATACTTTTTTCTACTCCCATTTGGTAATTTACTAATTACAAAACGGCTAACGCAATCACAATGCCATACATTTCTACACCCGTTGCATAATGTTACATTATGCAAACGGTAACCGTGTTAAAATGAACATGTGCGCATGCGCATTGTCAGAATTGGAACCATTTTTTAATTTCAAATGTCAACCTTGTATGGGGGTATGAAGACCTGTCAATCCAAGATGGCCGCAAGCGATCAGCTGATTAAGCTTCATACAATATTAGTGATATTCGGTAGGTAGGAATTACCGTGGTGATGAG